>PDGT01000055.1:263416-288692 GCA_003671415.1 Megathymus violae
GGGGAATGGTAGACGTCAAACACCTTTGAGGATATTATGGAGAACTCACAATGACCTCCTTTACCGAAGCAAATAGTTATCGTGACCATCACAAATATCCAATTATTAAAAGGATACGAACGTCTTCACGCAATGTGAAAGTTTGAAGTGTCTGATCTGGAAGGGATCACTCAAACTATTGGCAATGTTGACATAGCAAAAATTATTCATTCAGCATTTTCAGAAGGAATAAAAATAATTGGGGCCCCGAGAACCTCTCATGGCACCCTAACATCAGCCGGATTCTAAAAGTCGACCCTTAAGTAGGTAAAATAGGGATCCACAAATTTTTATTTGATTATAATCAAGCGTTCGCCACTAGAGCAGAGATTTATCTTAAAAAATGTTTCAAAATGGCGTTTGTAAAGATTTTGTTTATTCTGAATTAGTAGTGTGGCTATTCAGCTAAACTTTCATAGCATTGCGCTTTTAAATAAATAAATTTGAGGACAATTTTTCCCGATGCGAAGGGAAGGAAAATTAGTCATCTGAAACTAGTAAGTCTGTCACAAGGTCTACCTTAATAAAAACAAACCCGGAACCACCTGCTCGACGTACTAGATTAAACCAGCCACCTACGAGCCTCCAGTACCGTCAAGTACAGTATACTTCACAGAATTTAAATAAGCACAACATAAGGCGGGCCATAACATGGGGATGACATTAAAATTAATAGCTCAAATAAAGAAACATGGCGTTACTTTGTAAAAAAAGGTTACTCCATGGAAATATACTGTAACATGAACTACAGCCTCATACTCTGGAAAATAATGATGATCATATAAGCTGGTGAGGAGATAACAAACGCGGGGACTTCTTTAAGCGACAAGGATAACACGTTGTTTCACTGTCCGCGAGGATATGTTGGTCCTAATCGCGTTGTTGTCCACTTCTACTACTTTTGCGATGTAAGAAGCTCCAACCATTGGGCCCGATCCTGCCTGTTTTACTCGGGGTGCATCCAGCTCAGCAGAAACTATCGCAATGTCGATCAGCGAATTGAATCAGCTGATTTGGCGGTTCCTAAATTTCTGGCAACACATTGATTATCTTCGGTGTTACAGAGGGCAATTTGCTTTGATAATTACTTTTTTTAAATAGCCGAGAAACTAGTCTAGACTAGAAAGTAGACGCACCACGTGATGATAATTGGTCTACACGGCCCATTTATCTGTAATAGAGATGCGATGCTTGTAGACCCAGTTGCTGAATAGCTCTGTAATTGAAATACGTTTAACTTATTATATTTACGTTCATCACGTTTGATTTTCCGAAAGATGGTGGCTGGCCACGCAGGTAAACAACGCTATAGTATGCGACACTACTATGGGGATTGAACTAAACTGTATGTTCCCTAGCAACCTCCAATAGAAGGAGTATGACGCTATGGCCTAGTTCGTTTTCGTTCGGTCGTTGCCGCTGGGTGTATCAGAAACAGGAGAAGACATCAAATTGACTGAAACTCAAAGAAGAAGCCTTTTACAACACAAAACATTGTTTCTTTTATAAATACCACCAACAATGAGACCAGTGCCTAAATCAAGCCGTAGTAAGATCAGAAAAACCCGCCTATATGCGCCTGACTTTCATTTATTACAGGCACATTAACGTAAGGAGCCCTTTGTGTTGTGAAAAATACGATTATGTCTCCAACGGCCCCACCTTTTGTTCTTTATTCGATTTTTTACCACAAAAAAACTCAATATGGCGCGTATTTTGTTACGTAAGGCCGCTTGTTGACCGAATTAAATACGGGAATTGTTGTTTGTGACAATCCGTTTTACAAAAAATTTTTGTTACATAATAATGTATAAAAAAAAAAAATTCTGGACATGGATGCTTACTTTTTATGTCTATTTGTTTGCCACAATTGTCACGTTGCTTTGAAATTCTATTCAGAGGATTACTACTAAGAATAGACCTAACAAAACTAAGGACAATAAACGCACTATCTTCATCATCCAATTCTATGTCTCGTTTTAGGATATTTGACTATCCTTTTAAAATACATATTCACTCTAAAGCCTTCAAATTAAATGAATTTGCTTAAGGATTTTTAGAGAACGCCTAATACAAAAATACAGAGGAACATTAATACTATAAAAGCATTATAAATCGTACATTCGGCAACACATCCTCCTCCTCAAACTTCAACTTTTATAAATAGAATGAGGATGAAGAATAAGACTTTTATACTTAATACCTATTAGCGTAATAGTAAGACCTGATTTATGAAAGCGAGGCGTGGGCCATAACGAAAAGACATGTGCATACTATCCATGTAGCCGACATGAAGATTTTAAGATGGATGTGCAGAGTGACGAGGTTCGACAAAATCCGCAGCGAATACATACGAAGAATCGTCGACAAGCTCCAGGAAAACTGGGTTAGGTGGTATGGGCATGCCAAAACGAGACTTCCTAAGTACATCGGCAATGCAACACTCAACTTCATCATGCCAAGTCAGCAGCGAAGAGGAAGACCGAAGCTACGACGGTTGAATGTTATTCAGAACGACATGAAAAGTTGCGAGCAGATGTCCTGGATAGGGCGAAGTGACAGAAGAAAGCGGACCACATCGCAAGGCGAGATAAACGCTAGGAAGTAGAAGAAGAAAACTAAAAATAACAATTATTAAAACCGGATTCACAAAAAGAATAAATGCTTCGAAATTTGAAAATCCACTGACCATGGAAAATCGGTGTGAACGACATTTTCTCCAAACTTGAATAAAATTACTTTTATTTCTTTTTTGCCCGTTGTCGTCATCTGGACGCAATGTAATTTGAAATCGCCAGACTCGCCAGCACTGCCGGCTGTCTTGAAAGGATATTATCAATTTCTTTTTAAACATGTCCACACAATTTTTACAAGTACATCGGAATTTTTAAATCTTTGTAAGCATCAAAAAATATTTTTAAATAAAAAAAATATTCATACAGCAATATTATGAACCTTGAATATCACTTTCGATTTGAAGGCATTTTCAAAAATACCCGTCAAAAAAGTTGCTGTTGAATTAGATTACTCATGAATTATAATGCTATTTAATTTTGAATTTTATTCTTATGTCCGTCGAATAGAGTACAAAACATCAACAATATCGGGCGAATCGTAAAATAATACTACATGTGAAACTTAACAAAAAACATTTATTCTACTTATTATCTGCTTCTTCCTTCAAGAGCTGGAACACAAAGGAGAAATCTTTCTGGCCATAACCTCGAGATTGGACAATGCGATATAGCTGTGTGGCGACAGCGCCTAGGGGGATCGGGGAGCGGATGCCCAGCGCCATGCCACTGGCTAGCTCTAAGTCCTGCAACAAAGGTGAAAAAATGTCTCCATTATGCCGTCACCAAATAAAATTAAGAATACTAGAAAAACATTTTTTTCAATTAAGTTTTTTTTAGCTCCAATTACAATATGATTAGAATTGTATATAGAACAGAACGCAATGATCAGTGTCAAACAGTTAAAGATTTGCGCTGCATTAGAGAAACTATTCGAAGCTCCTGCAGTTTCAATTCGAAATACTTTTTTTTTTCTACATTTGCCATTCTTCTCATTAAACTGCGGAATCGGCTGGAAACAGAAAGGGCCGGAAAATAACTATTAGTTCAATTATTTTACATAATGTTATTCGTATAGCAAATCACATTAGAAGTAATATATTTCCTCACACATCACCATCATTACAACCCATGTCATCCCACTGCTGGGCTTGGATCCCCTGTGTCATAACGTTAGGGGTTAAAGCCATAGTCGGCCACGCTGGCCAAATAAGGGATGGCGGACTTTACACACCTTTTTGAGAATATTATGAAGAACTCTCAAGTATGCAGGTGTCATCAATATGCAAAAGATAATTAATTTGAAAAATTAGAGGGGCATGCCGGATTTGAACTAAAGTCTCCCGCCCGGGCGATCGGTGTCAAACCACTAACTAGGCTATCATTTGCTTAATATGTAATGAAATGTATTATACATGTAATTTACTAAAACAATTTGTAGATCATATGGCAAATATGAGATACGATTTATGTTAATTGACCAACTTTATAAGAACATTTCAGCAAATAAAGATATTTAATTTCCCTATATACTTTTATATAATTTAAAATGTATATATGTATGCTCAAGCACCATAACAAAAAAATACATATTTTTAAAAACTGTATAAAATTTGATGAAGTTAATAAAAACCTTTTTCCGCAACAGATATTCCAATTCCCGAACTCGTCCGAGCGATATACATTTTCGGAACGATCACAATTTTTACACTCGCGTATGTATTGGTGCGACGCTTGACTAAATTCAATTTTTCAACTGCAGTTTTTTGACAATACGCTTGTATCGCAACGAACTCGATACGTATCGTTAGATAGCCTGTGTCGTGCATATTGATGTAGTTTTTCTACACGATAAATCAAAATAGAGATTCGAGGCTGCTTTGTTTTTTGTACAATAATATAAGAAATAACATGTACATTGTTTAGGGTAACAGGGTGATCTAGTATTAGGTAATTTGCTTTCATAAACTAACAGGTAAAGCACATAGTACTGGTACATAGAACCGTTACAATAAGGATCTTCGAATCAAACAAAACGAATAGTCATAGTTGATTACAAAAGCAATCAATTAGATCTCGCTTTTCTGTCGGAAACCTCACCAGTAAGTGACCCAAACACTTACTGAAGTGACTGAAATATTTGTTTGAAGCAACTTAACAATCCCGTAGCCCAGTTGGAAGTCACCCTGCCTGCCAAGCCCCGGGTCACAGGGAATTCTATTGCAAGGGTATGAATAAACGTGTGTGAAAATTTACCTTGTTCTACGGCAATAGGTCTGGCGACAACACCATCCACCCTAAGCGAATCATGATAGTTACATCTTCTCTCTCCTGAAGTCTGAGATAGAATGTTGACTTGTAAACGAGCTAAACACCTTTAAGAGGTTTATACACACTTAGTTATATAGAGCATCTTGATCTATGGCAGTCAGTTTGGAAATCGAAAAATAACTGCCTACGCGAACCCTCCGTCGAGTTTCCCCCGATAACAAAAAAGTGCTATTTTAGAAGTAGAAAATAAAAACAATTTCCCAACTAAAGAGGAAATGATGCAAACATACTCATATACTTTGCTTGGCCTCAACCAAAACATTTACTTGCAGCGTTTAAAAGATAAATATTTCAGCTGCAAGCCGAAAACTTGTCTTATTACAAAACTTTAGCTCGTTTTCTTATTAAGTTACGTTTCAAGCTGGAAAATTAAACTGAGTTTACTTGCGTTTACCTGGATTGTTGGCGTAGATAAATTCCTTTGTGGATTATATGTGATTTCATAACAAATTTCCTCGTAATGTCTACTAGATGAAAAGAAACTTCATCGCAAAGCTATTCGACATACCAGAAAGCTTTAAAAATTCTCATATCTATACTAATAATTAAATATATTTCTTAGCATTTTTTTCTGGCTGTCTGTCGGACCATGTATCACAATAAGACTGAACAGATTTGTGTAATACTTACCTAGTGGCGTATATTATGTATTATGGGTCATAATTTAGGATACTTGTCATCATGGGAAATGGATCTGTCTCCGTGGGATAGTAAGGCAGTCTATTAAGAGGGCAATAAATAAAATTTTGCTCGCTTGGCTGCAACTATTACAATAAATATAATATTATATTATATAATTCAACTTCACAGAACTAGAGAAACACATTCCTGAGACAATCCAGGTGTAAATAATCAATAAGGTAGATTTTAGGAATAACTTCCTGATAATAAAAGATATGGAAATATTTTTTTTTTATCACATAATCTCAAGACACAAATGAACATATGTTACATATGATTTGGTTACACAAATTTGAAAAACTTCGAAAAAGAAACCGGGCGAAAATATAATAATCCCATAGTTCCAGTTGGTACTGACCCTGTCTGCAGAGCGATGAGTTCCGGATTCTATCCCGGCCGGGGCAGATATTTATGTGACAGATAAATGTTTGTTTCCGGGTCATGGGTGTTTGTAATGTCATATTTGTGTATGTCCATGCCACCCGCAACACAGGGAATCCTAGTGAGGGGGTGTGAGTGTGTAAACGTTTATTTATTATTATTTATAAATTAAAGAAGATTATGGAATTCTGTAATATCTAATTAAAGTTTCTCAATAATGGTTTCAGATAAGGCTTCGGAACGAGTTACAAAATTCTAATAAAACTCTCAGCAAGCACCTGTTTGGCATCAAGAGTCTTCAGCAAGAAACATGAAGTGGAAGAAGAAAGTGAAGAAAACTGCAAACTAAAGAAGTCAGTTGGAAAAAAATTGGGCATAAATAGGTGCCGACCGGCTTATGACTCAGAGGCTATTGTTATGATAATACGTCATTTTCTTGTCTATTGCTAAGAACGATACTGTTTATTGTCTGATTTAGGAGGAAGTCATAACTATATGTATCGTATCAAGATAGCATAGTAGACGTCGAACTATATATAGTTTATCTAAAAACGTTATTTGTTTTGAACGTCCATCCTAAACTAAGCCACGTGACCTCCACGATACAAAGGTATATGACCGAATCCGTACTAAAACGCCAAGGGACCACTTCGTGACTATCTCGACGGAAACACGGCAAACGCAAACACGCACATGACCTCGGTGCGCACCCGACGCGTCTCTACCGCCGCGGGCCGTGAACGCTCTGTCCCCAACCACTCCCAACAAACACCGTCTTAAAAAAATATCTTTTAAATAATTAAAATAAGATTTCAGTAATATCTGAGTTACAGATATAAACTTCAGTAGTCACTGATTGATTCACTGAGCGCATTAAAAATTACTCATTTGAAACGCCCATGTCAACAGTGTATAATACCAACCAAATATCATTAAAATCAGCCACACACCTTAACCATAAGTTCATTCTTGAATCCACCGTCGTAGTTCCTGCTAGAGGGCGCCGTAGCCACCAGCCCGGGGACCGGGCAGTACACTTCAGTAGACCAAGATCTGGCTGAAGAGTTGTTCAAGACATCCAGCAACACCTGAGGGTCTAAACCCATCCTGCAAATCAATAAAACAATGCATATTATACTCGTATAAAAGTTTACAATACAACCTGAAGTTGTAAAAGACAATAATGAGAAATTGTTTGTATCTAGGCTTATTTTTTTAATAAATATTTTTTATGACATTATTGAATTTTAAAATAGCAGTATAGATATTCAATTGACATATACAATGTTATTACTATAACTATAATTGAGTCGCTTAAATTAAGTTTGTTAGAATTTCAATATAACATTATACTTTCAGCAGTGCAGCGTATTACAAGTATAGCAGTGACAACTTAGTGGATTGAACGTAGGTCTCCCGGGAGACGCGAGTTCGAATCCTACACGCACTTCCATTTTCAAATTATGTGCTTATTGTACTAAGAGTTCTTCATAATGTTCTCAAAGATACGAGTATGTCAAGATTGACACAGACTATGGCTTTCGCTAGCATCGCGAACTATGGCATTAACCGCTCATTATAAAAGAAAACTTAAGCCCAGCAGTACGATAATATGGATCGAAATGATAATGATGATTGAACATACATAGGTAAGTACTGTAAGAATAAGTTATATTTTTAAAATATTGTTGCATTCTGAAGCATCCAAATGTTGACCCCATAAAAATTAACTCATTAATTAAACTAAATTAATTGGTTAATTCTTATCACATCAACAAAGACGCAAAAACGTAACACGCTCGCAATAGTTTGTAGTGACAGTTATTACACATGCTACAAATCACAGGGACATGATATTTGATAAATAATTTCAAATTAAATGAAACGTAGGTTTATCTGATCACTTATTATTTACCATATTTATACGTGCATCCATTGTACATGGTCTTCAATAAAATGTCATAATCATCGTGCGAACCTAAACCGAGAGTCGGGTCTGCTCGGATCCCCTCGTCAAGAATAACGATCATAGTGTCCTAGTCAAGTGTGGGATGATAGACTTTATACTCTTAAAGGAGATTCTGAAGAATTTTCATGTGAATAGGTTTGCTCGCCATATTTTCCTTAACCAAAACACCTTATTCCTAATACGTACAGACCTTTGGAAAATCAAAATTGTATGGAGTTCGCACCCGAACGCCAGCACTCGACGGTCACAGCTGACTCAATAAAGGTTACGAGGAAACGGATAAATGGCAGCAAAAGATAAACGAAGCCTCGATCTTAAGGTTCCCTATGCAATTACTGGAATGTATCGATCCGTCGTAAATCTCTTCCAAATTGTCGAAGAATAGCGCCCTCTGATGTCTTTAATAAAAACGAGCCCAGACCCCTTTCATTTACATATAAATATGATTGGTTTCATTTCGATAGATGGCTCGACTACCCATTGAAATAAAACTGGGGATCGTCAATTTTCTTCGTACGTAGGATGGCTGACCTACAGTCCATATTTGCGTGGTACAATGACAGGACAGAACTGTATGACTTTCATTTACATGCGAATATTCTGTACTCATGTTATTACATTATGAATATCTTATATTATCGTAAAAGGAACCGAATCTTCGATTCGAACTATTACTTAAAATTGCTATCGTAAATTCCCTGCATATCTTCTCAAGACTTGTCTGTCTAAACATAACATAACACAACCTATAGTCTAAACCTGTAAATGTATATTTTTTTATTTATTTAATAATTTATTAACACTGGATATTTAAAACATTCAAATTTAATAAGAAATGTAAAAAGGCACTGCTTATTTCCATTAGAAATCTCTTCCAGCAGACCTAGGAATGGACAGCTAATGTTAAAAATCTTTTGTACTATAAATTCAGTAGTATACAATAAAATATAATTATATTGTACGTCTAAGTAAGGAGTCGATCCCAACATTTCTTCATTGTTTCGTCACTCTCGCGATCATTTCTCTGGACAGCACGTGACTACTCAACTTCACCGAGAACTTGATGCTTGAATTAACGATAATGAAGAGTTTCACTCTGATTTAAATTACAAATAGTTGGGTCGTTTTGTGAATCATTAATGTATTGAGCCGTCACGAACTCTAGCCTGGTAATAAATAATATTTAAATATTGAAACGATATTTATTTGATCTCCGAAGGGTAAAAGCTCTCAGACGGGCTCCATACCGAGTGATTAAATTAAATTCTACTCTGTGTTACTTCGACTTACTTATAATTGGAATAATGGAAAACTGGTTACAATATTTTATTTGTTCGATCATTTTCGGTTCAATTTAAAAATAGACTTTGTAAATACATTAAATGAGTTTCAGGCCCAATATATATAAAGAGTAGGCTACAGTTTTTAGTATAAATTCTACTGAAAGTTATGGATGCACACACATTCATAATATCTTGTTCGTTTCTACATTTTTGACTTTGTAATTTTATTGCCTATAATTCTGAATCTGGTTGTTTTAGTAATATTTTAATGATATTATAGTTGTAAAAGACAATAATAGGAATTGTTTGTATCTAGGCTTATTTTTTTAATCAATATTTTTATGACATTATTGAATTTTAAAATAGCAGTATAGATATTCAATTGACATATACAATGTTATTACTATACCTATAATTGAGTCGCTTAAATTAAGTTTGTTAGAATTTCAATATAACATTATACTTTCAGCAGTGCAGCGTATTACAAGTATAGCAGTGAATACTTAGTGGATTGAACGTAGGTCTCCCGGGAGACGCGAGTTCGAATCCTACACGCACTTCCATTTTCAAATTATGCGCTTATTGTACTAAGAGTTCTTCATAATGTTCTCAAAAAGGTACGAGTGTGTCAAGATTGGCGGCATTTCCATGAAAATTAATTAAATTATATAATTTATACCAATAGAAAATGCAACGACGACTCTGACCTACTAGTACGTGTCTATTAGCCCAAACCATTTTTCAGAAAATGTACCTTTTTGTTAGACATCTATTTTCAAATTGACCAAGCTACAAACAACACATTTACTTGAAACAGTGGAGAAATGTTCATTTTATGAAGCCAGTACACTTTGGCAGTACTACGGCCGATGACATGAGTAGGTTGTATAAAAAGGCACTGCCCCACTTACTTTATGGTCAGAAGTGCGTGTTGGATGAACCTAACCTCTTCAAAGAGACCATATATCATATATAGAAAGGCGCTTACTTGATTCCCATATTCATACATTCGGCAGTAGCCATTCCGGTGATGCCCATGAGCATGTTATTGGTCAGCTTGGCGACCTGACCTGCACCGATCTCACCACAGTGGAACTGCTTTGCGCCCATGGCTTTCAACATTGGCAGGGACCTCTCGAAGTCTTCTTTGCGGCCGCCGGCCATAAAAGCGAGAGTCGCGTTTTGGGCGCCCATTACGCCTAGGACACAAAATAAAAAAGAAATCAAAATAAAAACAGTTATTTTTAAAAAAATATTTTATTTTTATTTTTCGCATTAAATTTTTCCAATTCATTTAATGCTCATTCTTAGTATGGCTATATCGTACCTATCTAAAATATTACTTTTAAAATGAATATCATATGAATACTTGATTTTATAAAATATTTTATAAATTACATGAGTACTTATATGTTTTTTAATCTTTATAAATAACCTATACTACTCATAATATTATAAAGATGGAGTACGAATTATGTGAGTTTAAGTGTATCCGGAAAGTGATCCCCAGAAAGACGGCATCTATTTTAAAAATAGTTTTACCATTTGAAAGGTACATTATTCCATATGGAATATATATGTATTATAATTATTTGAATATGTATCTTGTATAATTATTTTGTCAATCCCGAATGAAGGGCCGAGCTGCTAGTATTTTATGAAAGCATTCATAATCGAATGCGAACGATAATTATAATTTAATTCAGCCAAGTAGATAGCCACCACCCCTGTTTGATAGGGATAGTATAACTGGCAGAAGTTTTCCTGTCGAGAGGTGGTACCTCTTAAGTTTCATTCCTTAATTTCTTACCAACGATTTAAGTATAACTAACGAAAATATGGTAAAGAATATCTATGCTACTTTATAAATCTGTAGTGTTTGTCTGTCTACACATTCCATTTTTTGTCAAATTTAATGATAAATATCGGTTTTATGACCCATTGACATCAATTTGAACATTTTAAAATTTTTTGCCTTTCTGCCTGTCTGGCTGTCCCCGTTATATCTCAACAACAGCTTGACCGATCTTAATAAAAATTGGTATGTAGAGAGAACATGTGATTGCGCCGATGATCAGAAAACCTAATAATATTCGATCAAGCCAAAAAATTACTAAAATTGCGAATAATAAATTAACTCGAAGCGTCTCTATAAATTACTACTTCGCCAAATTTAGATACTTTCGAAGAAGTCGCTGATATATTCTTTCTTGATCTTACTATAGCTTTATATTTCTTAAAGAAATTCATAAATTATGAAAGCGGAAAGGAAGAAAAATGGTTCTCGCTGGGGGAAAAAAATTGCGAGAAGCTGTATTACACGCCCTAAAATTTCTGGCAGCGGTGATTCTATGATGGCTTGACGCATGATGAGTAATTTTTACTGTAGATACATTACTGTTAAATAAAAATAAGTATAACAAAATTTAATACAATTAAACAGTGTTTAAATAATATACTTCTTACCTATTTATAAGACAATGCTTGATACAATCCCACCTGATGGTAAGTGGCGATGTAGCCTTAGATCGTAAAGCGAATTAACTTAGAAATGCCTTTTCAATCTCAACGTTCACACTGTAATTGGATGGGGACACCGCCACGAGCAAACTATTTCAAATCTTTTGCGTTACACGTAAGAAATGAAGAGGCAAAAAATATTTATTTAGTTATTCGCTCATAAATGATTGTTCCATTTCAAAAGAAAGAAAATTATTATTATTATTGGAATTCGTTCTCTAATACAACTATAACACTATATACAGTATGTACCTTACCCAAAAAGAGATTATTTTGTACGAACAAAAAATTATTAACATATTTCTATAGCAACTCCAGAGTTAATTTTGGTAAAGATTAGTTTTGCTTCTCAAATTAAATTTAACAAACTATTCGTAGATTTTGTTAACGTATTTCCTTAATAAACGCAGTCTTCATTACAACCCATTATTGTCCCACTGTTGGGTTCGGTCTCCTTTTACAATAAGCTACATTAAGGCCATAGTCCGCCACGTTAGCCAAGTTCCGGTTGGCTCGCGATGTTTTCCTTCACCAAAGCATACGATAATTAATACATATGTAATACACATAATTAGAAAAATTAAGGAAGTGCCGAATTCAAACTCGACTCTCCCGTGCGGGAGATCCGTTCGTACCACTGAGCTATCACTGCTGCAATATAAATAAACGCAACCGCACCTGTATATCTACATGTATACTCCGTCATATACGAGTCTATTGTGCAATAACATCAACAGAAACCTATGGAAACGAACCACCATTTTCAGCTTCATTCTAAAACCACAACCACCGTGCCAATGGCGCACGACTGAATAAAACAATATATTGCAAATTTGTTTATTTCCTTTTTTACTATAACTTATTAATAAGGGATACAATTAACATTAGACATTTTGTTAGCAAATTATTAAATTAGATGTAATAAATACGAGAATTACGTGCCATATTAAAAGTACCAACGAACAAGACTTTTACTTACGTCGTGGATAATTTTCATAAAGCGTTATATAGTACATACAACTGTAATTGAGATTGTGTAACAACTGACAAAACAAAACGTTTTAGCAAAAAAAAATCCTGACGTAACCTAAAATAATTATAATGTTATTCTTATTTCAGAGAAAAAATCGGGACAGCTGTCGTGGTGTTAAATTAATCTCCTATTTTAGGACAGCCGCTCACGGTCCTATTCTCGCACAACACGACCTATTACAATACGTATTTACGTAGTTCGATTTAGGATGGCCGAGCTCTGTGCGACTCAACTGAACTTCGATGGTACTCCTGCATGGCGATTAGGTTTTTTACGTGCTTGTCTAGCCGCCAGTATCTTTCAAAGATCATTTCACTGCTATAGAGCTGAATGAGACGTGGATTCACGGCTCGCTTTAAAATCGGAAAGGCGTAGTTGATGATCTTGATGTTATGAATGTTTACTATCAGGGAGGCTGGACTTCTCGTTTGCCCGTTTTCAACAAAAATATAGTGAAAATTATACATGTTATTTTGTAACGATGTGAAATTTTTATCCCTCTCCCAAACAGTTTTTTTAACTAAATTAAAAGTCAATTCTATTAACAAATTATAATAATCCCTTGCCGCAGAATAAAAGATTATAGTATAGAAACAGCTACAACATTGTTGCGTTTCAATAAACATCTTAATAGCATATAATTCACAAGCAATCGATCTCTCAATCCGAGGGTCTCTCGCTTACCAAAGATAAGTAAGGATGAGTAAGTTCATTTAAAAACGAAAGGTTATTCGAAACGGCCTTCATCATAATTCACAATACATCCGAATGTCATATTTTACTCGTAGATCAGAACATACAAACTATATAATGCCTCGGCCTTTGACATTGCAACGGCCATCAGTAACCGTGTGCGTAAAATCACGCTCCGTGGGAAGCCGGCCTTATCCTTATCTTGTCGAGCTGTTTCTCTCGGCCGCTATCAACCTCGTTGTACTAATGTGTTTGTTATTTGTTTAATAACATTTCTACGCGAGTTTTCATTACGTCAACTTATTACCGTTGATTAGCATGCTTGTATTAGAATTTTTGATTGCGTTACAGACATACGTAAAACTTATCGCTGCCGTTATGTTTTGTTAAGTATTGCCGTATTGGCCGTATTGGGGCGGCCTAGAGTACTCCCCCAATCCCATGCTGATAGAAAAGAGTGTCGTAAGAAGCGACAGAAGCCGGCGTACTTGGTGGTAAGGCTTCGCGTAAACATTATATTATCAGTTTTATTATTAAGTCATTAATATTATTAGTGGTATTATTATCTTTCCGTGAAACCTGCCTGGCTAGCTACCACCCTCCTGCTTGAGATAGCCGCCAAACGATTTGTCGTGTTCCGGCTGGGGGCTTGAGAGCCAGTACATTATTTCTTACCCTCTTCTGATTTCCTGGCCGACAACGCATCAGTGATACCTTTGGTCCTGTTGATGTCCATGAGCGACGGTGACCAGTTACCATCAGGTAATTCGTCTGCTCGTTTGTCGGCTTTTAACATAAAAAAAATTACAAACGTGCAGTAACCACTTTATAGTAACTTTTCACCTCTATACGTGGACATGGACAGACAACGTAGCTACTCATTTCTTGATGATCTCTCCATATCCCAGAACGAATAAAACATTTAAGTGGATAGCTAGGTATGCTGGAATAAAACTTTACTACTTTAAAAGCTGTTCTGTTTCATAATAACTTGTGTAACGCGCGCTGAATTCGAGATCTTCATCGGGCGTCTTAATTGCTTAGGCTTCCGCCCCGCTCCCAAATCCCCTTGCGTCCGTTCTCGCTTCGCGATCGGGGCTGATTTTTTCGGTAGTCCAAGAAACGGCATCGTTATAGAAGCCACATTTTTAATTTCCTGCTAGTGTCTCTCACCTGTGTCAAATCTCCTTTTAATAAAGTTTCTCGATAACAATACGCGCGGGAGATATAAACCGGCTCACACACACAGCTATTATTACTCTTATTTAATTAGTCTCCTGCATATCATATAACAATTTTTAATATACAATATATACTAATATTACAAAAAAGGAGTACGAATTTGTTGAGTGTGCAAGCGGCGGGTAATCTCCGGATCCACTGCACCGAATCAAAAAACTCTTAATACCATTTGTTAGGTCCAGTATTCCCGATTGACATAGGATATACAATATGTATATATATAAATTCTCAACCCAAACGAAGTCAGAGAGAGATAAAGGTGACGTGCGCTATCGTAAAAAACAACAGATATGTTAAATATAAAATTAATCAAACTAAGTTATCTTCCTTAGTAATAAAGAAATAAATGAAAACTTAATTTAGTGATAGAGACACGAATCGTAAATACGTTACATAAGACGTGAGACCCATTTCTTTCCATAACTAGTACACGCAATCAAATTAACTGGTGTTCAATTATATGGTGTTTTATGAACTCAATTTTGATTCCATTTTATCGTTATAGGGTCGGATGTGCTAATTTTATAAATAAGAAACATACCGATTTATTGCAATAGTTAAAAGTAAGCAGTGTTGGTTCCCTCATCTCCTATTCTCTGGAATAAGATTACTTATATATTAATACGGGAAATAAACCTTTGTACCCCTTTTTTAACTGACTTGAAAAATGTTTTCTTCATTAAGAGTATATGAAACGTTTATTGCTTTAACACATGTGCCAACAGTATATAATATACATATATAATTATATAATGGGTACTCACGATACGTTTTATTTATTGCCAATATTTCGACCCAGGTACATGCATCGCGGTCATGGCCACCACATTTTCACGGTGACCACCATACTCGTTACATAATAAAATATATAAATCCGCGATGTTATTAGTTTAAAATCATATGATCGACATATTTAGGCCGTTATTAACAGTCAGTGGTTGAAGGTTGAATGGATAATAAATTTTAATCATTAAGCCTTATAGAATACTCTCAAAGAAATAAACACCGTAGGACCCTCAAATTAACACTTATCCTTATCAAAAATTCACCTCCAGAGTTCTTTCAGAGTTTGTTAAATCTTACCTCCAGAGACAGGTGCATCGATGAACGAAACTCCTTTTTCAGTGGCAATGGGAAAAATTTGCTTCGGTACATTGGGATCTACTGTGCTGGAGTCGATGAGAAGAGTGCCTTTAGGTGCCTAGAAGATAAAGTTAAGACTTTAATTATATGTTATTACAGCACCGGCTGTTCCGAAGGCTAAATATGCATACACGTAATCATACTTAAATAGTCATAGCTATACCCATAATCCGTAGACGACCAAAGACAGATGAAGCGCGATAAGGAAAATATGTCAAGCAATTATTGAAAGAGTTGCACAAGGTATAATAGCACCACCAATTTTCTTCATATACATATGTGTACTAACATGTGCAACCACGCCGTCGTTTCCAAGGTAAGCTTCTAATACTACTTTGTTGCTTGGCAGGATCGACACAACAGCATCAACACCATCCACAGCAGCGGCAATGGAGTTAGCACCAGTGACTCCATCCTTGGCAGCTGCTGTCAGGGCTTCTTTGGAGGGATCGTAGCCACGCACGTTAAAACCCTGAAACCAAATTGAAGATTTCAATAACTTAGCGTGGTAGTTTTCACAAAATCAAATCAAATATCTTTATTGTACATGTAACATTATTACAAAGCAAATAAACTTAAGCATAAACGTACAATTGGTGGAAACTGAAATAACTTAATATAATATGTTATTGTTGGAAAATGTGGCTGCTCCTACATTATTTACAGGGATTTCATATATATAATATAGGGAAACGACTTTTCGTTTCAGACATTTATTTCAAACTATATTCTATTTTCTTATTTTTCACACATCCGTCAGATTACATATTTTATTTATATACAACCTCCAACACGCACCCTTAATCTGGCAGATGTTTTAATAACCTAAGTTGAGCACACCTAAGTTAAATACAGAAATATTAAAATATTCAACTACGTCTACACATTACATAAAACAAAACATAAACTCAAACATAAAATAAAACAACAAAACAGAGATTTACCATTACAACCTAAAATACATCACATATCAAAAATTAAGTAACACTAAATACATTACCTGCCCTCTTAATGGGTAATCTCGCTAAAGCTAATTTTAATTTGGGGCCTGACAAAGATTTTATTAGCATGTCCGCCACCATTTCGCTTGATGGAGCATACCGCACCTCAATCGCCTCATTCGATATCGCTTCGCGAACAAAGTGAAACCTAATATCGATATGTTTAGTCCTATTATGGTTCATCTTGTTTTTAGCTATGTGATGTGCAGACTGATTGTCGTTATAAATGACTACAGGTTTATCACAAGTATCATCTACTAAATACGACAACAAACTCCTTAAATAAATAGCTTCCTCAGAAGCTTGACTAGGACTTATATATTCTGCTTCTGTTGAAGACAGAGCCACACATATCTGCTTACGACTTTCCCACGATATTAAACTATCGCCTAATTTAAATATCATGCCAGTAAAGGATTTTCTATCATATGACCCACCCCAATCCGCATCAACATAGCCAAGTAAATCAAAATTTCCTGTTTTTGTAAAAGTAACAGCAAAATCAGATGTTCCCTTCAAATATCTAAGCACACGTTTCGCACTCTTGAAATGAATTTCGTCATAACAAGAATTGAATTGTGATAATACACTTACAGCGTGCGCTATATCTGGGCGACTATTTTGTGCTAAATAGTTCAAACATCCCATTAAATTTTGATATGGCAACCTACAACCGGAATCCGAAGCTTTCTCTAATCTGAGACCAGCTTCCATCGGGGTATTGACTGACTTGCAGTCATTTCAAATTCCTTTAAAACATTGTTTATATATTGTTCCTGATCAATAAAAATAGTGTTTTTATCTCTCCTAAGTCGCATGCCTAATACGTGCCTAGCAAAAGCCAATTCCCTAACTTTAAATTTTTTAAGTAAACCAGTTTTTAATTTTACTTTTTCACTTTCATGGTTACTACTACAAAACACAAAAATATCGTCAACATAAATTACTACTACAATTCTATCCCTATCTGCTAACAGTTTTTGGTATAAACAGGGTTCTATCTTTGATTGTATGAAACCTAAACTTAACATTTCCTTATCAAGCTCTTGGAACCAAGCATTTGATGCTTGTTTAAGTCCATATAACGACCTCTGTAATTTGCATACCTTGGCCTCTTGTTTCTTGACGACAGCGCCCTCTGGTTGGAGCATATAGATGTCCTCCTTTAATTTTCCGTATAAAAAAGCAGTTGTGACATCCCACTGGTCAATCTGCCAATCATATTCTACAGCTAATGCGAACAACAGTCGCATGGTCGAGCTTCTTACTACAGGGGAATAAGTTTCATCGTAATCTATGCCACGTACCTGTGTAAATCCTTTGGCTACCAGTCTAGCTTTATACTTAGAGATCTTACCATCACTGTCTCGTTTAATCTTAAAAATCCATTTGCATTGAATCGGCTTCTTATCTGGAGGTAAATCAACCAACTTCCACGTTTGGTTCTCCTTCAGCGATTGTAATTCATCATTCATCGCTTTTCGCCATAACTCACAATCGGGTCTAGATAGAGCCTCTTTCATACTAATCGGATTACCATCAATTGCCGCGAGAGCATTGATATACGTGCAGGTGTAATCGACGGGTTTGCGAGGACGCAAGTTGTATCTTTCTACAGTCGGTTCTGTACTTGATTCTCCAGATACAATCTCATTGTTTGATGTTTCTGCTTCCTGAAAATCATCTTCACTAGTTGAGTGAACATCAGAAATAACATCCTGGATCACAGATTCAATTTGTTCTTCCTCTATTGACATAGGAACTACTGTGTTTTTCGTTACTTTCATACTGTCGTCCGGAAAAACATTCTCCAAAAATTTTACATTTCTTGCAACAGTTACCTTACCTATTTGTGGGTGTATCAGTCGATAACCTTTTGTAATCTCACTATAGCCAATAAAAATCAAAGCCTCCGTCTTCGTATCAAGCTTTTGTCGTTTCTGCTTAGGTTTTAGAGCATAAGCTAAACATCCGAAGACTTTTAAATGGCTCAAGTCTACTTTCTGATTTGACCAAAGTTCTTGAGGTACTTTATTTTTAACGGCTTTTGTTGGACTTCGATTTTTCAAATGAACCACAGTATTAACTGCTTCAGCCCAAAATTTTTTGCTTAAATTTGCCTCAATAAGCAACGTTCTTGCTTTTTCAATTATCAACCTGTTCGCCCTCTCTGCCACGCCATTTCGTTCTGGCGTATAAGGTACTGTCTTTTGGGGCTTTATACCAAATGATTTCAAAAATTTATCAAAGGCATGGTTACAAAACTCTTTACCATTATCAGATCTTATGCATTTTATCAACTTACCAATCTCTCTCTCTACTTCTGCTTTATATTCACAAAATTTATCGAAAGTTTGATTTTTATTTCTTAAATAATAAACATGCGTCTTGCGAGTAAAGTCATCGATAAATAAAAGCATATAAAAAGAACCAGCAAATGATGCCTCCTCCATTGGACCACAAAGATCTGTGTGAACAATCTCAAGAATTTGTTCAGCTCTTGTACCTTTATTTTTGAATGGACTTTTACATGTCTTACTGTTGATGCATGGAATACACGGCTCAATCTTTTGTTTCGTGTTGAATTGTATACCAGTTACCATTTTTTTTAACATCAGCATATATTTTTGTCCTAAATGAGCTAATCTTTTATGCCATAAATTTGACAAAGGTTTATTTGACAATGCTACATTGACACAATTAATGTTCTCCTTTAATTAGAAAATTCCGTCAACTTCATTACATCTCGCAACTACTTCATCATTTTTATTCTGAATACTGCAACCTCTTTTATCAAAATTTACACTGTAATCATTTTTTACTAGATCACTCACCGATATCAAATTCATTGATAATCTAGGAACATGCAATACATTTTTCAAGATTAAATTAGATCTTCCGCTGATTTTTGGTATGGCATTTCCTTTGCCCTCAACTGATATTTCGTCACCATTAGCCACTTTAATTTTTAAATTATCATTAACTTTCCGATAATTCTGTAACTTATTTGCATTATAAGTCATATGACTAGAACAACCACTGTCTACGTACCATGTGTTTTGATCCTTTTTATTCTGATCAGTAGTACTCATACAAACATCAGCATACAGTTTTGTACATTGTGATGCTTTATGTCCTGGCTTGTGGCATTTAAAACATTTCATCACTGACCTTCGAACAAACTTTTTCGGTACATTTACATTTCGTTTTTTAGAAACAAGTGCTTGTTCATCAGCTTCTGTGCCAGCCCGTACATCCGCTTATCTATTAGCTTCTTGCATTAACTTTGTTTTAATTTGCTCTAAGCTAATCTCCTTTCCACAATTGTCAATTGCCATTATCATTGGATTATATTCAACTGCTAACCCAGCAAGCAAGATGGAAATTAACCAGTCATCAGACACTTTCGCATCAATCGCAGCCAACTCTTGTGAAATGGATATCACTCCTGAAATATATTTTTCCATACACGAAAATGTATCCCATTTACAGGACCATAATTTTCTTTGTAGTGAAATTCGTCTACCCCAGCCATTGTCTTCATATGCGCCGCATAGATTGTTCCATACTTCACGCGCCGTTTTGCCATTATATACATGAGCAAAACACGATGGCTCTAACAATTGACATAAGGTGGTTCGTGCCTTCCTATCAGCTTCTTTCAGTGCTGGCGTAACCTCTTCAGATACAACAGCCTCCCACCAGTTTTTGCACTCCAAGTAATTTTTAACTTGAAACTTCCAAATTGCAAAATCTGTCGCACCACTAAGCTTCTTTATTTCACAAATGGAACCGGATGATTCAAAATCATCTGTCATCTTCGATAGATTTTCACGTTACCACTCAAATTTAACTATATCTTGTGTTTTTATATTTTAGCCCTTTTTTATATTCCTGGGCCCATAACCTGTTGGAAAATGTGGCTGCTCCTACATTATTTACAGGGATTTCATATATATAATATAGGGAAACGACTTTTCATTTCAGACATTTATTTCAAACTATATTCTATTTTCTTATTTTTCACACATCCATCAGATTACATATTTTATTTATATACAACCTCCAACAGTTATAAATAACTAGGTATAGTGTACAAAATAGTATGTCAGCTCATATGTACGAGTACATAGCTTTTGGGAGGAAACATTAAGAAAAAAAGCTGGACAAAGAAGACAAGAATATAATATAGTATTGGATAAAAAGACAGGTAGTAGACCTTCACCTATTTCTTAAACGATTGTAAAGTCTGTGCTTGTCGTATAGGCAAGACGTTCCAAAACGCATTGCGGTAAAAGTGCAAGTAGATAGACGTATAGAGATTATGATCAGAACAATGAACACTTGTTTTAGGAAAGATGTACATATTAAAATCGTTACTTTAAAGAATTTGGTGTGCTTGAGTAAAACTTTGAAGTGCTCGATTGCTAAATTGTATCTTTAAAATATTTTGTAATTACTTCAAGTCGCCAGTAAGAACTGGGTCAGATGACTTAACCGCGTAAATTAAATTCAGGAAAAAGCGAGCTTGTTTCAAGTTGTCTATCATAACCCCAAACTGAAATATTATTCAAAAAGCGGCTTATGGGACTTTAAGAGCACCGAATCCACCCCTTTATCTAATGAAATAAAAGTTATTTAATGTGCTTTTCATTACGCATCCCCTCCGACCTGAAAATGTTTTACGCAAAAAGCACTCATCTGCATTATTTAACATAATCTTTGCATAAATTAAAATGAAATTAAAGCAGCGGAAAGCACCATTAAACGGCAAAGATTTTTCTTAAATATTCAATGTGTTTTAAGTGGACTTCCTTAGAGAGCCGCTGTCTTTTTTCTATAATAGAAGTGCTATTGTGAACGATTTGTTAGTATCCATTAGGATCTTAAATTTAAAACTGCCAATTTGTGACAATGTTCTACTTATAACAATTAATATAATCACTATTTTAATAGTAGAGGCAACAATAATTAGGTACATAAGAGTATCAGTAATACCCATATGAGTAAAGGATTTTTAGGTTTTTTAATTTGAACAATAATTCTCCATTCATCATTTAATTTGTAGCAGAAGAAAAGTAAGTTGTACCTTTGGAAGGTTGCTTAGTGCAAGTCAGTGAAGAAACACGTAAATATATACCAAAAAAGGTGCGTTATTTGTTTTGACGAACTAAGTGTACCTTGTCATCTAAGGCTAATACGTCACATACCGATCACATATCCATGGAAAGGGGTAGAATAAACTTATAAAAGCCTATTCACTCTCCTCTTTAAGACTCCCATATTGTAAGAAGGCGGGAACACGGACTCGGGCGAGTTATTCCATTCCTTTGCAGTGCGCACAATGAATGACGACGCAAACCGCGCCGCCCGTACTAGTTAAATTTACAATTTAAATTAAATAAATCCGATCGCTTGTCCTTAGCCAATTCTACATTTTGTATTTACTACATTCCCTTTATATGTATTTTAATATTACCTAATCACAAAGAAACACTGCATTATTAAAATGATATAAAAATGTTTAAGTGACCTTGTTCTTGTGACTTTAATATTGATAAACTAATGTCCGTCATTGCTTATCGTATAACCGATTCACGAGTATTATGTAGAGTTAAACTGAAGGTCGAGTTCAACTCATTGGATAGTACAATCCAATATGTCAGTGTCAAACTTCTCGTATGATAAGTAACTTAAATGTAATTTTTACTTTACTTGACGTTAAAAGTTATTTTCAAGTGATATAAAATTTCTTAATTGAATCAGTGTGCGATCTCTCCAAGTGCATCGTTGTGTCATATTACAATTTGTCAATCTGAAACAATCTGTTAATTAAACTGGAAACTCTAATTACCTAATAATACCTATTATGGAGATCATGATTATTAATCCCTTATCAAAAGTATTGGAAAACGGCCATCATTTATATGAATATATATGAATCATTTAGTATTCAAAGAGCCGGTTCAGTTTGTGTCGAGTCAATGGTAAATTTGACTCACTTTCAATATTTATCTAATGATTCTTTTTGTAAATAGTAGTCATCTTCAATACAATGAACCTGTTGATCGTCATTACAAATATAAATAATAATAAATAAACGTTAACACACTAACACCCCCGCATAAGGATTCCCTGTGTCGCGGGTGGCGTGGACATACACATATATGACATCACAAACACCCATGACCCGAGAACAAATATTTATCTGTCACATAAATGTCTCCCCCGGCCGGGAATCGAACCCGGGACCCCTCGCTCGGCAGGCAGGTTCACTACCAACTGGGCTATGGGGTCGTCAATATGTTGTATTAGTTAGTTTTAATAGACCTTATTTTTAATAACACATCCATCTAAAAGATAACTCCGTAGCTCCTAGCTCCGTAGACATCGACCCTGCCTGACGATCAGTAGGTTAACAAAAGTCCCAGGTTCGGTTCCCGGCCAGAGCAGATACTTTTGTGGCAGATAAGTGTTTGTTCTTGGGCCATAGTTGTCTGTGATGTCATATTTGTCTATGGTCATGCCACTCGCAACACACAGAATTCTAGTGCGGGTGTGTGTGTGTGTGTGTAAGCTTGTTTGTTGAATGTGTGAATAATAAAATATAGCAAATTGTATTACAATATATTTCTAAAATTTAAAACCAGTCAAACCGTATTAAAAGTAATTAAAACCTCTAATGCTTGATTACACACGAGTACATTATTAATTACATAGCATTGAAACTAAATGTGTTAACACAATATGTTACTGATAATATTATTTTGATAAATATCTCAGAAATCTTTACTACGACAAGTAAATAACACTGTGCAAGCAAGATAGCGAAACGCAACACTGTGTTTTGTGACAGATTTACGCAGTAAAATGGTGTTTACCTCTGTTGTTAGTTATTACACCACGCTTATTCTGCTCGTTTGTCGACTATTAACATAAAAAAGCGTGTTGTCTATTTGAAATTCAAATGCGGATGGTATATACCTTAAATCACCGGCGAAGAACGAAGGTTAGTACGCAATGGCTTGTCATAAAACATATAACCTGATTAGACATTAATGTGCCACAACCACAACGCGGAATAATAACAGTTGAATTTAATTGGTTGGTTTCAATATGAGTATTGCTATGGACGTTTTTTTTGTTTTTTTTTTTCTATACTAATATTATAAAGAAGAAATCTTTGTATTTTTGTATGTTTGTAACGAATAAACTCAAGAACTACTGAACCGATTTTAAAAATTCTTTCAACATTAGAATGCTACATTATCGTTGAATAATATAGGCTATAAATAAGGGATCCTTGCTAAAACTTCAGTAACGTGAAACAAGGTGTAAGAAATTGCTTAAAAATTTCTTTCATCGCATGCGCTGCGGAAGCTATTGATGATAGAACAAAAAATGTTCTACAATATTAGAGAACATATTAATATCTACAAATAACTTCGCGATACTATATGCCCAACTATTGTAGTTATGTCACAATAACCACTTTTTACATTTTAAAAGTTGACCAAAATCACACCATAATAACCATACCTTTGTATTAATCTTTATCTAAATAAATCATTTCATATTCAAAACTGTTTCAATACCTACAGAAAACTTCTTAATTACTCAAATCAGACATTCCGTGCAGAAAATTTTAAAAATTTAGGAAAATAAATACCGCCGCCGCAACCGCGCAATGACCAGTGTGGCTCCACGCAAAGGAGCTGTAGCGTAGGTCGGCGGACATGGCGACGAGGGAGGGGGTACGAAGTGCCGGGCGGGCACATCTATGAAATAGGTAGTCGCGCGGTCGGCTTCTGCGCACTTCCGTTTCTGCTCCCGTAGCAGACGGACCCCTCCGACATACTCTCGAGTAAGTCATCTCATTTTTCGACTGCATTTCTGTGTCGTCGATACCGCATCGACCGCGACTTATTTGTTGCCTTTTAGTGTTATTTTGTGTTGGCATCAACTAAGTATCCGTTTCGCGTTTGAGTTGGTGGATACCTAACGATGACAACGAAACCAGCTAGCGTTGACCCGGTGCGCTTCTCAGTCCTCTCGGATTGAAAGAAACCGGAGACCCGATCCCACTGCACTGGGCCTTCCCAGGGTGACGGTTAGTGGCTATTTCCGCTAGGGATAGTACTGTTTTCGTAGTCTCGCTCATTCCATCTTTGTTTTTAGATTCCCCTTTCGTTCTCGAGTCTCTCCCTGCGACGACGACGGTACCATAACGCCGTCGCAGTCCGACGACCAGGCCTTCCAGCCGGTCGAGTCCAAGCGCACGAAGCGCCTAACAAAACGCGCCGCAAGGGCGTCCGCAGTGGGGAAACCTTCCCTTCCCTCCCAACCAGTCCCGCTCATGTCCATCGACACCAGCGCCCCGTCCTCAT
>PDGT01000055.1:288947-303488 GCA_003671415.1 Megathymus violae
AAAAAGTGCTCGCGCACACGCGACTCAGAGTCGCCTCCGACCTGCGTTCTCTGCGGCCAAGCCGGCCACCCGGCCAACTACTGCGGCTGCCCTAGAGCTCCCCGACCTATCCCATCCAGGACTGCCGCTTGGAAGTCCTGGAGAAACACCCATACTGGCCCTCCGCCGAACACCGACGCGAACTTCCCTCCTCTGAGGACGCCCATCGCACCGCCTAGACCCGAGCACTTTAACTCATGGAGACATACAGACAAGACCACGACAACTGTAGCTGCTCCCCGACCCGCCCCGGCTGCCCCGCGCGACCCGAAACAGGCCGAACCACGCGTTAGCAACACCGCGCAAACAGAGGGCAAGTCGTCCCTAGCCGACGACATGAAGCTCGTCTACGACGTCATCCGTAACGTCGACATCACTGAGATCTCCGTCCTGGCTCGCAAGATACGGGCGGCAACAACACTACAGCAGCGCCTTCTAGCGCTCGCTGAGCACAGCCATTTATTAACATCATTATAATGGCTCAAGCACTTAGTGCGCCTTCTTGTCACTCCGGTCGTACCAAACCTAAGGGCATCTCGCTCATCTCATTCAACACTCGCGGCCTCCGCAACAACCTCCCTGAAATAAAGGAATTCGTTCGCAACAACGCCACAGACTTACTATTAGTCCAAGAAACGTTCTTAAAACCCGCCCACACCAAGGGCCTATCAATTCCCGCGTACAATCTTATACGTAACGACAGACAGACAGAACCGACAGACGCCCCGGCGGTACCGTAAGCCGCGCAAGCGGTGGCACCGCCATTTACTTTAGAAAGTCGCTCCACTGTTCCCATATTGAGACTCCGACTCTCACGAACTTAGAAGCCACTGTTTGCAAGCTAGGTATGACTGGGCATCCGTCCCTGATCAAAGCCTCGGTTTATAATCCGTCGGGAACCCCGCATTTAAACTCAGACTTAGAGGCCCTCCTCTCACTAGGAGACTCGGTTATTTTATTCGGAGATCTTAACTCCAAACACACGGACTGGAAGTGCCGATCGACCAACGCGAACGGAGTCAAACTCAGACAATTTATAGAAACACGGGACATCGATGTCCTTTGTCCTTCCTCCCCTACGCATTACCCGGATAACGCGCTCAACTCTCCGGATATCCTCAATCTCGCCTTAGTTAAAGGAGTCGCGCTCAACTTAAGAGCGATTGAAACGCTCCACGACTTAGGTTCTGACCACCGGCCGGTCTCGCTCAAATTCGGGCCTTATGCCACCGATCCAACCACTTCTTCTAAAACCTTCACCAATTGGGACGGATATAAAAAATCGCTAGTATCAGGTCTCGATGCCAGCGGCTCACCACTGGCTACCATTAACTCAGAGTACTTCGTCAATACGGAAAAGATTGACTCAGCGGTCAACTCCCTAACACACTTAGTCCGAACATCTCTCCGAAACAACGAGCGCGTAGTCGAAGTGCCAAACCGAAAACTACCACTCGATGTTAGGAATCTTATTCAGGCCAAGAATGCGGCCCTTAGAAGGGCCGCACTCTACCCCACTCCAACGCACAGGAGGCGTGCAAACGCTCTCCAGCGACGTGTTCGGTCTCGACTATCCGAAATGAGGAACTCCAATTAGGACTCCCTCATGGAGGGAATCAAACCCTCCCATCAGGCGTTCTACAAGGTGGCGAAAGCCCTCCGCGTAGGCGCCCAACCTCTCACCCCGCCTTTATCTCGCCCCGATGGCAGTATCGCCTTCGAAGACGTCGATAAAGCCGAATGTTTCGCTGACAGCATTGCTTCTCAATGCACATCCAGCTCGCAACCATGCGCTCCTTCACATATAGATTCAGTAGTGGATGAGGTCCGTAAAAAGAACTCACTCCCAGTCACCGCTGAGCCCATCGTCGTTTCCGTTGACGAAGTCCAAGACATCATCCGGGGTCTTAAACCCCGCAAAGCACCAGGAGCCGACGGCATCTCTAACGTCGCGCTTAAACACTTCCCCGAGCAGGTTCTCTCTCTTTTAGTACTCATTTTCAATGCCTGCTTGCATCACTGCTTCTTTCCAACCGCTTGGAAAAAAGCAATAGTTATAGGTATTCCTAAACCCGGGAAACCGTTAAACTTACCGTCTTACCACCGCCCCATCAGTCTCCTCAAGGCTATGGGGAAAGCATTCGAACGCGTCATACAGACTAGACTGAAGAACCTTCTTTTTCCAGTAGGCGGTCAACCCTTAATAATCCCTCATCAGTTCGGTTTCCGTGCCAAACATTCGTGCCCTCAGCAAATTCACCGTATAGTGGAATATATCCTAAGCGGTTTTTATCCCAAACGGAAACGTACAGTCGCGGTTTTCTTCGACGTTGCCAAAGCTTTCGACAAAGTTTGGCACGAAGGACTCCTTCTCAAACTTCATTACCTAGGTTTGCCTGATCGCGTTGTTCGATTGGTCGCTTCCTACCTTCAAAACCGTTCCTTTCGTTTTAGACACGAAGGTGTACTCTCTTCCCCACGCCCGCTAGCGGCTGGGGTACCACAGGGCTCGGTATTAGCTCCATTACTAATCTTAACGTACGTCAACGACATTCCCATTCCGAAAAACGGCGTACAACTATCGTTATTCGCAGACGACACCGCCCTATATTATCAATCACGGCAAATAAATCAGGTCCTCTCCAAACTCCAACACTCAGTAGACGAGTTAGGGAAATGGTTCACCAAATGGCGAATCGAAGTCAACGCAGACAAAAGCACCGCGGTATACTTTCATTTCAAACCCAGACGCAGACATGACGAACCTAACATCCGGCTGCTAGGCGCCCCTGTCCCGTGGAAAACCACAACCAAATACTTAGGAGTAACAGTCGTCTCCGGACTAACATTCAGACCGCATATACGCAAAGTCACCAACTCCGCCAGATATTATATGGGCCGACTCAACAATCTGTTGGGAAGGCATAGTAAAATGTCCCTCAGAAACAAGCGAACGCTCTATAAGGTTTGCATACGGCCGGTGATGTCATACGCCGCCCCTGTTTTCGCACACGCCGATCCCAAAATCCTTCATCCCATCCAAGTTGTCCAGAACATTTTTTGCAGGAGAGCAACCAACGCCCACTGCTGCGTGAGGAACGCCGACCTGCACTTCGATCTCCAGCTTCCGACAATTCAAAAATCCTTTAAAGATTATTGCACAACATTTTTTAAATCCTCAAAGGAACATACTAATCCACTCATCAGACAGGCAGCGGACTACACCGCCCATAGTCTTACAGGCCGCCAAATCCGGCGGCCAAGAAACGCTCTCACCAATCCCCCCGATTTGATATCTTCTGACTTGGACCGCCGTCTGGCGGCCGTAGTCAAGAATTCAAACAATATCAGTTAGTAGCGTCCTTAAGACGCCACATAGTCTCACCATTCGACAACACCTTCAGTGTTAATAACAAGCGTATGCTCCCTCGGGAGTGCCGCTAGCACCCTATCCTTCTCTAAGGATGGGTCGCATCCGATGAAGGCTTGAGGCCACAAGGCCAAAGCCAACTCGGGTGGTGTTTAGTGGGTAGGCCTTCGGGAGTCCCACATAACCAGCGCAGCCGGCTGCGCTGGTATGCTAGGAGCATTCACCACCCCCCTCCCGCGCTTTTCCGGAGGGTAGCCCATTTACCATCTTCTGGGCGCAAAAAAAAAAAAAAAGGTCGGCTCCTTACGGAGTGGACATTGAATATGTGCTACATAAAGATAAAATTATAAATATATCTCAAAATGTTTAAAAATAAAAGTACACCCGTGCGATGCCGGGGCGGGCCGCTAGTGTAAAATATACATCGATAATCGTGAACGGGATATTTATATTCGTAGACATAAACTTTTCCGGAATATATCAAATGATGCTAATTTATATACCTTTTGGAATAAACATTCTAGAAAAATAGTTAGAAATCGTGATAAAAGGATTACAGTATGATTAAATTTAGTTACATACAAAGTAGCAGCTAACAAATCATAGTTTTTCTTAAACGAGTGAAAATATGTCAATTTTTTAAATATTACAATCGACATTTATATTCGACTTTGAATTCAACCATCTACGTAACGATCTGAAATTAGCATCTCTACCTATTTACAACCATTTTATAATAACTGAATACAAACATATATTTAACTGCAAAATAGGAAAAAATTACCATGCAGGTCGATTATTTAAAACTCTTGATTATTGAACGGCAAACATGCAAGCAATATTTCAATCTAGATTACCACTTGTGTCTACAAAAATAAATGATATATTTAAATCAATATCAACATTTAATTATTCAAAGAGCCGGTTTAATTTGTATTGTGAATCGGTCACCTTTTTCACGAGGTTAGCTGCCATAAACCCTCCCATGTTTCCAAGTCCAAGGAACGCGACATTGTCCACTTTTGAACTGTACGTTCTTGTTGTTGTCAGCAAATACCGGGACGTAAGCGAACGCACCGCCATCTTGGATTCCGGTCTAAAATAACACGTTTGATTGGTGGCGCCTGCGCAACGCGACTGAACTTGCCACATGAGTTTGATACCCGTTCGGATAAACGATGCGTTCATACTCATCGATATACATTAAGGAGTTGCACTTACATTGAAATGTATTCATTGCACAAATAAAAATTAATACACAATTCGTATTCAGACAAATATAACAATACATTGTACGCTGGCAAATGGCAACCACATCGACGATGACCACATGTAAACAGATGTAATAAAGGTCATATTATTATAAATTAATGTAGATTTACCAATAATCTATAGTATAATTTTACAACATCATAAATTTCTTATTAATCTATGATCATAAACAAATATCCAGAGGAACATATTAAATTCGTTAAAAGCTGGGAACTGTTAGATTTTACGAAAATAAAATAACCATCGAGCAAATATTCATTTATATTTAAATTTATCTACTAGTATAGACTAACAATATATTTGAAGCGAGCGGTACGCTGCAAAAAAAACAACAACATACGACTTTTAAATTGGAATTCGAACGAGTTTGTTCATCGCTTGTTTTCTAGTAATTTTGTTTTGATTACAAACGCGTTTTTTGTTATCCTTGACTTTATTTAACAAAGTTTTAAAACTCTGTTCGAAAAAAGTTATATCCAACATTGAATCCAAGCCAAAGTTCCAAGCACTATTATAAACAGTAAAAATAAAGCCAATTCAGTCCAAGCCTGGTGATCAACGGAAGAAGTAACGATAGCAGATCCCTATTCATAGATGTCGCTGGCCTTTAACTTAAACCCGTCGACTTGCAGGTATAGTAATAAAACTTTTTATAGCATAGCAATACTTATACCCTTATACTATACGTATGCTGTTATTGAAAGCTCATAGTCAGCGGAGACCAATAGAGGTAGCTGTTCGTTAGCCGGTTATGAACGAGAAAAAAAATTGATATATTTAATTATTTAATCTTTATTGACCATAATACTAAATATTAAGGTACAAATGGCGAGCTTAATGCTAAAAGCATTCTTGCCAGCTAACGATTAGGCCAAACAGAAACACACGATGAACGACATTATAGTAGAAAATAAAGAAACTACAAGAATATACATAACTACTAAATAAATAATAATAATAACACTATACAATTTCATATTATATAAAGATAAATACACATGAATATAAATTACATACATAACTATATACATTATATCATAAATATGTATATATATATGTAACGGATGACGAACAAAAGACTTATTGGTGACGATCCAGTAGATGAGCACGTAGCCTTTTTTTAAAGGTTAATTTACTAGCGGGTCTTCTAATGTACTCAGGAAGAGAGTTCCAGGTACGGGCGGCCTGAACAGAGAAGGAGTTCGATATGAATCCAGACCGGTGCAGCGGAATAGAAAGAAGGTAAGACTCACTAGAGCGAAGCTGTCGGTCATGGAAGGAACATAAATATTGGAAAAGGGGTTTTAAATAATCCGGTGAAAGGGGATCAAAGAGGATTGAGAACAATGAACAAAGCATCCGAAATCGCCGTCGCTCACGGATAGGTAGCCATTGAAGCTTAGAACGATAAAAAGAGATGTGATCATATTTACGTAAGCTGAAAACGAAGCGAACGACATTGTTAATGAGACGATCCAGCTTATTTAAGTTAGCCTCACTCAGATCCATATATTATACGAATACAAAATATGAACCTCCTCAAATCTAGTACAACTATTCGAACGCATGATAACGTTTATCAAACGAGTTGTGAGCATTCTATATTCAAATATTTCGGCTTGTCAAGGTCACAGTCAGACGTACTTTTGTACGTATGGGTAAGTGTAGAGGCGTGGTTCAATAAAAACAAAATAAATACTAACTCTTTTAAAACATAAGTTCGGCACACTGGCGACTCACTATGATTTTATCTTAAATAAAGAAGCATTCTCTCACTAAACAGGTTCAAGCTACTTCTCCACTAGCAATGCATCTGAGATACTCATAATCACATAACATATTTTATTTTTTGCGCCCCTGTCGACTATTAACATAAAAGAAGAAAGAATGAATTTTTACTTTAAGAACCGACCATCAGACCCAAAACAGTAACCACAAAGTACAACGTAGCAACGATAAACAAACAAGCAGATAGACAGAAAACGTATAATAAAAGCTTGTTAAAAACACGCGCGAAGGTCCCTCGTCAGTAGAATAATAAAAACTTTTACCTATTTTTATTGAAATGGAAATAGCAAACGGGAACGCAGTCCACCTGGTGTTAACTAAAAAGTAAAAATGCAGCAAAAGCGAGCTTTTTCAAGTCAAATCCACGATATTTCATTGAGCTTAAAAAAGCTAACGAGAAAGCGCCAATATTATCCGCTTTTTGTACCGGACCCCGACGCAGACATTTTTAAATTTGTCTTAATTGCCATTCCCTGCTTCCGATGACAGTTAAAACTACGCGTAAATATTAACTTCCATAATTAAAGTCTTGTTTATTGTTGTAAATGAAGATAGATTGTAGGATATATAGTACTAGTAGTAGTAGTAGTCTTTTACTTTCGCGTCACACAGTCTGGCTCTGGCTTCTTTTTCAGATATTTTTTATAATTCTGTATTGTTTTTGAGAACAACAATATCCTAGGTGTTTTTGTATCAAACTTTTAAAAAAACTTTTTAAATTGGGTGTTGCACAAGGGCGGTTCAGTGGTCTTGCGTGGTATAAACTTTGCATCTTTTGAATAATTTAGAAATAAGGAATAAAACCAATTAAAAATAGTGGTTAGCTACTGTATCTGGGATGACAGTGACTTATTGGGAAAATTACTAATTTTATGGGTATAACAAAGTCCCATGCGAAGAAACATATTTTTCTAAGGGTGTCGGAAATGGTCGCACATCATTGACGATCTTAAAGTGGTAATTAGAGAGATCTTTAGATTCCGGTGAGCGCCTCTTATCATTCATGCCCCACTATCACACTGAAGTCTAGAAATTTGATATATGTATTTTCCTTTATTGTAAAAATATATGTTCCGCGACAGAACATCAGTGTCCGCTGAGAAGGTTACAATGGGAATCTTATATAACCCAGAATTCACAACAGTGGACCCGTGTATATTTATAATGTTGCAAGTGACCAAAAAAAAAATTGGTAAGTCATGTAGCGGCCGATTTTATTTGCACAGAATGCAGAATTTAGAAACGCCATATTGACGCACGCAATATAGCATATACGCATATTGATCATGCAGCATTTTTTATTTTAAAATGTTTGCATTATATCAACTACAGTACAAGTGCCGAATCAGAACAACCAGAGTGCGGTCACTTGTTAGGCATCATACCCTACCCTGGCGGGGGAACATCTTTGCTATGATGGCCAGTGTCTGTCGCGTGCCTGGAGTTGCATGGGCGGATATGGCTATGAACTAGTCGACAAACAAGCACACGCGCTACCTGACGGTAAGTGGTCACCGTTGCTCAAGGGCATGGCCCGCATTATTATTGCCTTTCCAACACTGGGACCAACACACATGGAACGTTTCACGTTCGGCTTCAGAAGTGGTAGCTAGCCAGGTGGACAAAATATCCTACCAGCTAGCAGGTACTGTTGGAATTAAACTGGGTTGGAATTAAACACAGTTGGAATTAAGCCGACCAACAAGAAGGAATATTCGCTATAGCCTCGTCCGTAGAGCAACAGGGTTCACCACGAGCGTGAGAGGTTAGGTTGGACTTAATAGATGAAGCACCTCAAACCCCGAATACGCATTATCAGCTGTTACCACACCTGTTACCGCAAAAATATACCAATTACATAACCAAAAACCACAAAGTAACTATACTACACGAAAATATGAGAAAAAACAATCAATAATAAAATCTGTAAACACAACTCAATCCCCAAAAACCAAACATAAATTTTCATATAAAACATTCAGTTACACAGACAGGTACAGCCGTGATACTAGCCGTCGGTATAACGGGGAATTACCTGCAATATATTTCTGTTGGTTTTATCTTAATTGTGAGGGACTCTTTGTGTTGTAACAATGAATGCGCTGTGATCACGAATCGGCGGCTGGCGCGCTCCACAATGCGCCGGCTAATTACGTCCTCCTTACTTTCTCAAGTTATTCATTTAAGGTAAAGGTTTCATCGCAGTATTAACTACTAATATTTACCCTTACAGCTTGTTTCTCATTGAAAAACTTAATCCATACTTTTGAAAATTCGAAACATTTGTTACCCATTTAACATGTTCTTCCGTCATTCTTCGTTCTATGATAGTTTTTCAATAATATAGAACAGAAACATATTTTCTCACTGCAATAAATAACTTACAATAATTCTTACGTCTAGAAATAACATTTACTAATTCTTAAACGCATACTAGTTAGTATGTAATCCTATTTCGATGAATCAGATTATATCCCAAATAAATATCATAATTTACATAATATAATAATAAAGTAGTATTCGGGTGATGCCGTAACAGACAAATAAGCAGACAAATAGATAGACAGCCAAAAATACGAATATTATTAACAAAATAACTCAACTTAAATAAAAAAATCTATAATGTCGCATCAGGTCCAAGGAATCCGTACCACAGTGCAAGGTTTATCAATTATGGCCAGAATACTAATTACCATCACATAAGTGTCCTTGTTTAGGCTCTACAGACCTAAATATTTCCTAAAAAATGTTCCGAAATACAGGAAACTATTTAACTCACTATTTTCAGTGTTCGTCATACTAATTTTGTGTTTAGTTATAACAATTATTATTTTAAATATGTTTATTTACTGCAATAGCTATGATAAAACACCACGCTAGTGTGTCACAACTCACAAATTGTTACAAATAATTGAATACAAATAGTTGTAATTACATAAATTTTGTCTTTTCTATGTGGAACTTTAAAAATTTATGAATATAATACTCAAATGTCGGTTTTATCTTTAAACTCTTAATATCGTCCCTATTGTGTCACCAAAAGAAATATTTTTTCCAACTCCATACCTGTTCTGTTTTTATAAAAAAAGTAAATGTCTTTATTATTCTTTTGTTCTTCGTTTGCAGTGAAACAAATCACTAAGCTCCGACAGCAAAAAGGTGAAAGAATTAACAATGAATTCAAATTCAAACAACTCCAATTTACTAAAACTACAAAGCTCTTTTTGAATTTAAAATACGTACGCTATTGTACTCCAGGTAATTCCGAAACCTTTTTATTATGGCTAATTAACCTAGTATTCGGTTTAATTTACTTTTTATACTTCAAAAATTATTATTTTAGTTAATTAATTTATTAGTTGTCAAAATCCCTCAAAGTTTGAATAGAGGTACGACTTGAAGTTGAATACTCTATCCGACAAAAACTTCCAAAGAAGTCTTCAGGAAGAACTATGTTTTGAAGACTAATCTAACTATATAATTATTCAAAATGTGGGACTGTTCCCAGACAAACCTTGATTTGGGTTCCAATGGGTAACAAGTTCTTTTGATTATTTAAGTTTTACACCGGTCGCAACACAACCACTCGCCCTGGTATTCCAAAATTCCCCGAAGCAATGTAGAGAACAATGGCCGCCTGTCACTCGTCTCGTTTATTTGCATAGAACAAAGATACAAGTGATTTTACGGCGTTCTCGTATAGTATAAAGGTGAATTATTGCCCAGGACTAAACTCAGTGTGTGCCACACTCGACTCGACGTGTACATTAGATGTCACTACACAAATTCAATGAATTTTGTATTCATCTCTACTATGCATCTTCATTTCGTTATGCTGAAGTTTAAGCATACTCAAATTTATCCAATGGTGTGTGTGACTATCGCTATTGTAATTTGTTGGATATTAATTACACATTTATCTTTAAAAAAAAAACAAAATCAAATCTAACAAAGTCATACAACAAACACCCTAAATTCCGTAATTATTACGCACACTACAGTGTCATAAATACCGTCTAGTATTGTTAGTAAATATCATTACTAGACATAGAATTAACTACAAAATAGTACTTGCGTTTAGCGATAGATGGCGTTTCATTGTATAGTTTAATTAGAGTGTAATTAATATTTTTCGGATAATCAGGGGCTTATTTACCTAAACTTTATTATTTACTTTAACTGTAATTAACAAAAAAGTATATTATTAAAATATTTCCACATTGAAAATCTATATTATTAAATCTTTATTTAAATTTTCATGTTATTGAATCTATATTATAGAATGACCCCGGATTTCCAAAGTGGAAATGTTTATGAGAACAAAGTGATTTGTATGACAACTGGTTTAGTAACGGCAGCCTTAAAATACACATGGATTTGAAACCACTTTATTGTAGACTTACTTTTGGAATATAGCTAGCTTCGAAATACCCATAATAATGCAATATTTATCTTCTATTCGTATTACAACAAAACAGTGTATACCATGACAACTTAGTTATATTAAGTTCAGTACACGGGCACGATGCAAAAAATATTCCATTAGTTTTAAATGAAATGACGATAGGACACTCAAACCTTTGTTATAATTACTTCATTTTTCCTAATAAAATCTTAGAAATCCATTTTACGTAATTCAGAAATACTGTATTCGTAATAATCTAATAATCTTTATTATTAAAACTAGCGGCCCGCCCCGGCTTCGCACGGGTGTACTTTTATTTTTAAACATGTTGAGATATATGTATTTATAATTTTATCTTTGTAAAGGACATGAAGCAAATTTTTTTACACCTTGGTTCACGTTACTGAAGTTTTAGCAAAGATCGCTTATTTTTTTCTAGTTATAAATATAGCCTATGTTATTCAGGAATAATGTAGCATTTTAGTGGTGAAAGAATTTTTAAAATCGAATCAGTTGTTTTTGAGTTTATTCGTTAGAAACATACAAAAATACAAAGGTCAAAGAAAGAAAAGAAAGAAAAATACAAAGATACAAATATCCTCATTATAATAATAGATTACGTTTCCGTAGATTAGTGCCCGATTATATTATACAGCTAAGGGGATAATGTATATTTCCGTGGCAAAATATTTTTACTTCAATACCGTTTATGCTACAAATGTTTGATTTAATGCACTCTCAAAAAGTTTCCTACGCAATAGTTATTATCTAATTATGTGAGTTTGACGACTAGTATTATTACAAAGTTGTTTGTAGGTACGGTACTTCTCCGGTATGTATATTTATGCTTTTATTTGAAACCAGCTATACCGACGCTAAGATACAGTCCCAAGCGGCACGTGCCATTCGGGCTTAGACCCTGTCATCGTTTATCGCTTGATTAATGTTATAATTACGGGAGTGCTGGATTTCATTATTATATCCGACAAAATTATGAAAGCGGATACTTTATTGTTTATAGATACTATGTGCCTACCTTCTATATTTGATTTGATTTTTGGATACGGAAGTAACAAATTCGCCTGCACTTCACATGGAATTGTCTCGATGTTGCAACACATGGACGTATGTAGCCATGCTCAATCTGAACTACTGACAGATCTAGAACTACTAACTGAAAAGTAGTAACTAACTAGTAACTATTATCTGATATACTATCTGATATTTACTTACTTATTGCTTACCTTAAATATCGATCTGTTGAATCGTACAAGAATTTTATCACCTTTATCCTTTCTTGTTTGTGAATCACATACCATGGAGACAGATTAGGCGAATTATTTCATACCGTCGACTAACGAGGACGTAATGCAGGGGATAATTTTACTGAAACTCTACAGTTTACGGAATAGAGCGAGGATGAATTAATAGATCCCACGCGTAAATTAATGGTTTAGCTAGTTAAAATTAAATCCTTTTGTTTCGATAAAATTGGAGTGTGAATTGTTATATAAAATAGTAGGTTTACATATACATAATACGAGCTCAGCAGCTCGAATGTGAGTTTCAAATATAAAACAGCGAATCGCAAGTAGCGTGTTAATCGAAATAACTCATACTTTTAGTACTCGTATCAAACGCGAGTGTGAGCGCCATAAGCACAAACGAAAAAGTTATTCGTTTTCTCAATTCGATAATAGTGTAGTTGTGCTCCTCATGTTGCCAACTTGAGCGATGGGTCAAGTGTCGCCCCCTGTAACTCAACCTATTTTAAACGCTCACTATGCCTAAGCCTACATAGAGACTGGCCTACGCACATATTCTTACACCATAGTAAGTAGCTCTTTGGATATATATACCTTCAGATAGCTCAATAAATTCAAAAACATTAAGAAATCAGAGTCAGTACTTTACGCTTCCGTTGTGGATCACGTGACACTGAGTCCTCTTTTATGAGTCCACGATAGTTGCCTACAACCACGAAGGTGAAGTATAATTTTAACTCCACTTCATAAACCTTGCAGCTTGAACCCATAATCATAACTAACAGTTAACGAAGCCCAAGTTCGAAACACGAAACACGAATGTGTTGCGGAACTTCTTGATTTATCGTCCTGATTATTACAAAACCCGCCAAGATTTATCGTTAAATGAAAGCAGTGACGGGACTTAACTAGTATTACAGTGAGCGAAACAGGACATTCGCACCATGACAGCAATTCTACCTAATGATTTCTTATAAATGAATTATTACGAGTGTATGTCATTGAATGTCAAAATTATTGATAAAACCTAACGAATAAGCTGCGTGTGTACTATCAAAGACGTTCGAACTGTAAATTCTTACACTGTGGTACTGTATAATTTATAAACTTGTTTATTTTTCATATACTAAGGAAAAGTTAAATAATTATGAATTATTTATTTATTCGAAAACTTAGTTCGTCACCGATGACCGCCGATCAGTCACAGATCGGGCTTTTGCGTTACTTAAACTTAATTGACCAGTATCACGGTACAAATGGCAAGCTTAATGCTTAATCAGACTTGTTGATCTCTAATTCTCAGTTCTCGCTCTTACAGTCTCCCATTTCACAGAATGTCATAAGAAAAGAAAACGAAATACATGAATACCCCCGTCAATACCCCATCTACCCTCACAAATTAGTATTATGTACAGAAGAGATTTCTTACCATATTGTACGGCGTCCCGCAGTAGTAGTGTCTTGATTTATCGTGCAGATTATTGCAAAACCCGGTTATGATTTATTGTGTTCGTAAAGTGGGGACTCGACAGAGGGAGCGATGATGCGTGGGCACATAAAATTAATATGGAACACCGCCGGATATTAATATTATAGCAGCTCAGACAGTACCAGTAACGCGCCTTCGCTTCGTTTAAAGAATCACACTCTGCAATATCTTATTCACGAATTGAATCGGTTTACTATTAGGTCTTTTTAATATGAAATACTTTAATTTTGCAACGTAACAACTTTTTAAGTTTAACACTATTTTTTTTTAATTATTTTTGTTTACTATCCATTAAATACTGACTTCATACAACTCTGTATAACTGAAGGCGTGAAGGCATTTACAAACTATCAAACTCGCTCAAAGCTATCGGCTACGGCTAGAGTTACCAATCTTGAGACAGCAGTGTCCACAACATCTACGATCAAAATGCGGGACAAGACTAAAAGAAACATGTAGGACCCGATAGTGTAATAGTGATAATTAAGCAACATAAAAATGAACTAAAAATTGTAGTATTTAGATACTTACATGTTTTTATATCTAGTATTTTGGTACACACATAGTTTGTAACTCTAATACTCCTTTGGTTAACTTGTTTTATAATTTCCTGTATCTTTTATCCATTTATTCTGTAATTTCTTTATATATTTTATTAGGTTTAATGTTTTGATATTGTTGTCAAATATTTGACAAATGTCCTAAATTATTTTCATCATGATAACTTTCATTTTTAATTTGTATAATTGTTATCCTTTTTGGTAATGTTATTTATTGGGCTGAATAGAAATGTTAAATTCGTAAAGTGAACACAAGAAGAGAATCATTTGAGAAAATTTGAGATATAAAAGGCGAGCTATGACGAGATTGGACAGTCTCTCGCGTGTGGGTCGCAACTCTTGGATCTCGACAC
>PDGT01000055.1:303918-338163 GCA_003671415.1 Megathymus violae
TCTCTCGCGTGTGGGTCGCAACTCTTGGATCTCGACACTGGCAGTCTCTCGCGTGTGGGTCGCAACACTGGAATCTTGAAGGAATCTCATGCTGAAAGTCTCTATTGGAACAGTCTCGCGTTTTCTCCGGGATCTATATATTTCGTGCGCCTTAACGCACGCCTGGTCAAGGCGGTCTTCGTGTGCTGAACACCGGATAATCTACACGTCTCGTGCGTATTGACGCACGCTCCAGTCGCCGAGGTCTCCGTACGCCGAACGCCAGGGACTCCGATCGTCTCGTACGCCCTAAACGCACGCTCCTGTCTGCAAAGTCTCTGCGCGCTACACGCCAGAGAAGCGACGGGCCTAGTTTCCTACTTACAAATGACCTTTTTACTTTCTTAATCTAGTAACGCCTGTATTATATTTATTGCAACCGCCAGGAATTCTTGAATACATTCGATCTTCTAAATTTCTCTAGCTTTACTTACAACACTACAAAATGAAATTCCGTTCCGTCCATAAGAAATGTATCCCTTTATTGCAATAGCTGCAAAACTGTCAAAACTATGTAAATTACCTTCTTAACGTAATATCCATACTATTATTTATTATTTCGGAATGTAACTTATTCTTAAAATATAATTTACAAATATGCTAATTATTTCCTAAATCTATTCGGTGGTCTCCGTATGATAAATGGATAGACAGATACAAATTCTAAAAGAACTTGTATATATACATATATATTTATCCTTATATGTGCCTATATATATTTATGTTAGTTTAAACTACTCTTCAAACCTAAATTAAACCTTGGTGTCTTCCAGTAGAACACGAAATTTCATAATTTTTCATGAAGCAACCGTAGGTCTAAGATCTTAAAAAAGAGACGTCCCAGCTCTCCTGGCATGTGTGGCAGCCCTAGCTACAATACCCACGGGCAAGTTATATTGTACCTGCGGAGTTGACAATATCATTATTCGTATTTGAAGTTCGTGGGCAGGGAAATACCTTAGTTTGAGTAGTTGAAAGCCCCGGTGGTTTCAAATGTTAAATGTTTCCTAGTTGTTTCATTTCGTTATTTAGTTTCCGTTCGAAGTGAATTGACTCCTGGTATACTTACAAAATTAAATGAGACGTATATAAAGTTCTCAGTAATTCATATATATAATGTGAGATAATATAGCAGAGAAAACTTAAAAGTTGTTCATAATAGATCTATATGTATTAAATAAAAAAACGCGTACAATTTGATAATAATACAGTCATTTTTAAACATTTTCATACATACAAAATGGATGTGTAGGTAAATAGAGAAGTAACAATTTCATTTTTATACGTTATAACAATATAATAATATAAAAACAATAAATACAGCAGAAGATACAATAAAGCAACTAATAGCTAATTGTATTTTAACCTTAATGATGACTAAAATAAAATCAGTACTCTTGAGGAACTGTGGAACCATGACCAGTGTTATTGAATGACACAAACTCATTAAAATCATTTATCATTTAATTTCCTAAAAATGTAATTGAATCAACATTTTAATCATTAAGACCTGCGTATATACAATGTTGTATTATGACTGCTTCCCACGGTCCGTGATTTCATAAATACCGGAATAGTATCTCATCCGTAATAGCATTTGTAATTTTCGAGCTTTGCTACAACTCAACAGAACCGGAGGGAAACTCACCTTTCATATAAATCAAGGCTTTTCCTTCACATAGCTTACCTTATCACTGACTGAGTGATAATGACTTTGTAATAACATAGTGGCTTCAAATTTGTACACACGTACTCAGATCCATCTGTCAAATCACGCACTGTCGGAAGCTATCTTTGAAGGAATATTTACTTAATACTATAAATACTAAGGTAAACCTTCCTGTCTTTGAACTTGAAGAAAAAAACACTATTGTTTATTTAAAAAATAACTGAAACTTCATAACTTAACGACTACAAAAATAAATAATGGTCAACCATAAAACGAGCTATGTTTTATGAACGCCTTATAAGTTAAGTAGAAATGAATCGTATAGTAATAACGATAAACTTAACGTCTTTGCGAAGCAAAGGAATTAAAAAATGTCATGGCATTTATTATAGATATAGAAAGATGCGTGGTATTTCGTCTCCTTATAGCCTTACCATTGCTGTCAGATTTAGGACGGCTCCACACGATCCGGTAATTTCCGCCCGAGTGTGCGCCCATGTCTGTCTATATAATGTGTCCGCACTCGTACTGGTGGGAGACGTATGGTAAGTGCTCGTGCGGACAAAGTCGCATTGTGAAGGTATTTACTACAAGTCGGTAAGCACCCAACATGCGATGTACAGCACGAGATCTGTTTCCTTTCGTAAAATGTCCTCTCTGACTTGATGTTTCTATCAAACATCAACTAGTAAGAGGCTCCACTTATGCTTATATTATACATATGTAGACTCCATGTAGACAATCCATAATGTAGACTCAAAATAACGACATAAGTAAACTCATCATAAGTAATAATTTTAAGCAAATTGTATCAAGAATTTGTACCGTTATACTTTTTGTAGTTCTACGTTATATAGCTACGATTTTCTGAATAGTATAGAACACCTAATAATAACTTATAACTAACAACTTCTAGATCTTTCAAATCCAGTTACCGGTAAAGATAACTGGACAATGAAATCCATTAATAATAATGGGTATTCTAAAAAGAACTCTACATGCAGAGTGATGTTAAAAATTAAAAAAAAACTGCAGAGCAACGTAACGTTTAAGTCCTTAACTTTGTATTGTAACACTCATAAATAGTTATTTTTAAGGTTATTCATCAATATTAACTATGTGCTGTATACAGACTCCCAGCGGTTCCACTGGTAAAGTCGCATGTAAGCACTAAGCGGTCGAGAAATTTTGACAAAGCATAGTTGATAATATTATAATAAATTTCCATAAACCCTATTATCTATAAACTGTTGTTGACCGACTGTCTATAAACGTGAACAATGAGACTCATTTTCTTGGAATGAAGGATACTTGAGGTCGAGGCCTTGGAGTCTGCTGGAGAGAAACTCTTCGGCCTGCTGTTCCATCTCGCTGTCGAAGTATGATCTCCACCCACCTGCTGTGCCTGGAAATGATGACGTCTGTGTTATAATAGCCAACTGATTTAAATAACCGTCCGCTTGGCGTACTTCATAATTAGCTTTCCAACACTACAACGAAGTACGTAAAAATCACTTCACCGTTGATTTTAGAAGATGGGCAATATAAAGCTAGGCGAATAAAGAACCCTGCCGCTGAGCAAGACTAACGACGGAATTCAACAAGATGGTATAGAACTGAACAACCTCCAGTAGGTGGAACTGATTTTTTTACGTACGGAGCTTTTGCCGAATTGGCAAAGGGTGGCTTAGAATACTCCTCACAATCCCATGCTGGTAGAACAGAGTGTCGTAAGAGGTGACAGAAGCCAGCTTGCTCGGTGGTATGGCTTCGCGTAAGGTTTATCTTATCAATATTATTATTAAGTCATTAATATTATTACTGGTATTATTTTCTTTCCGTGAATCCTACCTGGCTTACTACCACCCTCCTGCTTGAGTCAGCAGCCGAACGACTCGTGGTGAGCCGGCAGGGGTCTTGAGAGCCAGTACGTTCCTTCTTTATTTTTATTTCGTAGCCGACACCGCATCAGTGATGCCTTTGGTCTTACTGATGTCCATGGGCAACGGTGAACACTTACCATCAGATGGCTTGTCTGCTCGTTTGTCGGCTAGTTACGTTAAAATAAACCGTCCGCCTTGATTTCGTCCGTTGTTTAGAAGGGTCCATTGCGAAAAAAGGAAGTTGACTTGCATTCAAGAATGGATGGATGAAGCCCTCGCATCCTAAATGATATATAGATAGACCGGATGAAAAGTTTCTTATGAAAACTTTTTAGTTAAATCTTCGATATTCAAACATGAATTTAGGAATTATTTGTGTCATTGATTAATAAGAAAAATTTTCTGTGCCCAAACAACAATTTATTTTCTATATCCTAGTTTTCTAGTTATTATCATCAAAATTTCCTCGTTACACTACAAAACTTCTAATTCTACAATCAATAGTGAAATTATACTAAAGTGATTCGGTTAAAATTCAAAGGGCGGTAAGAGTCAATAACTACAATGTTTGCGTTTTAATCTGCAATATGTTGATAAGACGCTACCATGCATAATGAATGGAAGCGCTGGCCTCTCATCATGGAGTCTGTCGGGTCCTTTCCTGATATTAACAAAAAAATATTATTTTCTTTACCTTTTCGGATAAACTGATTCTCCGTATTACCACCAGTCGTGTTGTTAACAGTCTTGTTTTTTTTGAGGTTCTTAAAGCTGACGTGTGCTGCCAACTGCGCGAGCTGTTCGTCTGTGAAGTCTCGCCGTAGGAATTTGCAAATTTTTCGCATTTCTTTAGGCAGATCCTAGTAACAGAAGCATGTATCAAAACAATACGAGATTATATTAATGCACAAGCAAACAAGAGAGACTTTGAAATATTATTATTTGTAAGGTCTGTTTTAGTGTGCATTAGTGGTAGCTAGGCAAGTGGGTAAAAATCTTTAGCACCATGCAGAAGTACTGCCGCAATTAAACTGAGTGATGTGAAGCCCAGAGATCTTCAACAGACGAGACCTACCTTATTTGAACATTTACATTAGTCAGCAAAACGAACAATGCGAGCTTCAGTTGACTCGGAGTTACGGAACCCTGGAGTTTCTTACATACCAACAACTTTGAAAGCATTGAGCATACGACTTAATTTTCATATTACCTTAAGCAATTCTTCGTAGAAAACAAAATGTAAATTAGGTCTGTGTCTCTGCATCCACGCTTCATTAGTGTGTGCCACGATAGGCGTCCACGGTACTAAAAAAAAGGAATAAAATTATATCTCTGACCAACAAAAATAAGAGGTGGTAGAAACTTTGTACAAGTAGAATAACATTACGATGTCACACAAGCATGACAAACACATGTGTGCAGACAAACATGACTTATCATCATAATGATACTGTCCCACATCCCAACTACTCGTATCTTTAATAATCATATCTAACCTCTATATACAAAGTGTTGTTTTCAAGAATTTACCGCCACAATCAAATTTCAAAATAAGTTTCCATGTGGCACATTCGCGAAATGATTTACATTCTGTTATCCATGGTTAAATAAAAGGTGCAGGGCTTCAAATATCCCTACTCGTACACCTGCTGACCAATGAACGAGGCTGGTTTGTTTGCTGGTTATTAATGTAAAAAAATATTCTACAATAAGCGTTTCAAATTTAATTGACGACTTAAACTTAATCAGGGTTAATCAGGTCAAATTAAACTTTAATCAGGGTAGTACTAATTTGGTTATAAGCTCTTTTTATTGAAAAAAGAACGAAAATATAAGCCAAAATATTCCCACTTACAAAGGTCTCTCCTGAATGCTTCCCAGAAATGTTTAAGAGTGCCCTTCGTCAATGATTTTGTCACCATTTTGTGAAGATGATAATACGAAACCAACACATCTCTTGGATCTCTCGCGACGTATATTACACGGGCGGTGCTCAAAAGCTTTGGAGGTAGAAGAGATAAAGGCAGATGCGTCTTGATAAATCTAGGAGAAGGAGCTTCATTAATCGTCTTCCAGCTCGCACGCCGCACCGCGTGATTCAGTCCTTGGAAGTTGCCAAGATTCATGAAATTGCATTTTATTAACCTAAATGCTATCTCTGGTATTACTGATGTCACTCTGTAACAGAAACATGGTAGACATTTGAGAAGATTTCTTAGAAATATTTTCCGAAGGACATAATTTAACACAATTGCGCAAAATCAGGACTAAAAAGGGTATTTGTACTGGCACATATTCATGAGCACTTTTTCCACGTTTCAGAAATCATGTTGATAAGTCGATCTGTTAAATCCATTAATTGATCCAAGTTAAAGTAATTAAAGTTATAGAAGTGATAAAACCTTAACTTAATTTTCCAGTGAAGTGAATGAATACTTAAGTACCGTTCTCTTGATCAAAAGACCGACAATAAAACTCCTAAACTATCATTGCTATGAAGTATAATTATAAAATTAATATAACATCATAATTATCCAGATCAGGTCATTTACTTACTCCAGCATTGGAAATCTTTCATATAGGGGCTTTTCTTTAGCTGTCTTGAAGTCTAAATTGTTTTCTAACAGCCACACCAATTCTTGAGTCCATGTTGTCCCTGAAAATTCATAACTTGCTTGAGCTGGGATTGCCGGTGTTTATTTAATACTAGCAAACTGCCCTCGCTTGGCTTCTGGAAAACTACGCGTTACATTAATTAAAAATTAATTTATAACATTTTTATTTATGGACGGCATGCAATACATCAGTAAAAACCAGAACAAAATCGGTTAGGCCGTTTCTCAGATTAGCGGGAACAAACGCACAGACAAATAGACAAAAATTCTAACAATTATTGTTTTCGGTTCAATTGCGTTAATAAAGGTCAGTAACAATGTTTTTCTTATATATCGTTCATATCCAGAAACCGATCAGTTAGAATTGTATTGTTAGTATAAATATGACATTCTGGTAATAGACTTTTCGTTTAATTTATAAATCGCACCGTATTCCGGTTTCGTTATTGGTTTACCAATAAGATTGTACAGTTGAACAAAATACTTGCACATATTATATACCGTAGAAGGTATGTAACTTTTTAATACCATGACTAATTCATTCTTATCATACTGAAATGCGTTTTAGGTAAAATGTTCAAAATACCGCAATCGATATTAACGTCATCCGCAAATATGTGAACCGAATAATATCAGAAGATTTTTTATCTTTAATCTATCATATTTGTCAACACTACTGGAATACGTAAGAAATATACGATACGGACGCTTATAAATTATATACTCGTATTACATTAAAAAAGGCTCTAACATTCAACCCTGGAACACTCCAGGTCTCAAGCTGTGAGGTCTCAAGTCACAATTCAGGTATTATTTGGTGGCATTTATCATACGGGTGTTTTGCTAGTTTCAATAATATAATTACGTTGAAAGTACGTATTTTTACCTGATCTAGGAAAAGTGATGACCCACACGTCATCAGGTCTCACTTCCATATTGTAAATAAATTGTGCACATTTCTTGAACGCGTATGGCATGACATATTCATTTTTGCCACACTTCACGAACCGTTTTGTGTAACCTGCAATAACGAAATAAAAACATAAATATTGAACGAAAATAAAATTATGCGATAGCAGCAGATCATATTCACTATAACACCTGTAAATAATTTAGAACTTATAATATTGTAATCGTCCAGAAAATAAAGCATTTAACCTTGAGTTGTTTCGCGACCAACATTTATCTTTTACAACACGTAAGTGTGGTTTAGATATAACTAAATAAGTAAAATTACATGTCATCGACTAGTGAGTGCCAAAAATATTGAATAGTTTTTGCCCTATGTCTTCGTTCATGCACAAAAGATAACTCATTGAATAAACATATTTACAGTTTTACCATTCAAAAGTATTTTAGCAAAGAGCGATAAATACAGTTTTTGCTTGTCATATTGGAGAAATTTGTAGTTTATCATGTTTTATGTTATCATTTTATGGTCCTTTATATTCGTATTAGATGTGATTCAGAACGTTAAGTTTTACTCAATCTGACAATTTTAATTAATCCACCTCGAGTAAATAAAATAAACATCATAACTATATACGATGGGGAGATCAGATAATTTCGACACAGTTATGTTTTTTATATATTCCTTAAAAAGTATGTATGAAACAGTATTCCAAATTACAATAAACCAATGAAGTCTAAACTCACGTCTTATCTACAAAAACTATGCAGAATTGCTATCGACATAACTGACAAAATAGTGGTAAAACAAAGATATTTATGATTATATTTATCTATATATAAGTGAATATCATTACCATGACAAATACGACTCACGAACGCAAATTTCAAATCTATATCTATACTAATACGTGGAGCGCACTAAAAGTTTCCGGAATCAATAATAAAAAAATTCTATTAATGGTCAAAAATGAATTTATTGTTTCTCAAAATATTCTCCCTTTGCGTCAATGCACTTTTTCTTACGATAGAACCAATTGTAATTCATTTGTGCCACTCCTCCGTGGCGACGTCAGATACATGTTTGCATACTCTTTGACAGGCTCTTCTGGTGATGAAAACCGTTGATCGCGTAATTGGTTCTTGATTTTTGGAAACAGAAAAAAGTCACACGGTGCCAGGTCAGGATTGTATGTATGCTGGATGACTCATAAGTTGTACGTTTTTCGCCTTCAAAAACTCAATTGTGTTTCTGGCCGTGTCGGAACTTGCAGTACCGCGGTCCAAGATAATACGGCGCTTACCGTTATTTCCGCAGAGTTTGTCAATAATTTGCGGTAAACAAGTGGTCGTGTACCGGTCACTATTCACGGTACGACGATTTACTAAAGCAACAGTCGCCACGAGTCTAGTTTTATTAAAAAAAGAAGCAATCATCCATTTCGAGGCACATTTCACGCACGCCACGTTGGTTGGTTTCTGTTCAGCTCAAAAAACCCATACGCTCGATTGCTGCTTTGTTTTGGGATCGTAGCTATAAATCCATGTTTCATCACCTGTTACTATGTCCTACACCAAATTCGAAGCTCCTTCATTGTATCTGGCAAGCATAGCATGGCACCAAGTGATGCGGTCCGTTTTTTGAGCCTCAGTCAAATTGTGTGGGATCCATCGAGAACACAGCTTTCTCAGACCCAAATGTTTGTGTAGGATTGACCGTATTTGACTTATTCCTATGTCCAAAGATGTCCGGATCTCATAGTAGGTCACATGCCTGTCTGTTTCGAGCATACGGCGCACAGCATCAATGTTTTTATGGTTCACAGCGGTGAACGAGCGACCTTCACAAATTTCATCATGGAAATTGACATGACCGCGTTTGAATTCTGCAAACCAGCTATAAAGAGCTGTCCTGCATAGTGCTTCTTCGCCAAAAGCAGACTGAAGCCGAACGAGGCTGTGCTGACCTGTCAAATTACACTTAAAATCGTAAAAAATCACGCAACGAAAATGTTCCCGAGTCAAATCCATTTTATTGTAATCATGCAATTTTAAAAATGACGCCACACTGTGAAAACAATTGACAATCTGATGAAACAACTTGTATTCTATGGCTAAAGAGTTCCATTTTAAAATGTAGTAATAACTTTTTAAATATTGTTTATGTAAGTGGTCAATTCCGGAAACTTTTAGTGTTATGTATTATTAGAGGAAATCTTTGTATGTTTGTATTTTTGTATGTTTGTAACGAATTTTTCAAAAACTATTGAACCAATTTTAAAAATTCTTTCACCATTAAAATACTACATTGTCCCTGAATAACATAGGCTATATTTATTAGTAAAAAAAATAAGGGATCCTTGCTAAAACTTCAGTAACGTGAACCAAGATGTAAAAAAAATCCTTAAAAATTTCTTTCATCATTCTGCGGAAACTATCGATAACAGAACAAAAAAATGTTCTACAATATTAGACAAAATATGAAGATAAAATTATAAATATATCTCAAAATTTTTAAATATAAAAGTACACCCGTGAAGCCGAGGCGGGCCGCTAGTACTTAATAATGATATTAAGTAATACGGTATGAGTGTCAAACACTTGATTCACAAGTACTATATTCCCGTGAATCACCAAAACCGATTCTTAGATAAAACCATCTAGTAATTAAACTCAAATACTCGTACTTCGCAATCACAGAATCCCCAAAACATAAAAATACGATTACGGTCCTGTTTCATAAACATTATGGAAATGAAACTAAAAATATTACTAAAATATTACCCACTCGGAAAGTTTTAATTAAGTTAAGTTTTTTTTTTAAATACTTGCACAATCCTTTTTTGTCCTACTCGTATCTCGCAATATCATGCAAGATTAGATCGCATTATTTTTATCTGTTTTAATACGACCTAGTACACGTGTCCTTAAAGTGTAAAGAAGAACTAGTTCATCAGATTAAAACATAATTATTTTATTAGTATTATTTAAGTGCTTTAAGTGCATTTCAATATACTTGCTTAAATACATATTGGGCATAACAAAAATCTTATAAACGCGTTTTATTACGCAGAAAAATACTGAATGTATTCGAAGTATTAAATCGCCTTGTTGCCAAATTAGTAATGAGCCTATCTGCTGATCGAAGGTTCAGTTCCTGGCGGCTTCTGACATTCAATGAACAGACCCTTTTCTCGGGGCTCAGTTTTCTGTTTTCATGTTCCTGTGACACGGATGTCAGTACAGGGTGTGTGCTTGAATGCGTGTTTTGTTATGGATAACACCTTAAGGTAGGGAATATTTTTATGTCAATATAGGTAGGGAATATTGTTACGTTTTAGGATCCGTGGACTCGTAAAATGTCACAATAGTTCCGCAGAGACTTTATTTTACTTCACACACACTTCACAATCATAATTACACTCGTAGATCGCAGGTATTCGCTTCGTACGGAGAGAACTCTTCACTTCGTATCCGGAAACCGAATGCTCCGAGGCGACCCTGCCCGCTATTTATATCGATTTCCGGGCTTCCAGATCCTTCCACGGCCTTCGTTGAAGTAAACAACAACAACAATAATTCCCGGAAATCGATTTAACAATAGCGGGTCAGGTAAACAACCACATTTCGGCCCTCATTTATGCCAATCTCGCCCCTTTTGCATAAGGCATAAGGGCGAGATTGGCCGGAAGTGACCCAGGTAGTTTTTATTACTACCTGGGTTTCACTTTTATTATCTCCATTGTTTTCATTGTAAGGGTCGGCCACCTTTCCAGAAACTTTGTAAACATGCCAACTTTCTCTTATCGGCTGTCATTCGAGAAGCTTCGTAGCAATATATATATTATAGCGGTATTTAAGCGAGCATACAAGCTGAGTTTCTGATAATAGATGGTCACCGTCGCGTCAGACATTGTTGGCACAAAAAACACCACCAAATCGTCGTCGGTCAAAAAGAAAATGAGAATCGAGCATTTCAATTTACGATTATACTAAAAGAAAGGCGACTATCGGAGGAGATAAAAACTATGAACAAGTACCCATTGTATGTACAAGTACCCAATTGCCTCGTCAATTGTTTAGTAGGAGAAGTTTGCTTGGCCCCAAGGCTAGATCCACCACGTACAGCCCCCAAACTTGATTAAATTGCATACACACACATAGCAATAAATATGTATTTCGTACCTTTGATTCAGCACCTTGTACGGTCCAGTAGAATATAACATAAACCTAAATATTGGTTACAGTACATAGAAGGTGCTACTGGCCTATCAATTACTTTAGAATTCGATTTACTCCCGTTAAAATCGAATTCCAGAAACGAGTTAAATTTGTTAAAATGCAGCATACGATCGAACAATGGCTCAAATAGGAACTAATTTCTATTGAAATTTAAAATAAACTTTTATTTTGATATTACAATTAATAAATTAAATAAATGGTTCATTACTGAAATATAATAATATTACACATTTCTTAATTGGACATCTAAACGTATCACAATCTTAATTAGAAAATCAAAAACATTGAATGAAAAAGACGTCAAATTCGAGACGATTTTGGATGGAAAAGTGCGACAAAAAATAAAAGTTGTCATATTAAATAAATACAACTTACATTATGGGTAACTTGTAAACTCGTAGATACAGGCTAAGGTAATCATGATCCCGGGAAATAAATACGAGAGTAAAAATAAAACACGAGTATGTCTAACGTTTCAGCAGCACCTAGGGTAAAGAGGAACCCGTACCACGGGCTTGTGCCGTCGATGTTCCCGTGCCTGTGTTTGCGCGTGTCCTAAGTAAGCTGCTAAAGACTGGGAATATTTCATTATAAAAACTAAATACCTTCCGGTTAACTAAAATCGTAAAGACGTTTTCACTACATAAAAGTAGGTATTATTATAATTTCTCATTCACTTGTATCGATTATAATACAATAGAATCAGATGATACTTATTATCGAATGCCTACACAATGTAAATAACACTAAGAATATTGTATATAGGTATTATTTGTTACTTAGGTATATCATCGCCAATACAATGTATAAATATTTTAATTGTTAAGTCTCACGATTTTTGTAATCCATACAAATGTTACGAGCCAATTACGTAGATCTTTATCACGACGCGACTGAAAATCGAAAAAACGGAATAAAATACATATAGTTAAAATATAATGAATACATATTTATATAAATATATAAGGATTTATATTAGTACTAAGCCCTGCTCGGCGGTTTCGTTGTGTATAATCGCCTTTTTTCCGATAATATATGTAGATACATACTATTAAATTAAAATTAAAATCATTCGAATAAATGTCATATATCGCCATCTCACAAAATTTGAGGTACCAACAGGTCATCATCCACAATAATAATTATGCATGTACCACCAAAGTTTACGAGATGACCCTTGTTATTTACATAAAAACATATTATTTTTCGTAAAATAGTTTTTTTTTTTCAGAAAATATAACTATGTAGGCACTCTTAAGGATCAAAATCTAATCTAAATTAAAAAAAATATATATAAAAATCGTTATACGCATGTCTGAGATAATCGAAATAATATATATATGTAGAGTATTGAAGATATCTATCGAAATTTGACTTTCCAAAATTGCTTGTAAAAACCAACATCGAATAAAATTGTTAATTTGAAATCATTTCAGACTAAAATTATAGGGTTAAAGACTTAAATAAAAATTCAAACTATGAAAATACAAAATTGATATACGACAATACTGAGCATAAGTTAAGAACGTTGGTGCTTTTAGCTCCAATTGCTCTAGGATACATTTGTTTATCTGAAGTACTATATTCCTGATATCTTGTAACTTTTTGTAATAATGGTGATTGAATTGTTACTATATTTACTAAGTTTACAACAATACTAGAATTACTATTATTACTGAGAATTTTAGTTGAAATTTAGGTAGTTAGGTTGCGCCACGTTGAACTAAACTAAAAATTTACTAAGATATGAATAACTATTAATTGATCAGTTATTTACATTTGTTGCTGTATAATGTGAGATTGGACAACTTAATTTTAAGATGTAAAAGGCTCCAGTTTTTAATCAAAGCCATCATTCTCGTCAGACACTCTGCTGAACAATGGAAAAGGTGCTATGTCTGGACCTGCTGGAGGCGCTGAACTCTGTACTACCCGGTTTGAACCAAACAGGACACTTGTATGTTTTTAGAGTTCTTTACCTGCTCCTTGTACAACAACTGAGAATTTACTTAACGTGTTCCATGTGCAGAAACCGTGTACCAGGTACGAAGTACGAGTTCTGCCTTTTTCTCGGCCTGCGACACGTCAGTGACAACCCTGGAGTTGCAGACTCGCATGAGCGGTATAGACCACTTCCCATCACGCGCCAGACTGTTCGTTTGGCGGATTTGAATAAACGGTATCTCTTCTCGTCTTTTTTGTCTTAAATCGTAAGCGTATTTCTCTTAAACAGAGCTACAAATTATACATTTAAAGTCCTCAGAAACATATCTAAAGGTAATTCAAATTTACTCACACTGAAAATTGTTCGCTAACTTAAACAAATATATACATTTATATACGTTTTGCCAGTGATGAATTCCATAAATCGTACCTACCTTTTAAATACTTTATTTCAAAAAATCAATAACACTTTCATAAATATTATTATTGGTGTCCTACTTCTCGATTGAAATAAATCAAAAACTTTATGAACTTTATAATCTGGTAAATTTTTCAGAAAAACATTGTCGAAGTAAAAGAACTAATGTCACCTAAAAAAAAAATAGAATAAAAAAAATTTATCACCTGAACCGCGAGCACGACCACACAATTCACAACACAAATTTCGATTGCAACGCACCTCTTAGACATTTGTTGATAATTTTGTTTTCCTCGGAAGTAACCTTCCTTATGTCATACGGCAAGTCCTGCCACGCCATATTGCCCGACGTCAATGAATTGAATTACCCGCGACCACAACGCGTTCAATATAGCTAATATCTAATCATAAGCCTATCGATCTATTGTGTCGATAACACTTTAGCATACGATTTTCGGACGTACATTTATTGATTCATACCATGAATTGCGCGCTTTACCACTTTTTTCGCCACCACCGCTTAAAAAAGTACGTAAATGTGATTCATAATCTTAGTTCGCTTCTTTTGAACTTTTATTTTCATTAACTTTTGAATATCAAATACATAATAAAGAAATTTATTTAAATTAATGTAAAGTTATTTACCTATCCAGCTATTAAGGTAATTTTGCAGTATTGGGGCGGCCTAGAATATACCCCCCAATCCCATGCTGGATGAATAGAGTGTCGTAAGAGGCGACAGTAACCAGCTGGTTGTAGGGTTTGGCGTAACGATTATATTATCAGTATTATTATTAAGTCATTAATATTATTAGTGGTAATATTATCTTTTCGTGAAGCCTGCCTGGCTAGCTACCACTCTCTTGCTTGAGTCAGCCGCCAAACGACTCGTCGTGTTCCGACTAGGGGGCCTGGGGGCTTGAGAGCCAATACTTTCTTTCTTACCTTCTTCACATTGTATATGTAAACTAAGAGTAGATATAATACTGAAAATGGCCCATGAATAACGCACGGCTGAAACCGCTGGGCTCCGAACCATATAAATTTTTATTTTGGAATTGGAAATCGACGAAAAATCAAACATATGGTTATTTCTTCTTAACCAACGTTAAAAAATAAGAAATTCCTCAATTCGTCTCCTTTGTCATTTTTATTTATTTATTGTTTATTGGAACGGTACTAAACCAATTATACTAACAAATACAAACTTATTGATATATTTACGATACATAAAAAAACTAACAACCTACAAATTTTAATAATCATAAAACAAAATAATAAAATAAAAAATATAATAATTTAATACAATCTCAAATCACTTGTCTGCGTGAAGCAAATACAAACTTATTGATATATTTACGATACATAAAAAAACTAACAACCTACAAATTTTAATAATCATAAAACAAAATAATAAAATAAAAAATATAATAATTAAATACAATCTCAAATCACTTGTCTGCGTGAAGCAAAATATTGTGAGGAATTCTACATAACTAAGAGTTGTCTATAATGTTCTTGAAACATATTTTTGTCTCATTCTCATCATTCTCTGTGTGAAATCTGTTAATCGGCACTTATCCTGCGTGGCGGACTATCGTGGTTTTAATCCCTATCATTATTAGACGCAAGCCCAGTTATGAATTGTAATGATGAAACATTGAAAACATGGAGATTAATACCTAGACTGGTAAAAGGCCTCAGCATTATCCAGTCCATTGATCTTCAAAAGCAGTGAAGCACCCTTGAATAGTCCATTATTCATCACTGTGCATCAGGACAGGGAAGGTTAACTTTTACATAAGGATAAAAGAATTCTTTGATATCCCAAAAGATTACTTATTTAATGAAATTTTAAGAGATCATAAAACTAGCCATTTTTATATTGCTGTGATGATATTTATTTGGATATGCTAAAACTATTACTTTGCGACTGCCTTACTTCAATAACATCTATGATAAATATATAATTTGGAACAAATACTTATCCCAACACATAAGGCAGGAAGCTATTTTTAAACCGATACCCAAAATTGTTAATCGGATCTAGCGTGTTCCTGTGCCTGTCAAAGATAGTAGAAGAAGCAGCTTGCACACGACGTATTGAAAATCTCTCATTGAATACTATTCTGCTAATATGGCAGTCCGGATTTAGGAAGCACCATTATACTATCACTGCTCTTATTGGCGTAGTAGACGATAATTAACCACACAAAATAATATAGAACGTATCTTCCTTGCCTGGTTAGATTTCTCACGTGCATTTAATTAATATAAATCTGCTTTTATCCAAGATCTTGTTTTATGAACTGAATTAAGATTTTATTCAATGCTTAGACCGTTTCTTTTCAAATCGTTCCCAGTAGGTTGAATTTCAACAAAGAAAAGAATTATATTCGTGGTTCGGCAGAATTTAAAGTCAAACATAGCACGTATATCTTTGTGGTCTGAACGCAACACGCCACTTTTATACCCATTAAAAACTAAATATGTATGGTCCTTGGCACACCACTTAAATAAATGTGATTGCGTAGTGTTGTAGATAATTTTATTGGATATTTTATATTTCAGCTAAGCACTATTTTGTACTTATACTCTTAAATAACGTTAGGTACATCGAAAGGCTCAAGTCATGAAAGCTTTACAAATGCCCGGTCAACAACCCTGACCGCTAAGTCGCCAGGCAATTTATCTATTCTCCACCTTGATTTACTACATGCAATACGTCTCTCTATGAAGCGAATAGTTTGCCATATAGTTCTCGACTGTTCTGATATAATATTTAGGAATTATCTACAATTCTGTGTCAGAATGTGCGTTCTATCTTTGTCCTATCGTATATTTTATGTAGATAGACGACGAACAAGCTAATGAGCCACCTGATGGTAAATGGTCACCGTCGCCCATGGATATCAGTTAACCAAAGAGAAAAGGCAGCGAGGGACCAACATTATTACTGGCTCTCCCACACTGGGACCGAAACACGTACGCTTTTGGTGGTATGGACGTCGTTGGGCTGCGGTGACCTCACCGCATCAGGTGGCTCGTCTGCTCGTTTGTCTGCAACTAACATAAACTCAAGGCTACCTGACGATGAAAAATCACTGACGTCCATGGACATCCATAACAGCAAAAAGACGATAATTTTAAGCTTTATTTAAAATCATGCATGCAAAGTACAACAGTCTAATGTGCTTGCCAATACGATGTATCAGATATTTCTTGATAAACCCCATCTGGATTCTCATAACCGTCATCATACTACTACGTCATCATACTACATACGTACATTGAAAATCTTTCATAATTTCCACTTTCAAGTCTTTGCTTAATATTCGAATAAAGACAGCAACACTATTGATTATTACAAAACGGTGATCGGATGTTTCCTAAAATCGGAGAAAGAATATCAAGGTGGGATCGGCGTTTAAAAAGACATCTTTCATTTCGTGTGATAATAATAAAAAACTAGGATGTAGGTCTTGTCATGCCAAGAACGGCACACAGACAGTCTTATCGCTAAATGAGCGATTTCAGCGAAACACGACACGAATACGATTTTCTAAGAAACCGAAATAACGAGTCACAAACGTGATAAGCAAAAAAAATATTTCATATAGCTCTCTATTACACCGAGGGAATATATTTTCACAACAATCCCACACACAGTCTTCCACTCAGAAAACTTTTGTTTTGTTTTAGGAAAATGGCCGATAGCCGAGCAGCCGAGCCACGGTAAGTGGTCGCCGTCACCCATTGATATTAGTAACACCAAAGTAACATAAACGGTTGTCAACCAACAAAAAAGGAGAGAGAAAGTATTGACTCTCAAGCTATACTAAAGCTATAATAAAGAATGTACTTTACTCATTGATTACTAGTAGTTTACTACAGAATTCTGCTAACCTCGATTCCCAGTTACTAACTGAGTACAACGCCACGAGCTACCGTCGCTAAGTCTGATAAAATATGAGAACTTTATTACAATAATGTACTTTTAACCTGAACTTTAATTGTTTTATTTTCAGTCACCAACTTTTCATACCATCAGTGCTTATTCACTGTATACCTGTAAAATTAAAGTACATAATAATATTTTTAATATAAAGATAAACAACTCAAAATACATATTAACTGACTGAAAATAATGTACTTGAGGTTTTGACCAATGGCTTGTGCATCACGGGCTTAATACTAAATATTGAACTACAGTTGTAGAAGAAAACAACACCTATATAGTTTTAGTTCCAGACAGCGTGAAAACTACCAGCAATCAGATCTCCAACCCTACCAACACCTACGCTAATTGTACCTGATCGGTGTGAGGTCAATGCATGTAATATTTTTTTCGAAGACACTTTTGGTATCATAAACTACTGTAGATTCAATATTGAATCGTACCTAATTTGAGGGCACGTGCCAATGGATGAATGGGACCCTTCCAATTAAAAAAATGTATTGCATATACCCGTAAAAATGCAAAATATGTCACAAACCTCAAATAACTAAACTTATTAAAATAATGTTAAACAGATTCTACCAAATTAACCTTCTACTCGTACATGGCCTAAAACTTCAACTTCGATCCCAGGTATTGAAGAACCTTTAAAATAAAGGAGTGAAATAAATTCCTGCAACACGACGTTCATTCCAACTCCCGACCAGCATATTCTGTTTAAATGACTAAGCTACCGAACTAATTTACGAACCGAACCTATCATCCGATTTTCAAACTTACCCCTCTCAAACTTGAGATATTCTTTAACAATCGTTCGTTTAACTTTAACCTGGAACTTATTCGGTTACGTGAAGGTTTAATTTTCAACACTCAGATGCAGATATATCTTTGTTAGCCAAGAACGGCTCTGCAAAGTTCGGGAAAGATTCCCGGAAGTTTAATGACTAATTACGATCTGAAATTTTGACCGAATTTTATTCAATGGGTATGGAAACGATATGAGTAATTCACATTAATAGCCGGTAATATTGTAGAGGACTCCCTAATAGTAGGTAGTCACTGCCATCTATGAACAACATAACATTCGGTTGTTAACTGTCTTTTTAACTTTGCCACGGAAACACGATCACAGGGTTCGGTAACGAATACAGAGCCTGACAGCCTCGAACGGAAGACACTTACCCCTTTTTTCAAATCAATTCAGCAAACAAAGACGTGTAGCTTTCAATTATCATAATAACAGGCATTACACTCACACACAACACACAAATAGAAAAGTAATAAATCCTTAAACATTTAATGCAATCGCTTCGACTACCATAGCATAATAGAAATATCTCCGAAGGAAGCTTATTCCGAAATATGGCAACGAAGATCGTGAAAATCGCAGAGCTGTTTACGTGGACCGTACCTGTTGAACGAAGGGCGCCAGCATGACTATTCGTATGGAATAGATTAAAGTTCTTCACATGTCTTACGTGTTTGTGATATGATCCGTATGATATACACACTTCATGACCAAATAGTGATTTGTCGTTCAGGTCGGCTGGGGCCCACCGACCTCTTTCAAGAGAAATAAGAAAGTCATGATCTAAAAATATTTCTCGCACACTCGTTTTTGTCTTTCTTTTCGGAACTCAAAGCCTCAAGACTATTAGTATTCACTATAGAATATTTTAATTACAGATGTTCAATAAAGCAACGTAAAATTTATATAAATTTCCTTACTAAGATAATTGACGATTCATCTATCTTGTTTCGAACCTTGAAGAGACTTGAAGCCAGCAGGATCCGAGATTATGATAACATAGTTTTAAAAAACTATAATTAACATATTAATGACATAATCAGTAACAGGCCAAGATGCTGCTATTGAAAACTCTAATAACTCGGGCTAATATTATTAATAATCAGTGAAATCGTGACAAGCTGGAAACAGTTCATTGTCATTTGACCAGATTGGAATTACTACTGGATATCATGACTTTTTATTAGTTTGTTTCAAGTTTATGGTTTCGTATAAGTCTGTCGTATAGAGTGAAGAATCTAAAATGATTGATAAAAGTGAAATACAATTAAGATGATTACATAATGACTAAGTAATAGTATTACATATACAATCAGTAATAAAGACTGTAATTAGCAGTCCTAAAGTTCTGAGAATGCTTCGTTTCAGAATGAAATACATACATGTTGATGATGTTGGGCACTTTTTATTATTAAGAGCATGCTTCCTTTGTGGGAGGGAGGACGGTGCTACGCATCATCATCCATCCATCCATCCATCCATCAATCTTTGGAAGTCCACTGCTGAACATAGGCCTCCCGTAACTTGGGCCACTTTGACCGGTCCTGAGCTCTCTGAATCCAGCCGATGTGCTACGCATGTCTAAGGGCAAATACATACTAATACGTGGTGCATAATACATGGTGCTCGTACTAGATTGTCGCAAATTAAAATAACTTAATTCACCAATAATGTATGTATCACTGGCATCTGCGAGCGCTGCCGCGCTGGTGCGGCAATGAAATGGATATTGTAAAACTTTAATTTTAACTTTTTCATGATCGTAATAATAACATTGTCGGAGCAATATCAATTAACGCCCAAACCGATGTCCTTTTTATTTTATAGCATGTAATGAATATTAATTTGACTTTGGAATTTAACAACAAATTTCAGATATGTGAGTTCTAAGTAGCCTGGATAGAAATTCATTAATTACCAATTGGATATAACAGAAACAGCGTAATTTAAGCTCACAATGTAGAGCAGTAGAGCATTAATGATAAATAACAGGGGATAATGGAATGGAGGGTGACGGAACCAGGCTATAAAGAATACAGTACGGGAAGGCGCTGTATTTCGGTAGTGATTATGTACCAACGACGACGCAGAGCTCCAGGGTCCGTTTGAACCCGTCGGGCTCCATACCATCCAGTTAAATCCTGAGAATACAGTAACGTTTTTACTTGCCTAGGTAACTATTGACCGTCCTGATAAAAAGTCAATTTTCAAATTAAAATCCAAATCATTTAATGGTATATTGTGCATATATATGATACCGTATGTATATGTGTATATATTATTATGTGTGCGTGTGTGTGTGTTATGTGTATATTTATTGTGCACGTCAATTTTTATTTCTATATCCGTCTGAAAAAGTTTCTTAATCATCGAAGAGAATAAACCTAAAGCTATTAAATTAACATATGTTGATTATAAAGTAAGTTTTAAGTTGCGTGGAATTAATTGCTGGATAATAATTTTTAGGTGTCTTTTTCGTTTATATAGTTATTTATAACAAAATATCCTTTATCTAGAAGCTGCGCTTTAACACTTCGTTTGAAAGCTCCAATAAGTAAATCACGTATCAACTTTGAAATTTTATTCCAAAAACGAAAACCGAGCCCCGTAAAAGAACGCTGAACCTTTTGTAGGCGATATGAAGACGTAACCAAATTATTCTTATTTTACGACTCTATGCATAATATTTCTGCTTGTACCTATAATTTTTTTCGTATAAATACTAAATACCTGTAATTGTATTGAGAAGCCCCGGTGACTACACCTATTTCTTTAAAATATTTACTCGTGTTTCGGTTGCAGAGTTAGCAAACAAGCTGATAAACTATTTCCTACTTGGCCGGCAAGCTGTCAATGACTGAGTTAAGGAATGTCGAGCGTTGTGAGAAGCGTTATGACAGCTGTTACCGACAAAAATTTGAGCACTAGCGTGCTTCGAAAGTTACGTTATTTTTTTTTTATTTTTTTCGCAAAACCCATGACTAAATACCTTACCAACTAACATACTAAATGTATCAATATAAATTTATAACTAAGTAACTTTTATCGGCGAAGTGAGGCGCGTGTTCCGTAACTCTCGGAGGTCATCAACGACGACCCCTACGACCTATTACAGACAGCTCCTCCTTAAAGCTTGTTATACAAGTTAAGCAGCAGATGGTTATCATTAGATTGCAATCGCTTGATTTATCAAACAAAAGGCTTTGATAACGTAAACATACATATGATCACACACGCTCTAAAGAATTCCGAGGAGTACAACATACCAATACAAATATATGTGTTACATGTGGACTAAGATTAAGCCTTCGATTCTGTCGAGACCTGAGCGGTGCTGGAGTCCATTTAATGCTGCCAGATCGACTGTCTTGTGTGAAGCGTGTGTATAGACAAGTCTGTATAGACAAGTCATTGTGTCAGCCCGATTACAGAACAGAAGCAAGGACCCAGCCTAGCTGCAGACAGGTGTCCACCACCAGTATCCAGGACGTTTTCTTCCGGAAAGTATTCACCGCCACATTGAAACTTGTATTCAGGCTATTAGAGTAAAAAACTAGATTTTGAAGTTCGTACAAATATTCCATTTTGTACCAATATTCCAACCCAGTAATAAAAGAGTATTTAACCGCGTCTCGTTGTTAATATGACAAAATTATTACGTATATACCAGTGTATTACGATGAATGAATTCTGCTCGACGCCTCGTCAATGTCACGTCACTACGTGGCAGTTACACATGCTCAGAGATACCATCTATCCCTACAATGCGACCTTATTAGCGCCCAGAGACGGATTCATTAATTTCCCGGCTCATGAGCGAAGCCTGTGAATGCTCTCGAGCCCCAAGAGACTGATTGAGAACGCATGTAACATTTAATCATGTTTGCTGTTACAGAATTAATTTTCTGTAATACGCTTTGGCTTCAAAAAGTACAGAAAACTATACGATTTATCACAAACATCAGAACAATGCTATAAAGAGCTGTTTTTTAATATAAAATAAGTTAACGCTTGACAACAGTCCCACCTGATGGTAAGTGGTAATGAATCTCAAGATGTTGGACGCTCTAACGTTATACAGGCGAGAACAATGCCGTGGTAGCTATTCCAGTCTGTTGCAGTGCGCGTAACGAATGACAAAACATAAAATTATACAAAACCTTTTATTATTAATATTGAATCATATTCAACATTTCAATAGGTTTTCACAAAGAGACTTTATATTACTTTCTTCAGTTAAACTAAGATAAAGTTGGAAACTTCGTCGAGCGCAGTTAGGAATCGCAGCAGACAAAGTTGTTTGTACAAAGTTCAATATTTTCAGACATTGCAGGGAATATTTGTAGTTGAAGAAGTCAAAAAAAAACATTTTTTAATTTTAATTTTATATCAAAGCACCTCTCAGATTAATGCAATTCATAGATCACGGATTACCTCAATAACTCACAGATTTATTCTGTTGAAAGTGCAATGGGCTTACTGTATGAATTAAAGCTTGCATAAGAAAGATCCAGAAAAGTTGAGTACACTGATATAAAAGGAGAACAGGATGCCGTCTAATGATATTAGACGGAAATAGACGGGACAAGATATGACCAAGACTCTTTTGAATTCAAAAAACTAGGACCAATCAGATGAGTGCTTATTAAGAAATAAATAAGTATTATACCAAACCAAAACTCTGCTTGTGATGCATCTTGCTGACCTGCGAACAACAGACACGAACGGCATCGGCCACTTGTCATCAACAACAACAATTAGGATAAAAAACCACGATCTATAAAAATAATTAGGGAAAAGGAAAAAAAGGGAAAGATCACAAATAAATAAACGTTTACACACTCACACCCCCGCTCTAGGATTCCCTGTGTGGCGGGTGGCATGGACATACACAAATATGACATTACAAGCACCCATGTCCTGGGAACAAACATTTATCTGTCACATAAATGTCTGCCCCGGCCAGGATACGAACCCGGTCATTACCAACTGAGCTATGTCATTATACTTACAGGCCTCACGCACATGGTCGATCATCATTGGGCCATTAAGTAGGGCTACCACTCGGTATATACTGTTAAGGCCAAATGTTGTGAAATAGTGTTAAAAATATTCTACAAATAATAGCCAAAATGTTCATTTCACAGGTATGACAAAAGTTTCTGAAATGTATGGAGTATTTTTTATATATTTTTATTAATTAACAAGACGGACTTACGCAAACAGATACCCACATAAAGGTAAGATAGTTTATGTTGGATAATAAACAGATAATAAGCAATTTATTACGAACCTATTTGTTGTTACCCACTAGACAACAATAACTTCCACTGCAATGCTTTAGGTGAATCTAATTAAGAAATTGTTTCTAAAACCGGTACCCATCTGCCGCCAACTTTATTATGATTCGAGCGCTGTTTTATTAAAAGTCACGTTTTAATTAAATTCCTAGCGTCTGACGAACAAGACGAACGACCTTTCTTGACAACGTTTTGACTCTGTTAACTTTTTCCCGAGTTCGTTGATCGATCAGTGTAACTAATAATCATTACATAGTATAAAACATCTGTATATTTTTCTGTCTGAACGCGATACTCTCAAAAATTTCTGTATAGATTTTCAGAACGATTTAGCAATACATATATAGAAAGATTGACGAGAGAGGTTTACGTGTAGGGGATGAAAATATTTTTTTAACGCCGGATAAAGGCACGATTGCCTTAATCCCCACCCACACCACGAACACTTGATCATTTGGTCATGTTTGCCAAAACAAAGTGGGGGTGTGTAACTAATAAAAACGAAGCTCGCTTTAATTTAAGCTTGTGAATAGATGACGATAAAAAAATATTCACTGCATATGATGATTTCACAACTCGACATATTTTAGTTTCAAAATCTCGAACGGAGGTTTTGCATTGATCACCATCATCATTATAACCAATGATTGTCCCACTTTCCTCTCACGATGAGAGGGCTTAAGACCGATTATGACTCTGACCAACTGCGGGTTGGCAGACTTCACAAACCTTTGGGAACGTTATGGAGAACTCTCAAGTGTGCATGTTTCCTCGCAATTTTTTCCTTCACCGAACCAAGTGGTAATTAATTTGTTATTCATGCACAGTTTAAAAATTAGAAGTGCATGCCGGGCGTACTCATAGTCAACAGCCGACGTACAAACCGCTACGCGATCGGCTAGCGGCGACAGCTACTGCCACCACGTACTGATGACATTGTAAAACTTATTATGATTCCTGTAAAATGTTTATTTTTTGCTCGTGTTGGCACACCATTTGATTTTTTATTAATAGTAAAAAAATATATGTAATTAGGCAACTCTTTAAAATGTTAAGTCCTGCTCATATGTTTTTGAAACTTTTTATATTTCGTAAAATTATCTAGTTACTCGATCGTTAATAAAGTTGTACATTAATCTTATTTCAAAATATCTACTCCGACTTTGGGTTGAATGATTAATTATACGTACGTGATTATTCAAAATTGTATGTTTTTTACCCTGATTAGACATTATTAGGTTTACTTATATTTTATTTGATTTCTTACAACATACCAATTTTTATTAAGATCGGTCAAGCCGTTCTTAAGTTATAACATACAGACAGACAAACAAAAATTTTCAAAATTGTCAAATTGATATCGGTAGTCATAAAACTAATAATAATCATGAAGTTTGACAAAATAATTGAATGTTCATACAGACAGAGAGACACTTCGGTTTTATATAGTAGTATAGATAGAATGTAATGAGTATTAAGCCTTGTTATTGAAACTATTAGGAATCTATGACTTTGACAGCAGGATGGGTATAATCATAAACTTAATATAATAACGTAATAGACAAACACTCATCTCACAGTCACGTCACCAAATCATAAATGTGCATGTGTGTGAAAAGGATACTTGTGTGAGTGACTTTTAGTAATGTCAAATTCACAACCATGCACTGTTAACATGAATGTCGACTATTCCATCACAGGTCTTTTGGAATATTTTTGTTCGTTCTGTTGATTATTTATTACATGTTAAAATAAATAATAATATGGTAATTTTAGTAACTTCTCTTTACTTCGCTTCGTCTACTTTAAACTTAACCTTATTGGACGGGATTCTTTATATTAACATATCTTTTTTATTTGTAAACTGATTGAAGTAAAACAAAACGTGATTAAAAGGTACTAAAGAAAACAATAATAATAATAATACTTATTGATTTTAATTAATTATTTAGTGCCCTCGGAAATGAACTAAGCACCAAATTTTGTAGGGATAGATTCTTCATAAATAACATATCACTGATTTCGTAGAACGAAATAGTTTCCCTTGAAATGTCTACAGTAAACTTTGTGAGGAACCCTACCTATCTGGTTCAACATTCGAATCCATTTTCCTTTTTGAACTGCATTTACAGGAAACCTTGAAGTAGTCAACAAGTATGATATCACATTGGCCGGATATTGTCATATCATAATAATAACAGATATAAAATTCGCCAAATTTTATCAATCTAAGGAGCTAATACTATTCAAAAGCCAAAGATGCACCTTTATAACAGTCTAATCTATTTTCTGTCCAATGTGTTTACAAGCTGTAACGGAAAATAAAACGGCATAAATATGACCAAATCGAGGTAAAACAAAAAAAAATGAATTTATACCTATGTATTTAAAAATTGTCCACTTACCGATAGATTTTGTGCAAGCCTTATACGAAACGATATCATTTTCACGTACACAATATCTTTTTATCTTACACATAATTATGAAAAATAAGTTATTATTCATAAAATAGAGTATTTACTGCATATTATTAATCTTAATTTATATAACTTTAAGATCAACTTCTATGGAAATAAGCAAATGAAAGTAGTATTGCACTAACAGTACTTACCTGTAGAATGTCTCTTTGTTTGGGTTATTGTTATAATTGACTATGCAGTCTCTAAGAGAACACGACATCTTCGTGTTTACTTTTGTTTGTCCGATAAAATACAGTAAGATAGAAAAGAAATTAATAAAATAACAAAGAGCAATTTTTTGACAGGAGACTAATAGAGAGTAAATAGTTTGTAAACAGTCTTACGGCCAATTATCTTGCGTCTCTGACAAGTACGTTTTTCCGTAAAGCTCGAAATCTCACTCGCACACTGTGTTCCTCTATTACGCTAGTATATTAACATTATGGGTACAATGGAGTCGCCTTGTTCATCAAAAATTTCTTAACTTTGAACAAGAGCGTAGGTTTTACATAGATCGAATGTTAGACGACCTTAAATAGACCTCGTCGAAAACGATGTGCTTACAGCCTTACATGTACCCATGCGAGTGCATAATTAAAGTAAAATAGGGAACATAAATTGCTGAAGAGCACATAGGGGCAAGCAAATTTTCATTTTTGAAGTTAGGACGATTCGTGAAGTGTCGCAGTAGCTGAAACCGGCTCGAGACGTCAGCACCGCGCCGGCAATTCATTAAGTGTTAGTAACTACCAAAAGCGTTGACGCAGTGACAACTTACCATCATATGGCCTGATTACTCATTTGTCAACGATTTAAACACAAAAAATCACTACTATCACCAATCCGCCTCGTAATCTTTACGTTTCAAATTGTAGCCCCACCCAAAACTTAATCATTTCATCCTTGTATATATACATATATATATATACATATATATATATATATATATATATATATATATATATATATATATATATATATATATATATATATATACATTTATCACCCTTGAGCCCAGGGCAACGGTCTTGGCTCATGTGGCACCCTGCTGAATAACTATCGAGACTGTCGCGAAGAGTCTATTCTACTGGAGATCTGTACCACTCAGTTTAATTCCGACAGTACTTGCATGGTGGTAGGGTATTTCGCCCGGCTGGCTACCTACCACCCTTCTTTTAAAACTAATGAAATGTTTCATACGTATTTCGGTCAGTGATGGAGAGCCAGTAATAATACAGTTTCCCCGTTTCGTTTTCTATCAGCGATGCGTCAGCGATGCCTTTAGTGTAATTGATGTCCATGAGTACTATTGGCCACTTACCATCAGGTGACTTATCTGCTTATTTGTCGACTAGTTATGTACATACATTACTGGATACTATCATTCATTATTATGTGTAATCCATATCTTCATTTTTCGGTTCCTCGACACCGGTGAAACAATCCCCTTTCGCCTCCATACACAGAAACAGAACTAAAGACAAAGGAATTTTATATTCTACACGTATTGTTACTTTGCATACGTTTTTGTCTTTATCGCTCCGACGCACGAACAAGAAAACAACTTCGCTTTTACAACTTCCAGAGGAATCCCGAAAGTTTTCCAGCTTTGTAAACAGAATCAAGTCGGACTCGGCGTTTATTTGACGAATTTCGAGCAGAATACTAAAACACTCCGTTATTCGCGTGTAGGCAAAAGAAGGGTTTAGAAGTTTTTAAATGTATCAATATCAAACTGGGATCGCCGTTGTTCGATAAGCAATGTGAATACTCAAAGATAAATAACAAGATATTCATTTCAATTATTTCTACATATCAAAGTAACCACAGCGCCACTGTAACAGTGAAAGTGTACGAATGTTACTGGTCGGTCCTGAAGAATTCGTTAACTTGAATAACACTTCAAAGGACATCTTTACACCTTTAAAACAAAGTCTTTGATCTTTGAGACATTGATTCTCGATGGTATTTTAGTTTTCTAATAACTCAAATTGGGAGACGAACGGAGAGAACTTCGGAATACTTCATGTACATTCACATTACATTTTTACGCCTTTTTATAATTAATGCGTATTTTAAAATTCGATAGTAAATTTAATTTTAATTTATTAGATTCTTTCGTTGTTGTTTACGAAGAAACAAACCACATAAAATAAAAAATATGCAATAAAAAATATGTAAATATGCAACGTCAATAATTTCAGACAGAAAAGAGTATTTCTCAAAAAACACGCCACATTCATAGAATGACTTAGGTTATCATAACTATATATTAAAAAAATGTATCTTGTGTCCCGACTTAATGTTCAGTGCTGGGGCCCTTTGTAATCACCATCTATTCAATAGATAATATATGTATACTAATAATAAAACTGCAACGAAAATGAACCTGGCAATGCGATTTGTTTTTGAAATTTTAATGTAAACTTGTTATCGACACACAAGCCAAAACATATACATACATATACAGTCTCCTTGTCTGACCACATATCACACTAAAACCATTGAACAGATTCCGATAATACTTGACATTTTAATAGCTTATATTATGATTCATAACATAGGATACCTTTTATCCCGGGAAGTTAATATGAATGTTCTATTAAGATGGCAGTAAGTAAAACTTAGACTGCTAAGCTGCAGCTATTATGATATATTAATAAGTTCCTAATTCATAAAACTACAAAAACCTGTTCCTAACAATGCGGATGCTCTTTCTAAACGTAAGTGGTAGGCATTCGGATGCGAAGCGAAGTCGGGTCACTAGTAACGTGGTAGAAGCAGTAACGTGCAATGGCTATGTAATTTGTACGTAGGGAATGAAAATCCTAGCTACCTTCGCTCGTGGACGTAGGGTAATTAAACCGTGTTTACCGTTTATAATTTGCGGTCTCAATTTGCGTAATACTTATTCGCTATTTGCACTTTGATCCGCCCTTATCTCACTAAAGTGGCGCGTAATCAAACAGGAGTTTAATATTTTATCATAATCAGTCTTGCTTTATTTGTACTGAGGACGCACCTAATTTTATATTATAAGTTTAATTTATCTATCTGTAGAAATTAATCATTGGTATGGCTTATTCTGTAAGTGGTAAAATTGAAACTAATAGTTCTAGGCGAGTAATCGACGAAAAAACTTCGATTTAATTTTTTTCCGAAAATTAATTGCTTTTGCGGATTGTTCCGTGGCCGGCAACATGTCTAAAATGCCTTTGGTGTTACGGACATCCTTTGGTGTTGGCAGCGCCGTCCACTTACCATCGACTTGTCTGTTCATTTGTCAGCTACTAATATAAAAGTAACTAACCAAATATTTATAATCTTATGTACCTACTTTTGCAAATTAAATGCTTCTGCAGAAGGCAAACAGTACCATTTTTTGTAAATTCTCGTACCTAGTTATGTTGTAGAAATACGGCCATGAATTCTTAACAACGTCAGATTAACTCTTTACTTGTCGAGTTAAACTTGTGCCTCGTTCAAAACGTTTCGTGCACTTACTGAACTTACTCAAGCAACTTATTTTTCGGATTATTCTGTTTCACTGGACATTATGCCCTCATAGCCCAGTTGGTAGTGAACCTGCCTGCCGAGCGAGGGGTCCCGGGTTCAATTCCCGGCCGGGGCAGACATTTATGTGACAGATAAATATTTGTTCTCGGGTCATGGGTGTTTGTGATGTCATATATATGTATATCCACGCCACCCGCGACACAGGGAAACCTAATGCGGGGGTGTGAGTGTGTAAACGTTAAAAAAAAATATAAAAATTATCGCGTCATATATAAAAGAAAGAAAAGAAAGCTTCTTTCGTTATAAGTCCTTAATTTCGTTATAATTCTTTCCTCCTTTACGTTGTTGTGTAATGTAAATGTAGATACGTAAATATTATTTATTATTTTGTAACCAATCGACAAATGAGCAGACAAGCCACACGATAGTAAGTGGTCACTGTCGCCAATGGACATCAGTAATACCAAAGGTAGGTATCACCCATGCGATCCTGAACGTAAAAGACGTGGTGAACCCTCATTATTACTGGCGCTCTGATACTGTAAACGAGAAACGTATGAAACATTCCGCGATCGATATTAAAAGGAGGATGATAAATAGGCAGGCGGAAAATTAACCCATCACGAGACAAGTATCGTCGGGATTCAAATGGGCGAAGCAGAACTCAGCGATCTCCAACAGGAGAGATCGTTCGCTATTGCCTTTTCCGTTGTTAAGCAGGATGCACCACAAGCAAGGGAAATTGGCTCGGACTCAAGGATGGATGGAGTTCTTTATACGCCTTAAACATGATCTAATAATTATAATTTAGAGAATTTAATCTAGGTCTAAAAACTACATCTAAATGTAATGCGTAGTTCGAATGGATTAGGTTTAGAGGAATGAACATTGTGAAACGTAATGAACTGATCTATCAAATTATTAAGACAAGCTTAATTCGATTAATTCGCGTATTCGTCTCTGCCTGCTATACAGGTTGCAAACAGAGTACATACTACATGGTTTCTCATGGTTGGTTAGCTACAAAGCACTTCGCTTCAATAGAGATAAAATGAAATAAAAATATTCTTATTTATACATATAGTAATAAAGTTTTCATTTATTTTTGGCCTTCATATTTAAAACCTGCAATCTACTTACTAAAGTAATGTTTATTATTTCCAGTATAAGTAACTAGTTTTAGACTTTTCTAAATAAATATACTTCAGTAAGGTATCACTATATAAGCCATATTTATGGCTTATATTTATAAGCGATTTGTAACTAGCAGAATAAATGCCTAAATTCAAAACAGCTTTCATTTTAACCGATTTCAAAAAAAGAGGAGATTCTCAATTCGTTTGTTTTTTCATTTATTATCTAATATCGTCATTTATTAATGTTATTTATTAACCGATTTGGAAAATTCCTGTTTTGTTACACAGGGAATATTTCCCGTTTGTTCCCAGAAAAAATACTACCCCTACGGGTTAAAATAGGAGATAAAATCAAGAAATTTATCTCCTTCAAATTGAATTTTTTTTTTTTGTTAAAATATTTACTTGTGTATCACTCACTCAGGGGCGATACAGAGCAACATCTCGATGTTATTCGAGAAAAATAATGATTACAAGTCAATAACACAACTTCAATTAATGTATAGTAGTATTTGAAACAGCCTATATAAATTAAATTCATTTTAATAATGTAATACCCGTACTGCTCGAGCCAGCGCTAAAATAACCTGAATAGGCTCCAGTTTAGCATCCAGAAGTTTTCGTGCACTGTGAAAATTCAAGAAATGTAAATAAATGTGGCAGAAGAAAGAGCGTAATAACGTCAGACATTTCCACGTCTATTATTTGTTTGCACTGGCTTACACTTACGTAAATTGGATGCTGTGAATTTTGAAACCCTCGGATGCTAAATGTTTTGAAAATTGTTAATTAAATAAGTGACATTGTGAGAGACTTACATTTAATTTTGTTTTTAGGTCAATACAAGGCGAAGTTTATACTTTTGTCACTGCGGTGTTTATGCTTTTGCATTTCTTTTGTGACCATTACGAAGTTATTATTCTATAACAAAATGTTATGATGCAAACGGAAAAACTTGCTACAAGTCCTCAGATATTAATATATTACAAAGAAACAGCGAATAGTAGATACAAGGGTACATGTACCTGTAATATACCACGGCCAGGAATTGAACAAAACATTAGCATTCACTCGGCAGGCGAGATCAGTCGGCCCTCTTATTTTGTTTTAAAAATATATTAAGTTTCAAGATTTTGGAATACGAAACGAAACACAGTTTATAATTTTGAAACCAATCTCAGTATATATGGGTGTTAAGACAGTTATGGAGCCCAACCCGAAGATTGAACGCGTGATCGCTACTGGCTAATTCCTGTAATTAGGATGGCACATTAAATCGATATCCCTAATTATTTTAATATAAAACACTTGAACGCTGGTCGCAAGTATTCGGGTTGCATAACTAACAGAACACCCAAATTCCGCCTCACAGTTAAGACTGGGATAATGTCCAAATCCTGTAAACATGTAAACGTTTGGCCTGTACCCAAAAAACCAGCAACGCTGTTCCCGCTATCAGCCTATTACAATTACTTCTATTGCTTGCAAGATTATTTAATATTCATAATACGTTGAACTCGTGCCTTATGGCACCATTAGAACAAAATTATCTCATAAACCCCCGAAAATACGGATTCCATCGAGATCGTTCGAGTAGGTATGTTCCAACTATTCTATTCTGCTATTCTTCTACGTCACTCACATTTTCGACGAGGGTTCGAGAAAAAACTACATCTCAAAGGCCTTTGATAGGATCTGGCACAACAGCCTTATGAGCAAACTTCCATCTTACAGTTTATCCCCTAGTCTGATTAGCTGGTTAAATTACTTCCCCAAGTCATCGAAGGGTTCTTAACGCAATCGATAACAACTAATGCTGCATTTCCGCGGTGACCCATTCGCTCCAGAACTCTATCCTTACCGCATATCAACAATCTGCTCATACTCGGTATCGATATAAACACAGACAACAGCATAGTTGATAAGAGATGTCTGTAAGACGCTCGGACCAGAAAAATCATATAGACGTCGAAAGATAAGATATGGTCGAGCGTGGGAGTCTCACGCAATTCAAGCAGGGTCTGACCCAGAAAAGATTGTAGCTAACCTTCAAAGCCAAGCACAAGCATACAGTAACGAGCCTTCTGTATTTTTTCTATAGATTACATTTCGGAGAGAGTGTGCACGAATTAGAAGACCTAATGCCTTCATGTGCCCGTGTGGTGTCCGGGTTCACTTTGTAGAATAGCACCACTCCCGTTCTTCCTGGGATGTCGTAAAAGGCGACTAATAGGACAAATCCAGAAGATGGACAGCAGTATCTTCATGTGACGAATACCGGTCAGGTCACCTGCGGTCACCAACACGCACTAGCCAAGCGTGGTGACTACCGGCTAAACCCCCGCATGCAAGTCACAAATAAGCCTCGGCCCCCAGTCCCCGGCAGCCCCGGTATTCCTAGTTACGGTAGCGACTATGGTAACGGCGGGGCAGGGGGTGCTAAGAATCGCCGGCAGAGATCGGGCTACCATTCCAAACGACGACTTCTGCACCTGGCAACATATAACACCAGGACACTGAGGACCGACGACAAGGGACAAGAGCTGGAAGAAGAGATAGACAAGTTAAACTGGAGTATTGTGGGTTTATCTGAAGTCCGAAGACCAGGGGAGGACACGATAATACTCAAATCCGGAAACTTGTTCTATCACCGGGAGGGCGAACACCTGTCGTCAACAACATTGTGCAAGTTGGGACCGTATCGGCAAGGGTAGCATACCTTACACTCAGAATATCCAAACGGTATTCGTTGAAGGTTGTACAGGTATATGCGTCAACTTCAACACATCCCGACGATGAGGTTGAGGTTATGTATGAGGATATAAGCAGAGCCATGCATACCTCTAAAGCTCATTTCAATGTTGTAATGGGGGACTTCAACGCGAGACTGGGCACGCAAAGTGGCACCGAGATGAAAGTGGGTCCCTACGGAATTGGACAACGGAACCACCGAGGACACTTGCTGGCAAACTTTTTGGAGAAGGAAGATCTCTTTATGATGAACTCCTTCTTCAGAAAGAAGCCACAACGCAAGTGGACTTGGATAAGTCCTGATGGTTCCACAAAAAGCGAGATAGACTTCATTCTGGCAGACAAACGGCACATATTTAATGATGTCTCTGTGATCAGCAGGTTCAAAACCGGAAGTGATCACCGTCTTGTAAGAGGCACATTAAATATCGACCTGAAGCTGGAACGGTCACGCCTTATAAAGTCTACGCTTCGCCCAACATCTGTCCAAATCCAGGGATCCGATAACTTTCAACTTGAGCTGCAAAACAGTTTTGCGTGCCTAGAACCGTGCATGTCAGTGGACGAGTTTAACACCAGGATGGTAACAACAGTCCAC
>PDGT01000055.1:338261-348755 GCA_003671415.1 Megathymus violae
GCCCCCCGACCAGGTGGACTGACGACCTGAAGAAGATAGCGGGCATCCGCTGGATTCAGAAGGCACAGACCGGTCAGAGTGGCGCAAGTTAGGGGAGGCCTATGTCCAGCAGTGGACCTCCAAAGGCTGATGGATGGATGGAATGCCTTCATCTCCACAGATTATACAGTAATATTTGAAATTTATCTCCTTTCTACTATCGAACGACCTAATACACAGAGAGTATTGACCGTCGTTCAACAGGCAGGTACATTGAATAGCGCGCTTTGCTTTATTTGTATCTATAGCGCATCGCGAAGTAATGGAACAATTCTCCTACCTTAATTATCCCATCTGCTTTTAATGTGGATGACTTAAAGTCAAAAAAAGCATAAATGAATACTTTCTGTAATTTTATGTCCCTTACCATCTAAGGCTATATCATCAGACAAAATCAGGTGAAATTATGGTTAAACATTTACTTATAATAAGTAGCAAACTAATTCACTCTTACTATAGTAGGTGTTTAACTCCTAGCCAGCGACAAGTCAGTAACAATCTGTGTAGCGTGATGATGAACATTTAGTATCCGCGGCCAGTAAACTCTTTAGCCATCTGTTACCATAAAAAACTTCATAACTGTAGCTCGGGACCAGAATACAAATTACGGTATCCCCTGCCTGTCATAAAAGGCGTTTAAAAGGGACTTCCGAGGCTGCGGGTGGTAAGAGTGGGAGCCCGACCCGTCCAGCTAGCAACCCCGGGAAGGACGACGGTATATGAGGCCCCGTACCGTCGATAAGATCGGATGGTGCAGGACGAAGCATGTTGTCCATCCCGGGTAGAGCCCGACAGGGGCTCAGAGGACTCCGGTTGGGTTCCTATGGAGATCCCGGAATAAAAATCCCACATTATTTAACTAAAATAAACGCCCACACACTCACTAATACTAGTATTAGCATACGCTGAGTTGTGGGTTGCGTGGGCATGCACAAATCAGGCATAACAAATTCCAAAGACCCAAGAACAAACAATTACCTGTCACATAAATGTCTGCCCCGGCCAGAAATCAAACCCTGGACACCTCTCACGGCAGGCAGGGTATGAGTTACGAATTATTGGAATACCGTGAAATGCGAATGAATGTCAGTGAATTAAAGTTTTATATTATGATTAATCAGTGGTAAAAATGAAAGAAGAACTAAACAAATAAAAGATGAGGATCAATTAATATGGGCTAAAAAGAGAGAGAGTATTCCACCATGAGGCTAGCAGCAAATATAAATACGTGCTTCAAAGAAAATTCTTAATAATCTTATTAGTATACGATTACATAATCGAGGATTTTAATTGCACTGTGAGCTGGGGAAAATGAATTTTAGAAAATTAATATTTAAAACATCAGATAATTAAGTAAATAAGTCACTGGTGGGAGCGTTGTGGTAATATTTTAACACGTTTTAGGATCAGAAAAGGCTAGTGAATTCACTGGCGTTATGTCCGGTGGTATGGCATTTGATGTATATGAAAATGGCGCGGACTCAAATGTAAACATTACAAGAATCCACATGTTCCAAATTTGAATAGTATCTAGTAACAGGTGTAATAGTTTCTTGTAGTTTAAATTTATCTAATAAAATTTTACTTTCTACCTAAATGCATATACCGTTTTAAGTAAACGTTTTGTTAACATAAATTATAATGTAATGTATTGTAGTAATAATCGTTATGTAAGGGACATCATTCACCCTCGTGTCCAAACTGGTCTAAACTTCGAATTGCTCCACTCAACAACAGGCGAGGCGATGACGCCAGCTCCTGTTGGATTTCGCTGGACATCACCACATAGGCTCCGATGTCGTCGGTACAATTCAGTACCTTTTTTATGTAACTAGTCGTCAAAAGAGCAGACAAACCAAACAATGGTATGTCGTCACCGCTGCCCATAGACTTCAGTAACATCAGACATCACCAAAGTGTTGCCGACCTAAAAGGAAACCGGGGAACAGCATTATTACTGGCTCTCCGGCACTGCGACCGAAGCACGTTACAAACATTTCACGGTCGATTTTATAGGGAGGGTGGTAGCTAGCCAGTCGGAAAATGCCCATCCACCATGCAAGTACGGTTTGAATTAAACTAGGTGGTGCAGGGCGCAGCGACCTCCAACAGGAGTGACCGTTCGCCATAGCCTCGACCGATGTTCAGCAGGGTGTATCACGAACAGGGAACATGGCTTGGACTCAAGGATGAACGAAGCGCCTTACACTCCCAAACCTGGGCATGTAGCTGCCTAGAGTGGCCTTCTAAAATTAACTTAAATTTTTGTCGCGTTTCATTTGCTTATAACCTAAATCAAATCCACGATAAGCCACCTCTTACAATCTCACTATGTAACCTGGCAAACTAGATCTTTCGCGAGAACTGTTATAGGTCCCGGGAAGATCCCCTGGATATTATCCAATACACAGAGTGCGTTCTCATTCAAGACATTCACCCAGACGTTAAACAAAGGGAGATACGTAAACACTGCCGTTGGACACTAAATTACACCCTTGCATCCCTTAGTTTAACAAAAACAGGCACTTCAAAATATGAGAAATCCAGATCAAAGATCATTGTTTCGACTTCAAGGCATGAGTTAAATTTCTCGCGATGTTCTTAAATTCAAATTCTGGTTGTAACGAAACCAAACGTCTGTAATAAAAATATCCTGTATACACACAAAGAGTATCAATAAAACTATTTATATATATTTAATCCATTTATTACTCTCACTGTAAACTCATACACTGGATCTATTCACCAATCGTTTGTAATTTACCATATCACCGCATCATCGACGAACCTTCACTACATTGAAAGAATCATTCAACATAAATACCTCTTCCCGATCATCACGTATGATATGAAAACAATAATTTATAAAAGGAATCGTAAATACAATAAGCGCTATAAAACATTTTTTCGTTAAAACTTTCAATTAGTAACAAAAGTTACACAAGCTTGCTTCTTGTACGTCGTTGATATGATTGCTTGCAATGTATGAGGCCGAATGCGTATCTATATAATGTAACAGACTCGCACCATAATTGACTCGAAAAAGCATAAAATATTGCATGAAGCTAAACAAAACAACTTCGTAAAATAAATGAAATATATATATATATATTAATCCAACGCTGGCTACGTCACGGCCGATTCAAATAATTTTGAGACAAACAAACAATATGGCACGTATTTTACTCACACAAGTGCGGGTGTACACACATGAAAATGATTAATTTACCCATACATTGGTAACTTGGTATATATTTCATAGGAATCGGAACCATGGTACTGTGGGCGACGGAATTTAAGAAACCACGTCTGATTGATAAAAAAAAATCAATAATAAATATTTGCAAGGAGAGCGACAGTTCACAATCCTGCCAATGTAATATAAACGGACAACGGTTGTTGTGCACAGAGGTAAATATATTAATAACTATCTTAATCACTCGTTATATTCGGACCACGGCCCAGTGATTTATCTAGAACAAGCTAAACGGACAAAAGCCACTTTAACTAACCCCCTAATTACTGATAACATGTCATTAACAAAACCCCCAAAGTCATAATTCCAGGTAACAAAAATCCGCCAGACAGTGATAAGTCATAATGGTTGCAAATAGGCAATAAGGTAAATGTATTAACATAAATAGTTTACTTGCAATTTTGCAGTAAACAATAAAGCGCTAGAAGTGCTCTTCTGCCAACAACATGTAGTATAGGTGAATGTCAAATTTCTGCGACGCACAATCTTTCATTGACAATGACTGACGGGAATATATGTAATGCTTTGACTACACACGCTCTGGACAAAAATGATGGACAAAAATCTGGACAAGTGGTACCACTCCCGAAATAATGAATGACAAATCAAAAGACTGTCAATAATAAAGAACATTTATGATTTTGGTTTATCTACGTAGCATGCTTGGATTCCTGTTGCACATTAATCATCGTTTAAAAAAAAAGTGGCAAGCCAGAGGCGACCACGATAATGATAGTGTGAAGCAGCGTTCAGAGGATATCAAGCAAAAGTTTAAACGTGAAATGGGCTTCATTGTATACAAACCGAAACCTGGTTACGGGAGTACAGATGATGGCAACACTGCACCTACGTTTTTCGCCCATCCGGAATTGAGTGCACAAATAACAGGAGTAGACGTAAATCTAATGAAAAATTTCAATATAATATTGAGAACTTTATCATTTGACTACTATATTAAGTTATCTATAAGCTAAGCGAATCAAGGCGTTAACAGTAGAAGTGCTGAATTTAATCATCCCGCCTCCAATACCCGTCCATCAGACATCATGTACTCTGCCTCCGAATAACGAAGAAGGTTACCTGGTAACGGATTCAGATTGACACAATGATGACGAGTCATCGGATGATTTATATTAATTAATACAATAATAAATGTAATATTTCTATACCTTGTTTTAAGTATTTAACAATCAATTATAATTAGACAATAAAATTTTAATCTATTTTTTATATTTGTTTTAAGTAGTTTTAATAATTTTTATATTGTTATTGAATTTTTGTGTTCTTAATATACTTATTTTTCTACATATAAAATCTATTTTTTATTCAATAATAGAATTTTCCTTAAAAAATATCCGATAAATTATGAACTTTATGCTCATCCTATTTATGAAAGTCAACGGTGATTAAAACAATAAAATATTAAAGTTGATGGTCAAAAAAATCCTAGCTTGTTCTAGGTGAATCACGGTGCGTGCATTACTTAGGTGGAAAGGAATGCAATTTTAACCGACAACCAGCACTCATTGACGTCAATAATGTTTACGTCATATTACGCTCAACTAATACTGTAATATTTTAGTTAAATAGCATCATATTGAACTTGTTTCATGTCCATAAAATACTAATGATGATATTTAATGATAATTGATAATGATATTTCACAACAAAAATATTTCACTAATCGCACACAGTACTTCAGATCCTCTGACAACTGTAACTCAGTAGATACTTTATATATAGCACACGACATAATAATATATAAACGGAACAATACATACAGACCAACAAAAACTATTGCATAGGAAGGCTGCAAAAATACTTTAAATTAAAAACAAGTTCTATCCTAGCATAATTTACAACTGCCTAATTATATAGTATTATATTATACGAAGGTAAATATTGTGCATTAAATTACATCGAAAACCGTGAGCTTACATATCATGTTATATATATGTATACAGATAAATGTTACATACTCGTAGTGTATGCGGATTCATAGTAATTAATTGAATCCGGTAGGATTCGATATCAGTTTTAAAGTTTCATTGCGAAACTAATAGTGTTCCTATCCAACCACGATCGTCTTACAGGTTCGGGTAGATGCGTACGATGAATGATTGCCCAAAGTTGTTGTGTATGAAGCAGGCGAACAAGTGACCTGATGGTGAATGACCACATGACACTAGTGTGTTCACGAACGTTACACCGGGGTTAGGATGCGATGAACCCACGACTAATAAAACCTCATGTGTATATTGAGGTAGAACATTGCAAATTCGTTTCACATTTTACATGTACGGAGTACGAAGTGTTGTGAAACCAGAAATGTATATTTTTTTTCAGATCTAATCCTTTTCATAAAATTATTAAAAAAAATACTCGGTCGTCGAAAATAGGTTTTGCAATTGTTATTAACTAATCAGTTATGTTTCAAAACATAAATTACATTTTTGGCTAAATAAACAATAAGTACAAATTCATCACCAACGTCACATTTGATGACCGATTACGCGATTGGATAAGAACAACAATATACAGGTGTTTTTTGTTTTATTGCATTAAAAAAACTGCAAAACTTACATTAAAAAAAATCACGTAAAGGTATATATAGCGTGTACACGAAATTGGTGAATAACTAATTTAACAAATTTTGAGCACATTACATCGAATGAGCTTCAAGAAACTTGAGTCGTTTTAAAATCAAAAATCTTATATGAATTAATTTCACCGTGTTCTAATGCAAAATATACTACGTAAATATTACTCCTGTCCGTGAACCCAGAGACGACACGCTTCAATTAGACGCCTGACCTGTGACATCACCTGCACTGTCTATCATATAAACATACCGAATGAACTACATTTAATCTATTCCAAACATTTATGATACGCAAATCCGCCGTTAGTGCCACATGGCGTAATAAAATCAGACTATATATGTCGCGGCACTTTGACCACACCAATGTTAAATCCATAGCACTGATAAAAACGGTCAGTGCCAAAACAGCAGGAATGAAGTAATAAAAATTCATGTTATCACCTAATTAATATATTTATATTATAGATATATCAGCGTCTGTATGTCACTTTTGCCTCACAGCGATCGGTTCGCGGAGCATGCGGCCGCTAGACGGAGATGATAGAAATGTGTTTTGTTTTCGTAACAGTAATTGCGTCACATCGGCGTTTTTACAAGAATGTATGATAATATTATTATCGAACGCCGATACGATATCGCAACTTGCGATCACCCGATGCGTAAACGAATGCCTCATGTTTTTGTTCACAGTACAAATGATTTTAGCCATCACCGTATATGGCTGCTAAATAATATATTACAAAGAATTTTACGCATAATTTGCATTAGATCACCATCCATCCACACGGAACAATGCCACCGAACATGTAGCCACACTTAAATATACTTAACATTATCTACTTATACTTATTTTTAAATTATGCATTATATCTTTGGCGAATACACTGCTTACGGGTACCGTGGAATTTTTAATGAAAAACTAAAAAATACATCGATCATAAAAAATGTACCAACGTCGTTGTAAAGTTTCACAAAGTTCACTATTTTAATACTGAATAAAAACTGGTACCACTTCGCTTAACACTATAATAGAATACAGCTTTATTAATTACGAATAATATATTAGTAAACTTGGCCATAAATTGTCGTGACGGCGGTCGTGTTTATGGCGCGAATTCTCATATGTCAGTTTTGAACTGTCAAAATGAGCGCCAGTTTTTTTTTTGTTTAATCAGACTCATCAAACATTATTTATCCATCCTGCCGCTCAAGACCAATTCAAGCCAATAGTAAAACGTGTTTGGTGTTATAGAAGAGCTTGTTCATTACATCTAAAAGTTCTAATTAACCTTTTTATTTTTATCGAATGGCAGTTTCAACTAACACCTTGGTGTTATACACATAGTGCTTTGTATTAGAACAAAACACGCTACCACCAACGGCATACAGTTATAATACGTTGGAATGCTTCAATGTTTTCATCATTTACAATAAAATTTGCATAAATAAACCTTAAACAGATTCTAACCAGTAGTAAGTAGTAGTTGGAACGAGCCACAGATCCTATACGCCCTATATACAATTAGGTCCACGCTAATGTATCTAATATTAAACTTGAGCCGATTATTATTCATACAAACAATGAAACTAATTCACTAAATCGATAGACGATACGAGAATCTAGATCATAAAGATTCGATAAAAACACTAAACGTCGTACGATCGGGTAGCGTCGTGTCCGGTTGAGATCCGGTTCCGATCACACAAAAAATCTTTAAAATATAATAATATCTACGTTTGCAACTATGTACATTTAATTATTATAAATAGTATCAGGAGTTACTCTATAGATATTCATAACAACATTAGAACAGATTATAAATAATTAGGTCCGCGAGAAAATTGAACACATAAATTTGATGCCCCCCATATATAATAATTTAAATATAAATTACGAAATAATTTAATTCCAAGTCAAAGTATGACGTACCAGTGAATGTATTCATCTCACTTTACTTCATGGAACACAACGGATAAGAAACGAAAACATATACAACACTTATTATTTCATTCGACAAATATTCTAATGTAAATAAAAAGGCGTCAGAGATGAAAATCGTTTAAAATGCACTAAAAAGTTAGGCTACCCTTTAAAGTCCAACATTGCTATCATGTATTCAAAGAGAATGCACAATTAAACAACCAATTCCCGCCCGCAATAAGAAAAGTCCTCGCGGATTCCACAGCAATATTCCGTACCCCTCTACAGCTTATAATCACGCCTTAAACCGAAGTACCACAACGACGTTCACTACAGAGGCTCCGAGCCCTACTTTATCATAATTTATAATTAATTCAGTAGCTTGTCTGTGGTATTGCATTACACATTTTTACATATGTTACTGTTCTCGTTACTACATGGGTGAGGGAAAAAGTTAAAATAAATCCACGTTTCAACCAAAGTTACTTTTATAATAATAAATAGATACGATTTCAAAACTGTAAGATACGATCGACACCTTCCGATTTAGGATCGGGTTTAAGTAGACAATTTTGAAATTGTTATTGACGTAAAAAAAAAAACAATAGATGAACGATTACTGACAAGGATTGAATAAAATGAAAAGGTAATTAGGTACTTCATTTATTATTTATCGATAAGGTCTAAGAAAATAATCGGATGCTTCGTAAAATCGAATCCAAAACCGGAAGACGTAAATCGAATAAGTGTTATTGGTCATTATCCTAATTGATATACACACACAGCCATCCACGTGGACCTGTATAATGCTATTTGTAGCAGTACGTATATATATCAAAATGTACATCGAGTACGTACGATAGTATCCAGTTCGTCCGTCGGTTCGTACGTCACGCTAAGTAAAGGTCATCGATTAATAACTATATCCTACGCATTCACGCTGGCAATATAAAAAACATCTAAAAAGATCTTACATTATCCTCCAAAATCGTTCAGTCTGAAATTTGTTAGTGTCAAATTAATTTACGATTTTTTTATTGGAGGAATTCTTTTGGGCGTATTTTCGTAAGTAATATTAGTTTTGTGCAATACTGCGTGGAATTTGACGAAAACACTATTGAGATTCTCTGAATGAACAAAAACATGTTTTTAAATTAATGAAACACTTCCGTATATAACCGCGATGAGCATAGTAAGTCGATAACTGTAATATTTCCTAAGGCTCCTTATACAACTTCCGATTGAGGATCCGATTTCTTGATCCTATTACATCGTCTTGTTTGTAACAATAAAAACTGATGAACGCGTCCTAAAATCGAATCCTAAGTCGGAAGTTCTTAATAGTTAGATCGAACCAATATAAAACACATTGACGTCATAATACAATACACATACAAATTTATATTTTATGATGAACACTCACCAGTATTACGTGGTGCCAATTAATTTATACGTAAAAACATAATGACACACAGCACACATTTATATGTGTATGTGTGTACTGTTGTGTGTACGTTGTAACAGTACACTAGATGCGGTTTCATCGGTTTGCCGACTCTATCGCCCAGTTGGTGCAGACCCCGCCCGCCGAGTGAAGGGCTCAATATCCCTAGTAAATACTAGCGTATAATCGTTATATATCTATTCCCGGCCTTCTCCGTTCGCAATTATCTTCGATGTCACAAAATTTCTACAATGGACACACATTTAATGACAGACAGTCAATTCCAATGTGTGCGTGTGATTAATATAATTATACATGTGTTTATGATAATTTATATTATACCAACATAATCCCACGTGTGGTAAAAGCCTGCGTAGTCATGTAATATTTTAAAATAATAATTTTTATCAAACATTATCGACACGTATCGGTTGTCCACACACTTGTACTTGTTGCATTCAATTAAAGTATTTTTGATTGTACTCCTAATAAAATAAATTACACTATTACAAGACTTCCTAATATGTAGTGTACCAGTTATTGCAAAGACAAATCGAGTGCGATGAGTGTTTTCACATAAAAATGTAAGTCTATAATTTTTAAAAGGTCGTCATTAATTTGTCACTTTTGTCAAGATTTATCGACAAACATATTAAGCATCCGTTCCGTTCGATTCAATCGACTCTCCAGAAAATTGAAATTATACACTTGAAATTCCGTTAAAGCACACAATTCCCGCACGTATCAAGGATTACCGATCTTATCCTGTCCGTCGCGCCGGACCGGTTATCGGTACGGTGGTGTAGCCTGCGGTGCGTGGTCGGCGGAAACGTTCGTTCGTTGATCGTTCAACTTACAATTCAGTCACAGCATACAAATCTCGTTGATCGTGATGCGTGCGGTCGATTCTGTCCGCGCGATCCGGCCTGTCCGGTCGGTCCGGACGGTCCGGTCTATCGGGTCGCCTGCGATGCGTAGTCGCCGTGTTGGTCTGGTTCTGCCTCCTGGGTCGCTGCAAGCTCCTGTACTCGAGCGCCGCAGCGGACAGCGGCTGCGGCTCCGCGCGCCGCGGCGGCCGCACGGTCGCGTACTTGTCGTTCACGCGCGCGTTGTTCGCGTGCGAGTGCGTCGAGCCGTGGTTGGCGGGTCCGTGTCCGGTGTGGTTGTTGTGGGTCGGGTGTGTGTGTGTGGCGTGTGGCGGCGTGTCGGGCGCGAAGGTGGCGAGCGGCGGG
>PDGT01000055.1:353530-364253 GCA_003671415.1 Megathymus violae
CGGTGATAATAAAGTTCGACATTAACTAGCAGTGCAACACAAAGATCACACACATACAGCAGTAGGTACTCACACACAGCAGCAACAGGGCGCGGCGAGAGCGACGCGCGGCGGCCGCGAGCAGCGCCACGCACACCGCGCCGCCGCAGCACCAGCCGGCCATGCCTCCCGCCCAGCGGGCCGCCTCCCACACCCACGCGCGCTGTGGAACAAATCAACGACTATACTTAAAAAAAAAAACTTAAGCGAAAGGCTACTTTTACATAGCTTGGGATCTCGCCTCGGAAGTTAATATAAACCTTTAGCAGGAGAGCCCCCTCTCCTTCGTGGTCGTTTTTTTTACTTTTATCTAGTACTATATCAAGTGCAGATTGGCAGACTTCACACACCTTTGAGAACATTGTTGAAAAGTTCCTGGTAAGCATGTTTCCTATTCAACGCAATACACACATAATTTGAAAAATTACAGGTGTGTGCATGGTTCGAACTCAAGTCTCCTGTGCTAGCGACCGACGTTAGTACCACTATGCTACCCACTGTTTAACAATACAAATAATAATACGATTTTTTCACCTTCATAAAAAGGTCCAAGTTCAAGGCAGCGAGCGGCCTCCGGAGGTTGTCGGCGGCAGAGGCGGCGGCGCTAGCGTTGTTCCTGAGCGCGGAGAGCGCGCGCAGCAGCGTGCCCAGCGCCGTCTGATTTGCGACGGGCGCGTCCAGCGCGTCCGCGAGCCGGGCGAGCGGCGCCCGCGCGCGCGAGCCCATCGCCTCTTCTAGAATACTCGACTGAAAGGCGAGGCAGAGTGAGTGATGAGTTTCTTAACTGTGTTATTTGACAAACTTCATTAAAACTTTGTTAATTACGACGGTAAAAAAACACGTTAAATTTTTGCAAAAAAATTTCTTCGTACATAAACGCACGGTAACAAAACGGTATCACGCGATATTTGTGGTGCACAAAACGTGTATTTTTTTAACATTATAAGGGAGAGGGCGATGTTAATCTTTCTGCAACGACTCGACGCCAATGACTATGCTCAGAGAGATCAAAAAAACACCGTTGCCTTCATTGTACAATATCTTATAGACAAGTCTCTAGTAATGTGTACTATTTCTCCTAAATAACTTCGCTATCGATATAAAAATCTTGCAGCACTTGGGTATGAAATATTAAATGCAGAATAGAAATACATGCAGTATACACACATAGTTATTGTTATGACTTTTTCTTTCCAATTTTTCATACCACACACACCGCCTATTCAATAAAAAAAAAATGATACTGCACCAACGCAAGCGTAACAAACTCACCTGGTTCTTGACAGTGTTGACTAGGGTCGCTAGCTGGTTGCCCGCCTGGATGCTTTGAAGCATCGCGTTGTGCAGGTCGTCGTTGCCGAACAGGCCCACGCCGATCGCGCCGCAACACAGCACCGACAGTATCATCAGGGTTATCTGGTAATACAAACCAATTTACAACGTTAATAAATTCATTGTATCGTGACGTCCAAGTGCGTTCTTGAGATGCGTGTTTTTGAATTACCATTGCACCTTTGTGTGTTCGCATCGGTCTTGGCAAAAACACAACAGACAACTATGGACGAGAAGTAGTCCAATATGGTATGGGATGGTTGTGTCACTGTATATATTACATAATATTTTTTGTAAGTTAAAAAATACTCTGATAGATTTCTTAAGAAGATTGGTGTTCGCAACATTAATATTAATAGGTTAAACATAATAAGGCTACCCTGATATTACCAAATTTCAGACTTAGCATCACTGGTAGCTCTTTCATGGGTAGATGTGTAAAAATTTATAATAAAATTCCGTAAGAACTGACGGAATACCCTACTATACATTAAAGACTGACATCTAAAGCATTCTTATGCAGAAAAGATATTGCAAACTACATGGTTACTTTTAAAAAAAGACCTAAGACGCTTGGACGTAAGAAGTGCTTTCTGTAACTACGAGAAGGAAAAAATCCTTTGTGAGTTTCTTGCCGCTTTTTATTCCAGGACCACTGACGGTAAAGATTTATTGGACCGATGGCGTAGCTCGTCTTTCTAAAAGTGTTGGTAAAAACCAACTTCGAATTAATTTTATTTCATTTCATTGCGTGTGCGACGTGATTCGGGAGTTCCTGGGTAAAAAAAAACTATGTTACGGGTGATACTCGAAATGCAGCAATCGGATGCTGTTGCTGACTCAGGGCTACGAGAACTCGCTACGACAAAACACCGAATCCTAGAACAAAACAAGACGTAATCGAACACAATCACACGACAATTCTAAACTACCAAAGCACAACTCCAAGTTCGTTTATCTTTTGACAAACTCTTTAATGTGACAGGACAAATGTCCATCTCATTATTACATAAAACAAAACTTGATGCTTGACAACAATTCCACCTGATGTTAAGTCGTGATGAAGTCTAAGACGTTCAACGCATTAAGTTATAAACGCCTATTTAATCTCCTCTTGAAGACTCTCACATCATGCGTAAGTGAGAACGCCGACGCGGGCAATGACAATGCAAACCGTGACGTCCGCACAGGCGGGGACTTTCATGGCGCAAGGATTGATGCTCGCCGTACTTCGAATTGTTCAATGGAGGAATGGCGATGGGGCAATTATAATAATTAATCTACTCCGGTAAGTAGGTATATAAATCACTAAAATATGAATAGTTACGGTTTGCAATCATCGAGCTGGATCGAGTACCTACCTATATTTAAATAAATGATGTAATAATACGCGCGTACCATCACCCATATGACCGACTTAATTAAGTCAGCAGTTGGCAATCCTAAACAAGAGCTGCAGAACGCCTGCTACGGGTACTAGGGTCAAATAGCAAAGAATCGTAAATAGCGTTGCATTTTCAAGTAAAATCCATAACTTTACATCCAGATCACGGCCACGACTTCACTGTTTTGTTACGACGAAGAAGTAAACTTACAAATTATGTTAATGTCTATTTCTATTCGTAAAATATCAAATTAAAAAATATCCTAACTCACACATTTCTTTACGTAACAGCACAACTGATACGGTTCAATCTAAGAACCGTTAGAGATGAACGAAAAGCATCGTAACGGAACTTAGTACGACACCATAGATTAACAAATATATAGAAGTGTAATTTTGTTGCGGAGAACATTGTCGAGCCATCTGAATTCCGATGTTTCTTTAAAATATCTAAGTTTCCACAAATATAAACGTTAAAATAGTAACGGTCCGAAGTTAAAATTGCATATAAATGTAATTTTTAAATAAGGACAAAAATAATTTAAACCTTTTAAAAAAATTATACATCTTAATTTTTCTTCACGAGCAGTCAACAAAATAAAGTTGGGGTTAAACTTAAATTAGATGATAATGCTACCGAGAGCGACACTAATAGTGACAGAGATACACCGACACACACACGCACGCACACAGCTGCGACAAGGACAGTGACATCCACTGTCATCGACAATGTGACACAGTGACAGTGACAGCGACTCCCACAAACTGTATGGTTCCCATAAAATGAAACAGACTTTACAACTGTGTTTAAATAAGCACCATGTTAGCTTTACGATTCATTTTTCATTGATTATCACTGTACAAATATACCTAATTTGTATGTCTAAATCCAACCCTGATTTTTACAAAATGCATATTGAATTGATTATGTGCGAAGTTCACAAGACAACACCTAACAATATGTTTGGTCTATGCGATAGAAGTTTTTGTATGGGGCGTAAACCATTTGTTTATTTTTTTTAATTTCGAGCGTACATTTACGATTACTCCGAATTCAGTTTCGCCTTTTGTAAGTGTGTAGATTTGTCAACTTCGATAGATGTCGATGTACTCCAGTTAGCTGTGTACCTACTCCAGCTATAGCGAGAAGGGTCTTCGTCTCTTACAGAAATTTTCTGTTAAACTAACTATCGTATTTAGGTATACGCTGCATCTCTTTACACTCATAAATCTATGGCCCGTGCTCGACTATCGGCCCTGTGCTGCGCTAACACATGTTCAACTCATCACGCGGTCCTGTGAAAAACGTTTTGATTATATTCACACATCTACTATTTTTAGCCCATTCAAAAATGCCTAAATTGAACCATAGTTATTATAAATCACTGACATCCACTTTGACAATAATGTTTCGTAGAAAAGTATTCATATATATATATACTCATAACTTCATTTGTTAAAGCTGTTATATACACTACATAAGTTGAGTTACGGAAAAATTATATCACCAAAGTAGAACTCAGTGACGACATTGGAGTAATTATCTTTATATAGATTTCTAGATTCTTAACTTAAATACATAACGAAATAGGGCTCCTGCTGGTCCTGGACCGGGACTCTCTTCCTTAAAGCCTACATGCCTCTCACATGTCTACTTTGCATGTTAATAAAGATGCGATAACTTCGTTTAGGAAATCATAGACAAAATACACCAAATACCTAATTACTACTATTAAAAACGTAATCTAAAAAGTATTTATCTACAAACGATATATCTAAATATCTCTGTATTCCCTAACACACCAAAAACTGAGTATTTAACCCTCAAACCAAACGCTGGGTATGTTCGTATACCTTTTAAATTGCGTCCAGACAGTCCAACATCATCGCCTCAGTGCGTTTCACTAAAACTCACCTTTAGCGCCGTGATGCTTCTCGGCGGCCGCTGCTTCCTGTCGCAGCATCTCGTCAGCAGGTAGATGAGCAGCACAGTCAGCGTCAGAATCAGCCACGCGCCGGGTATCGAGCCGAGGATCCCCAGACTCTACGGTGTGCAAAACGATTGACAGTTTAGTAAAATGATGCGGTTTGTACAAATACATATATATTGGGATGTTATGATACGTCCATAACTCTTGCTTCCATCCAATCCAATCCGAGTGTACTAATTTGTAGTATTATTATGTTTACTAGTTCTTTTACTCCTCGTGATTCATTGCGCGCACTGCAAAAGTCTCGAATAACTTTCCCGCGTCGGTGTTCCCGCCTACTTAAGACATGAGAGTTTTCAAAAGGAGAGTGAATAGGCTATTTATTACAAGTTAGTGCGTTCAAAATCTTTTGACTTCATCAACGCTTACCATCGGGTGGGATTGTTGTCAAGCAATAACTTATTTTATATAAAAAAAAACCACTAATATTGGTGTTACTATAACTTAATTTGAACCTCTTTAATTCCAGCACAAAAAACATTGTTATTCTCGTGTCAATTAGGACACCAAAGTAAGAAATGTCTAATACTCCGTTTACTTAGGCGATCGCCACTCAGAGACTATTCTTCCCAAACGTTTATCGATTTCTTTATTATTTAAGAGTTCCTTCCTATAGCTCTTTCCGTAGCACGCTGCTTGCGTTTGAACTTATATATAATTGAATATCTTTACTACTTGACCTTAAGTATTAATCTCATGTCAAGGTGATTTCATCACCTACCAAACTCTTCCGATCATAATTTCACTGGCAATTAAACTTAGTATATACGAGAAACGCTAGACTTAGGCAATTAAGTATCATAATTATATTTTATGCCATTTTAGCGCTAATCGTATCCACTTCATAGGAAGCAATCATAGTTCATATTGCGAGCCGGGTATAGCCGTTCATTATTAGCAACGACTCGGCCCATTTCCACCTCAGCGATAAACACCCATTTTGCATCGCATCGCTCCACTCGTCATCGCTCGACTCTGCCTCGATGGACACACGCACTCCAATACTAGAGTTGGTACAGCAATAAACTAAAGTAAACAAAAATGTTATTACCTCCCGCCTGTTAACGCTGTAAAGGTAAAATTGTGTAACGTCCGATGCAACGTTTCCACTTTGACAACAAAGACCAGCGCTGGGGTCTCATCGTGCTGTAACCGTATCATTTAACATGCAATACTGTAGTTGGTGACTGTTGGCTCACCTCGAGGTATACGGGCGAGTTGGGCGCGAAGGTGTCGTTGACGCGGTGCAGCGTCACGTTGACGTGCGGCAGCGAATGCAGCAGCCGCGAGAGCCGCGGCGGCGCGTACTCCTCCGACGCGCCCGACGCGCCCATGCCCGCTGTTCACGCTAACACCTGACGTGTCAATGCACAATAAATAAATATGCTACTGCCCACCTAAAAAATATTGCTTTTAGAACGTTTAGCGACTATTAATTCCAGGAACACGTACCGCCAAAGAGTACGATAACTTGCCCATTTTATAGTGACCTCTTCGAGGCAGAATTAAATACGCACATCCTAGTTGACACGCTTTACCATCTAAGTGATGATCACCACATACCATCGAAGCGAATTGCAGTCTCGTAGTGTAAATAATTATACAGAGTAAAAAAATAAGTAAAATCCGATGCGGAATCCCGTAGGGTAGGGGATCGATTACAGAACGGTACGGTTAAAGTAACCAAGAATATTTTTCGTTCCTTGTAGAACTACAGAGACTTATGATTCTGTGGTTTATGTACTTTGAAAATTTTAGGCACAGTATTATCGTACAGAATATAGGGAATGGTAATTTTTCGTGTATTTTTGTATTGAGCCGAGCGAGGAGTCTTCGATTTGATTCACAGCGGAATCAGCAGGACTCGTGTTCAACAGCGGGGTCCTCCCCTGCATCGGGAGAAACGTGTTCTCCCGAGTCTAAACCCGAATAAAAATGTGACCCTTGAGACTCGAACATCCGAAGCGTTTATTCCGAACTCGAGCCGGCGCGAAGGAACGCAGTTCTGTGGTTGTTGTTGAGCCGACTCAGACATTCATGTGACAAATGTTTGTTCTCAGACTGAAAATGTTTGTGATCTCATTTCTCGAAGTTCATGCCACCAGCAACACAGAGAATACTAGTGCTGTTATGTAAGCATGTGAGCGCTTTATTATTACAAACGTATAACTATCTTTTAGGACACAATATGAAACGCTTCATTTGTAAAGTATGTCATTCTCAATAAAAGATTACAAAGCTACCTTACTCGACACCATACTATCGGTCTAGCTGAAGAGCCCCACAGTGCTTATTTTCAATACAACATATTCGTTACATTGACATTACAATTAAATCGTTGGAGGCTCGTCCATTTCAAGGGCTAAGGTCGTTAGCCAACCGCTCCACTGAACCGTCAACCTCGTTGGCGTTGTGTGACTTTATAATTAGCAATTAGCCGCACTCGCGTCGCATCTGGCAAAAAAGTCACGCATAGGCCGCGATGCGCGTCGCGATGCGGTCACGTGTCGCGCAAGTGTGTGCCGCTGTGCAGTTTTAATAACAACAAGCACAATAATAAATGCACGTTGAACTGACAAATCATTCGGCTAGTCTTCTTTTTCTCTTTCGGCGTCAAACGAATCGAAGGACGACCTGATGTTAAGTCACCACCACCGCCCATGTACACTCGTAATACGAAAGGTTTCGTACAAAAACCCCTGAACGAATTTTGATATAACTTTATAGTGTTGTAACTTTTACAACAAAATCAAACGTATACTAAAATCTATAAAGATGTAAGGCGATAAAAATCTTTGACCGACACGAGGGTGAATTACAAGTCTAATATGTAGGTACATCGAATCCTTAGGTGTGTTGGCATCTCCAACATTAATATTCTAGTGTCTTAAATATGGCAATACCTTTTTATACTTCTCTCTCTGTTCTCCGTTCGTTCGCTTGTGCTCAGTTGTTTAAAGTCAAAATTTAATGTATCTCTTAAAGGCGTGCAATAGAAGTGCTGAAAGTTTCCACTGTGTTTCATTGCGATCTCCACCAGAAAAACTACAGTGCACTACATCATGATACATACAAGGTGTTAATTTCTGTATAACAACAACTCAAAAACAGGTGGAGTATCTATACAACTTATTCCATGAGAATGGGAACGCATCTGTGAGTAACATCAAAAAATAATGAAATCTTCAAAAAACATACAACACCTCCAGGGGATCGAGCCGGGAGAACAACGGGATTCGTACACACCACAACCCCTCAGCAACCACCCAACATGTAACGAGAATCATCGGGACGCCGCGAAACTTAAGTAGCTAAGCAGTTAAAATCTTATATTCACCGAAACTGAACAAATAGTTGGCGCTTACGACGCCATGCCCTCGACAGTCCAAATTGCGGGTTCTCTACCGGGAGCACATCTGTGAACAAACAAAACAACGGTTTATAGCGACCACACATATACCATATTTCATAGCAGACAGTTGCATGGCAGTATGGGGACAGATAAGGTTTTGGGCCCACTCGAGGAACACTGCGAGCGTGCTGTTGGCCGAAGCGTCAAAAGACAACCAGTGACCATAGATTTTATGGAGTCCGTAGGCATTGCGAACTGAGAAGGACGGAAGTACTCAAAAAACTTCTAAACAGTGTTACAATAACTGTAAATTTGTTTATGCATAAAGTCAGCTCATAAAATTCGAATAATCAGTTGATTCATCGATCATTGCAAGTCCGCGAATAGACAAAAGTTTCAGAATGGTGTCACTCCTACGCCCACATAGATCGAGAGATACTCTGTAGTTTGTGTACATAAAATATAGATATAGATGACATTCGAAAACTAACGGTTACAATGGATTATTACCATTCCTATAAATTAGTGAATTTTATCTCGTTACACAATCTTAAAAAATACAAATCACATATGAGTTTTAACATTTTAACTTACTATCGATCTCAATTCAAATCATTACACGCTAGTTACATGCACAAAAAAAATCCTAAACTGAGAAAGTTATGTGGATAAATTCTTCACGGTACATTTTTGTTATCTAAACAGCTTCCATTAAACAACTCGACTTCGTATCGGCAACATTAAATTTTATGCATTTGGACGACGTCGCCAAGTAACATGATAAGGGTTCCCATCTCCAGAGAGAACTTTTGAAATTTTAAAAGAGTTTTCACAGTAAACTAAACTTTATGCATCATACATTGCACACTAGGTTGTTAGGTAGGTAGTTAATGCGGATTGTTATTATTATTATTCTTGTACCGGCAAATTGTACTCATCTAACGTTATTAAAGACAGCAGAGCTTTCCCCATATATTTCACCTTTCATATATTCAGCTTGAGGTTGTAGAATTGCTTTTAATGTAGATCCCACATAATTCAGAACCCGCACCAAGTACTTTCGCTTTTAGTAGTGATTTTTGAAAAAAAAAAACGTGGTAATAGACGATGCAAAGCTTTTCTAAATGGAATAATTGTACAGTAACTTGCTACCCGCCATATTATAAGTCAAAGGGCTACTTAACCTCTTGACACGGATATTGCATTATATTTCATATTGTACCTCCTAAAGACGGAATAAGTACGAACACCTTTGATCCGAAACATAAATTTGCTTCTGGGCATAAACCACACAAATGGTCTTATATCACTGGCTCGTTGAGTATGTTAACTTGTTATCAAGTAAATAAATAGTTACCTACAGTGAATAAAACTCAGTGCTATCTCTGCATATCAATATCGATGACACACACATGCATGATGCAACTGGAACGCGGTATCGAAAGCTCGTCCATGACTCAGTTCTCATTGAAACCAGCTCGACCAGTCGTTGATTCCCAATCCCGCTGTTTTTGCGAGACCGTCCGTCGAAGGGGAGACATTAACATGTCAATAGTTTGCGCAGTAGGAAAGCTGATGAATGCTGCATGTGCGAAACGAATCTAGAGATTGGTTTTCATGATGTGGACATGGCACATGACAATGTTACGTGTAAAGTGAACATCAGAAAAGGAAATGCAGCTTTATATAGCCACTAGGGCCAAACGAAGACGCTTCGAGACTCATTTGGAACTCTTTGTACACGGTGCGTATTAGCAAACAAACTCTTCGACCGAAAGGTATTTGTCATTCTTTTCTATCTATCTCTACTTACGGCTGACCAGATGGGAGATGATCTGAAATGCCACCGTACTACTTTACTTTAGTAAATTACTTTAGTAAAGATTGCCTAAGAGGATTTATATTGTTCTCCGGATTAGATTTGAATCAAAGAACAAGTCGATTGTAATCGTTAGACCTGGGTAATCAAGTTGGCAACGTCGTGAAGAAACCGGATTAGTGTTTGAAGGAAAATTATGAATTGTTTTACTATAGTTGATAGTATCAGGCGTTACTTTGTGGTAGTTCATTGTTATTAAATTAGTATTAATTTACTTTGCAACGATCCGCAAGCACAATGTGTGATGGTATATACTTTTATACATGCCATAGTATAACCGCAAATTTTGCGGGTTAACCCTCGTAGAGTCTACTCACCCTGAGGATGCTTTTTTCCGGAACGAAACACGTGTTGGTGACGGTATGTGTGTTGGTATATACTTTTATTTATCATAAATCCATGTTTTCCTCTGTGAAAGGGAAGGAGGTTTCATGCATATATATAAATATATACCATCATACATTGTGCTTGCTGATTGTTGCAAAATAAATTAAAATAAAATAATACTTTAATGTTTTGGAGAGTACATTAAGTGGTTTGTGTCCATTTGAATTTCAACTTAGATCTTCGTATACCTACATAACGTTTTAACTGTAACAGTACTCCCGATTTTTATGTTATATGATTAGATATGATACGTTACGCCGTTAGACTACACTACACTAACTTAACACACTAACACTAACAGTTACTACACTAACTTTCAGACCACACATACGGAAAATCACCAATTCCGCCAGGTACTA
>PDGT01000055.1:364284-380434 GCA_003671415.1 Megathymus violae
AAGCTATCTTCTGACTTGGACCGCCGTTTGGCGGCCACAGTCAAGAACTCCAACAATTCCAGTTAGTAGCGTCCTTAAGACGCCGCATAGTCTCATCATCCGGCAACACCTTCTGTGTTAATAACAAGCGGACGCTCCCTCGGGAGTGCCGCTAGCACCCTATCCTTCTCTAAGGAGGGGTCGCATCCGATGAAGGCTTAGGGGCCACAAGGCCAAAGCCAACCGGGTGGTGTTTAGTGGGTAACCTTCGGGAGTCCCACATAACCAGTGCAGCCGGCTGCCTGGTATGCATAAAGCATTCACCACCCCCCTCCCCCGCTTCCGGAGGGTAGCCCACTACCATCTCTGGGCGCAAAAAAAAAAAAAAAAAAGTTACGCCGTTTTGGAGAGCTGCAGACGGACCATGAGTAGAAATCTAGGTTACCAAGGGGTGAAAACGACAACGAGCTTAAAATAAATTTTAAATGAATTTAAAAGGAAAATAATATCTTCGGTCCCTAATGAAAATGTCGACAAGAAAATCATCAATCAAAGAAAGGTACAGTGTTCGTGTTAGTGCAAAAGCGGCATTGTTATTATAGTTCTGTTGTTAGCGGAGCAGTGAAAATACTATACGAAAGGCGAAGTGTGTCAACAAGTTGCAGTGGTGATTGTCGGCCGACCCGGCCGGGTCACGCGGGACACCTTCAGCACGTAATGGGACAAAACATAACAAAGTAAACTGCTACAATAAAAGTAGCAATGGTATTCGTTGGGTAATAGGACTTCATTCTTCCGTAAGAGGTACCTGGTCGAATTCTACACACAGCTCTAATTTTGAACTACTTATAAAGTACAATAAAAAGCAAATTAAATGAACAGTGTCTGTCACGTACCTAAAGAGATTGTGAAAAAACTTCAACGCTAGAAATATGAGCAGTGAATCAGTTGTACAAATAATTGTAAACATGTTATTATCGAAACAAGAGCAATAAAGACGCGCCAATCAAACAAAGGAAACACAAATCTTATTTATATCAGTGCTTTAAAATATGTGTTAGGGAGAAGATTTCACAAATAAACAAAAACATATGTAACAGCGATCGATAAAATAACATAGAATCTAAAGGGAAGAGGAAGCTCGCTGGTTGCACAACCGACACCGTTAAGCAAAGGCGTGCCATTGTTGCTGTAGGAGCAATGAACCGATATAACTTCGGGATGAGCGATCTCCGATCAAATATAGATTAGCACAACGCCGGATCGACGGACTCTAGTAGTTTTCAGAACATTAAACCCATTAGTGGCGGCCGTCAAATTCATGAATGCACCGTATATGACTGATCGCAGCTTAGTCTGCTAGCTAGCTAGACAAAATATTTTTTGATTTTTGCGAATACCGGATCTGTCATGCGTAAACACTGGCAGTCATTGCAACCGCAAAGATCATATTGATTCCAGGAACAATGCTGAGTTATTCAACTGCTGAATTATATAAAGTTATTTTTCTATTACGTAAGCAAATATGGACTGATGTTCTAGTTGTACTCCAGGTCCGCACCTTGTCTTAATTTTTTATCTGCTCCAAGTTTTTGGACATGTGTGATTTATATCACTTATATATAGACAGTCCGCTGGATAATTGCCCTAATTCGTTTTATTCAGAGAGGAATCCCGTCCTGAGACTACGGCGGAAGTAATGAGTTATAGCGCTCAATCATTTACTGCACTAAATCCCCACTATGTAGAGGACTCCGGGATCTCCATAGGAACGCAACCGGAGTCCTCTGAGCCTCTGTCGGGCTTTGCCCGGGAGGGACAACATGCTTCGTCCCACACCATCCGATCTTATCGACGGTACGCGGCCACATATACCGTTGTCCTTCCCGGGGTTGCTAACCGGACGGTTCGGTCTCCCACTCTTACCACCCGCAACCCCGGAAGTCCCCTTTAAGTCGCCTCTAACGATAGGCACGGGGTACCGTAGCTCTGGTCCCGAGCCACAGGGACTAATAAAATAGATACCTAACACGTAATATAAATAAAAATAAATTTATATTACCACCATAAAAACTAAAAAGATTTACCTCCGGCACAAATTCGATGTATGTCATCTTATTTAATAAATAACCTTATAATATAAGATTCATTAAAAATGAATTTACTGCAATATTAAAACAGTTTTTGATTAAGAAAATTCTATTACAATTTAAATAAATATCTAAATATGTAACAATATTTAATTTCATAAATATAAATTTAATTAAAGAAAAATATGTGAAGAATAAAATAAACCGATCCGAGCAGACCGATCAACTATTATTATATATACGCTATTAGAGTCATATATGTTCTTAAATATACGTAACGCGTTTTGTGTAAATATATGTAACACATATGACTCAATAAAATACTGAATACCGAACGACGAGTGTTCACCAAAGAGAAATAAATTCATATTCAAAAGTCTTAAATCCAAATTACATATTACAATGCCCTTGGCACATAGTTAAGTTTTGTAATTTTTCCTATAATATTTCTGTGTGTGCGTTAATAGTTAAATAAATATAATGTTACAACAACAACATACGTTAGCAGTGAACCAACAGTTAATTCGCCGGCGGCGGTACAAATGGTTACCGAAAGTTAAATGGTGCAACAGTTGCCAAAATCAAAAGATACAGGGAACTATTAGTTTCCTGAGCTAACATAGAGCCTAGAGGATTCAACGTCGGCCTCTCACTCCCGTCGAAACCAACATACATACATATTTAAGACTTCAAAGTTATTTTCATGTTTGAAATTAATTATTAATAATAATACTTCACTGAAGGAAAAGTCGCGAGGAGACTTACTCGAATACTTGACAGTTATCGACGGTGCTATGCGCAGCACTGCGTGGTTGGTTGTGACCTTTACCCGTCACTTTGTTCGAGGAGTCCAGCAGTGAAACAGTTATACGTTTCGATAGTGATGAGGAACTATATTAACATAGCTTCGTACTAACTTACCAGAGTAGATATAGTTAGAAATGAATATATAAATGAAAAAGACACTTGGATACAAACAGCGCCATAGTCTAAATTTAGCACGGAGGTCAGAATTACTTGCCAATATTATAGCTGGACTTGACACTTAATGCATTATACTTAAAGCCCACTTTAAAACTTCTATGTAAGTAACATTTAAGTAGTAAATTGGAAAATTAACTGTGTATTATAAATTGAAATAATATTTATAATCAAACAAATAAATTTCATCTTTTTATATCCACTACGTAAACTATACTTAAAAATTTGTACTACTAGCATGTTTTGAGAATAAAAATTATTTATTTACCTATTTATTTATTAAAATTAGTTTTTAAAATATTTACAGAGCAAGTATTTTCGCAATTTCTTTTATCTCCTCCATGGTAAAAAGTCCTTAGGCAACAGGAATAGAAGCAAAAATTGACGTTCAGAAATTCGTTCATATTATTCGATATGTACACACTGTATGAAGTAAATTTATGTTCGACTATAAATACTTTATTATGTTTCTATGAAAACATGAACATCTTTACATAGATTTAACCGTTAAATTCGATACAGTGTACTAAAATATATATTGATAGTACTAAAAATAGTGTGGTGTAGTAAAAATACATATTGTGTCACGTTTTCCGTGTCCAAAACTTACGGTGTGTGTATCTAGCGTAGCACCAAATGCAAAAAAGTATACATAGATAGATATATGTCATACATACAATACCTATTATACGTCAAGCATATAACAGTGGAGCGTCCCAAGCGTAACAATGCGAACAATAAAAGACGTGGAGTAGCTCACCGAATAACTGTTTGCGGATATACAAAGCCATTAACGGTAGCTCCATTGTTGCGTATTCGGTATTGTGATATAATTGGCAACGATGGCAACTTGTACTCACATCAAAATCATAACAACATACTAGTCAATAAGAATCTGTGAAAACTAATTTATCGTAAATCTCATTTTTTTTACAAATACCAAATCGTCATTCTTGTACGTCACATGATTAATAATACATGGTAAAATTGTTTCCTTGCTAATTTACTAAGTATTACATTTTTCTTAGCCGTCAGCTCGAAGTTTCTATCTCACATTTTTTTTTATTTTACTTTACAAAAGAGAACGCTATGTGACATACTAGTAAAGTTACATGCGACAACTTTATAAATTAAAACAACCGTATCATAATCTACTCCCAAAAAACTCCTAGCCGACAGCTCCGGATATAACCGTTGCTTCCACGGATATTGTATATGTTTATGTCATCAACGAGTGACGTTAAACCATTATAAAGTAAATTAATGTCGTCAAACTATCAAACGACGTAGTTACGGCAACATACGACTACCAGGCAAGGTTCGGTATTCTTAATCCAATCTGGCAATCCGGAAGTATAGGTATAGGTACGTCGTCGGATATCCGGTTACCGGCTGAAACTATGCCTAGACTATTAACGTTTTCATTGATTTTTTACTGAACAGGAGGTTCATAAGTAAATTATAATAGCGAAGTGATATGAATATTTTATTCAGTGGAAGAAGTTTAAAATCGATTGATGTTCAACGCGTAATATTTTACCTAGAACGCCAGTTAATGACATCTCAGTCCTCGTGAATTAGCAGTCTCTATGACATTTCCGTCACAACTCTTACTTTTAACTCCTCTGTAAACTATCTTTCTAAAATCTGAAAATCAAGTGTTACTGACTGCCCGGATCATAAATCCACTGCAAAAAATTTCAACTGTCAACTTTATGCATGGGGAGGACTTATGAAAGAGACCTTATAAATTTTATCTTCGCTGTTTTTTTAATAGTACAATAATGTTAAAAATGCACTTCGCGGACCACACCGTCGTCGTTCTTTCACGGGATGTAGCTAAATAAACTTCTACAACCAAAGAACATTGCTTTGATTTTCCAAACTCAAGGTACATCTTGAACAACTTCACAGTATTATTGTCTATACTACGCTACAAAAAATACTTTAACAACCTCACCGACGAAAACCAAGTAGAAATATGTACACGCAAACAACCGAAAAGTAGCCCGCTCGATGGACTTAGTAGAAAGAAGACGAAATAGTGAACGTGAAAGAGTAAACGTTTCCATATCCGATATACAGACAGAGCGACAATAGAATACACGAGCCCGGCTCGTTCCGGTTGCACCGGACCGGGTGACCCCGGATATCCCGCTACCGAAACGGATATCGGCTAAATCTGCAATCGCTGCCGTGTTCAGTTTGCTTTGCTCTTTATTTCTCTTTACCTGGAACTTGAGTAACAAGTTGTTGTTTTTAAGAGGTACGACTATAATCTATCGAATTGTAATCTCGGAGCAGTTTAAATGGATGGATAGAATATTCTGTTAGAGGAAAAAGTTCTTACAAATTTAGTAACAGCTATCGTCATTCAGAATTCTGCAACATTATCAGATAAAGGCACTCCTTTAAAGGCGCCGTACCTTTTCAAATATAAATAGGTACATGTATGAATTATATCAGTAGTAAGGGAGTACAGTTAGTAGAAACATAAAAATGACTGCAAATATTTTAGGGTCCATTGTAATTGACAGATAAAGTTTAGCGACTCTGGGTGGTTTGAACTCTCGATGGATCGAGCTATTACAATGGTCGTATGTGATGACCATCCCGTACTTCTTCAAATACGTTGAGCAATCAGTTTCATTTGTTATTTTTAAACGTTCGCTTAATAACGTTATCGATCTTTTGACGGCCTAATATCACTGTGCCAAGAACTCGCAGATGAACTCGGGTTTGTAGCCGGACGGTTGAAAGAACCGTGCAACAGGGGACCACTAATACACCGAAGCCATCCCATCGACTAGCAGAACATCTAAACTAGCGCACGATCAATACGCGCTAGGCTCCATCACTCGCTGACAGCGCCTGTGACAAACTGCTAATGGTTCGCAGTCAGTAATTCGTTTCATAGCAACACTCTGAGACTAGACAGGGTCTCAGGTTCGCATAGCGAGGAAGTATCCAATCACGGGCTCGGCTCTAGCATTTGTCTAATAGCGAACTTCCCAGCGTCCTGCAACGACGATCATTGCGCCCCATTTTTAGATCTGTGGATGTCCGAATCTATCGATATGTTGTATCAACAACTGAACAACTAACTACACTGTAATTTTTTTTTGCGACGGGAGTAGTAAACAATGTCCGTAGTTATATCAATACCTCCTCAATGTATTTGTAGTCTGAATGTAACCCTGAGAACTAGGAAATTAAACCGTTTTTGCTGCGTACAGGGTTGGGTACTTTATAAAAAAAGAAAAACGGGCCATCTCATGGTAAGTACTCACTATTGACTATTCCATACCCATACCCATGATCAGCGGTTTATACACGTCACATTGGTCAACAGGGTAACACGAACAGGGGGCTGACAGTTGACTCGCGGTTGAAAGCGAACGGAGCCCCTCAAACTCTAAAATCTAAGTAAAGTATTTCCTATTGCTAACCGATAGGATATCCATGAATCCTATTCGGTACAGAATGTGTTAAGTTGCAATTGTCTCAAGCCGATTGACCGCACTATACTACGTCCTCAGCGTCGTTACATCGACGCAGGTCACATTGCTCCGTCCGACCGTAATTGAATAATCTACATAGTGGACATTCAATTATTCTAGAATAACCCCAATACCCGGTATCCGGTTGCATAACGAAACTGGATCAATGTCCTACAGACAAAGCAGATTAACATTGAAGAATTTAATGAAAGTGCCGCCCTGCTTGGTAAGGACTGATGTATTTGTGCCGTGTGTTTAAAAGAAAATTGATCTCTTAAATTATCGAACGCTATTGAACCATAGAACAGTAATTGATTCTACTTTTAGTTTTACCATATAGTAGTGGAAATACATCTCGAAATGATCCCGAATAGCAATGTTCTTCTAATCCGCAATTGTCGCTACAAACATACATTTTGGACCAGTGTGAATGAAGCAATATGAAATCCCGATCAAAATGTTTCGAAAAATACTACACTAAATAATTTAAAATATTATATAAAATTATGTAATACAATATTATCAGGTGTTACTTTGTGGATATCCATGTTACAATATCAAACCGAGAGTATAAGAAAACAAACAGAATATAAATAAATTAGGGTCACATAGTAAATTCAATGGGTACTGTTGTGAAACATCAAGAACAACAGTTAAAAGAATTAAATTCTACTCTTCGAAATTCATTTACGCCACCTTTATTAAATACGAGTTAGTAATTTGTATAATTCAAATGCTTTGTCGCCCAAATTTCCAATTCAAAATCTCAACAAATGAAACAGGTCACTCGTAGAATTATAATTAGTAGCAAAGCTGAAATATTGGCATCCAAACCCCGCCGTCAATAGACCGAAAAATTTGAAAGTAATCGATTTTACGACCGTGTAAAGAGGCTCTAATTGTGTAAAGGAAAGTCTAAGGAGTTCTAATTAAAATACAGAATACTATTTCGTGAGGGGCCGTTCACATTAAAAGCTCTTGGTTTTCCCTCGAATGACGCATGCGTACTGCCGCCTTTAACCGTGTTGTACGACGGAATTATGTATATCTGGGTTTATGCTAGTCATGACTCCAAGTTAAATTATGCGTAATGAGTGAAGCGTAAATGAAGATATAGAGCTAATTTGGTAATATTAAGGTCGTTAATAGAAGGCAACGAAACAGACCCTAGTTGGGCGCTAAATTTTACAGGTAATTGAATTAAATGCAATATTAAAATAAGACTTAACATTTTAATATTCCATTGTTAAAGTCAAAAAAAAAAGATCACAATGTCAAAATGACTCTTATCCCGCATAAACAGTTATACTTTACAATGAGATATTAAATTTAACTTAATAAGTATGAACTGGCATTATTAGTGGCATATTTAACAACAGTTCGCGTTACACTCACTCACTGCATTTCATTCGGGTACTCAAAATATAAATTAAAAATAAAACTGAATAATTCAGTACGAATCTTTATTAGCAGCATAAACCCATAACAGTTCCGGACAAACAACAATTATAAATACTAGATCGATTCAAAATACAAAACAAACACACCGTAAACCTTACACTACAACCTCCATCGCTTGCATATTTCAATACTCGAGGTAGCACGTGGTCATCCGGTGAATGGAGCACGTGGTGGGAGGGACAGAACAGGGGAGGTGGACGGGAGGGGAGGGCTATGAAAACTGTCGTTCGATACTGCGGAGGCTGCGCGCTCGACGTCGCCCGGAACCACCTCGGGATGACGCGACTCGCCCCGGGTTGCCAGTATCCGGCTCTCAAATGGACATACCACGCCTAATGTAAGCCCCACTGCATTATTAGAACGTTGAAATGTAAAATATAAATGTTGATAGCTCACACTTTCATAAAGCAAATATAGTCAAGCTGGCTTCCTTCCATCATAGCATTAATACTTTGCAAATCCTAGACGTAACCAAGAAGTTTTCGCCCAAATCTAGAATCTTATTCATTTTAACTACGATCTCTCTGATTTACACTCCTGACTATATTTCAGTAGAAATACCATCATACAATCTTCGTACATTGTAAAACATTTAACTAATTACATTAAATATTCCCCTTCTATGAATATTACCAAGCATTTCACTCTCGCAATAATTCTGTAGTAGCGGACACGCAGTTTTAATAAAACTATTGACAAAACACTTTAAAAAAACTCACCTCAATTACTATAACATTAAGCTTGGCGTAGCAATTAGTAGCCACATGTCTTCAAAGGATCCCTGGCTACTGTAATTAGAACCCTTACTGAGGCTTATATAGATATATTCGAAGGTCTGTAATACTGGTGTAGTCACAGAGTCACCAGTGAACGAAGATCCACACATGCTATTATGAAGTTTCACAACGTTTTCACGAAGAAAGCTCTTTCATATATGGTTTTGTTTTGTAATCACACGAACCATGAATAAGGAATTAAAATGCCGACGACGGCAAATTTTTTATCAAACTATGAAGCGAATTTAACAATTACAGAGGTAGGGAAAATTTCTGTATAATCAGCGACAAAAACATTGGAACTCGAATTTGTATTCAACAAAAAATTATTCGCAGACATATTAAAATTCAAGAGCCGAGCTGTGTCTAAAATATGCTAAAGTTATTTTAAATTGTAACTCAAGGAATGATATTAATATCTGGAGAAAAATGCAATAAGAAAACAGAATACCGGAGAAAAAAGAATTTTTTTATGCTAGTATACCCTAGGATTTTCTGTGATGCGATTGGAATGGACATACACAAATATGACATCACAAACATCCAGGACCCGAGAACAAATATTGAACTGTTACATAAACAGGTTCTCTCGCCAGAAATCAAACCAGAAACATCTCGCTCGGCAAGCAGGTTCACTACCAACATGCCTACGAGATCGAAAACTAATAACTATAATTTATCATTACTTTCGTGGTTAACAGCGATATCAAGTAAGGACACAAAAATAAATTTACACATGCCTATGCTGGTGCACAAAAAATAAATACGATTGTAATTAGGGAACTCGTCCTGCATACTTTAAAGATAGACACGTATTATTAAAATATCATATTGTATTATCGTAAGAATAGTTCTAATAACTTATAGACTACAAAATTTTGTTACTTTTTAAAATTATCGCTCTAAAAGGGAAGACAACGAGAAATGATAATAGGCGCAACAACATAGAAAATACAATATACAGAACCGAATTACAAATTTACAACTAACTATTCCGTAGCACTAAATTCTAGGTTTTAATGAGGCCAACATAAACATTACACGCCAAAGTTCTTGACCTCAAATATATGCAGAAACTAAAAACTAAATGCACCTTGAGATCAATTATATAAATATTTAAGAATAAAATATAATATTTTTTACCAAACTGAACACGCGATGTACTACGGCACTTTTATCTCAACTGGCGACCCATTTTTCCCCGGATGAAACAAAATCCGGCCCGAAGGACCAGCAATAATAGGCAAGGATGAAGTCATTTGACCCTCGGTTCTTATTTATGATGGCGATTTATATCCAAACCCTGGGAATCAGTAAACCATTTTCATGGCGCCTGTAAGTGGAGTGAATAATACGTGATTTTATGCCCAACATTTCACCGTCTCGGATTTAAATTTCGGAAGGATGAGGAGCAACACATCCAATCCAACTTACATATAACTCAAATAGATACTTCAGTTATTATTCAATAAAGGTTTATATAGTTGCGAATATTACTTTTTACACAGTAATTTTCTGCGAACAAAGGTCTTTGTGTTCAATATCTTTCCACTCACCTACCTTTTGTTACTGTAAATACGCCTTGTCAGGCAAGCACTGAAAAGAATCTCTTTAAAAAGCCTTTTAGATCCATTCCATGACCTTGTAATGTAAAAACTGTATCTAAGCCTCTGTAAAACATTCCTCATAAACACCTGAGAAAGTGTTTAAAACTTCCACGACGCCGTCATTCTCTCCATCGCTAAGTCCTTCTTTCATATTTCGGCGCTTACAGGAGCAACTTTTCAAGCGTTAAATGGACCAAGTGTTTTTAAACTACACAAAACAATTTTGAAAGTATTGTAAACATTTAAATTCGGCATATACCTTACACTTGCTGTGGCGTATACTGTCAAAATCAAGTAACAAATTCCAGGAAACAATAAACCGTCTCTCCGAGGAATATTTTCACCGGCTACGAGCCTTATAAGATCTTATCCGGCTTTTATCTTCATTTTGGGTTTCCACCGGATTCATTCCGTGAACTAAACCCCCAATTGAAAACAAAATAAGCCAGTGTCGCATTAAAATTTTAACATAAACTCGGTTAGCCTTACTTAAATCCGATAACAAACAATCTTTCTGATGCTAAAAGATGTAACAAGAAGAGTTGCATTATTATTCTTAATTTTATTGCTTCTTTTTGTTGAATTACATTTTTTTAAACAACCTACAAGTACATGGTCACTGCTTCATGTTTGTATTATTTATTTGCTTAAACCTGCTGCTTAATATGTATGTGGTTAAAACTTGTGCGATAAATTAATTTCAGAAATGCGCAATCTGACCATTTTGCAGGAACCACGCAAAACTCGTAAATCTGAAGATATAGGTGTAAATTTGAATGAATTTAAAATGGAATTAATTTTTGATTCAGAAAGGCAAGCTTTTAGTTATGATGATTAACAAAATATTAGAAAACAAACAAGCACAAAAACAAAATTAGCACTTCTACTTGTACTTGTTTACACGTAGGCTCTTTCATAGAATGATTGCCACGAATGGACAAACATCCCTGGAGAACCCACTAGCAGCAAAAAGGTTTTTTATGGGAACTTTTGATTTTATCACCCGGATTGGTTCGCACCGGGTATGGAGACAAAATTGTAAATTATATCAATGGCTATACTTATCAACCAATCTCCGTTTCCGTAAGATAGGGCACGATGTTAAATCAACAAAGAAAAGTACTGTTTGATCCAATGAAAAAAAATCTTTTATGAATTCACTTACATATATATACATACATACTAGAGTATTGTTTTCAAAAGGCATTATTTTTTAAAATCGCTGACTATTACAATCTTCAGAAAGAGACGCAATTTAGTATAAGATTATAACTTTTATACTAGGCAATAGTAAGATAACGGCATGTTGTTCGCTAACTCTCGAGTGACAATGTAACTACCTTCCTAGTTACCTTTTTGACGAATTTTGACATACGTAATATTTATCCAAATTCTGTGTTATATGGGAAGCGTCAATGACCTAATGGCATCAAAAAGGGCGTTATAGTTTGCGGCGTGGCCTGGCAAAATTTCATGAGCGTTGAAACGCTACAGAGAACATCTGAGAGAAGGAGCCTTGTGTTATTGTTAGATAGCAGTCGATTAAGCTTAAAGGAAGCCTGTAGGCAATTTTGAACAGTGGGCCACTAATGAGTTGAAGCTAAAATTTTTTTTGAACGTCACAGATAATGTCTACCAATTTTTTTCGAATCTCGCGCCAAGTATATGCAAATATCTCGCAATACTACTTTATCTGTAATGAAATATAAATTGGCCTCTCCTCGTTGATTTTTATCTCCTATTATAAACACCAAGCTATCCATAAAATTATTAGCTAAAGGCCAAATCTGACTCATGAGGGAAGTCTTCGACCTTTATAAACTAGCATTCGCTCGCAGGAAATCGTGTTCTGAGAGTACTGTTAGACACAATTTAAAATGAAAGTACCACTACTACCAATTACCTATTCGACATCGCATATATAACATGCAACAACAGTTCTAATGTGATGTAACGACCCTACATTTGTACATTAATGTAAATAAGCAACCCTATTTTTGGTTACCGTAACACTTTATAAATAACACCAGTGTCATTCATTCATCTTTCTTACGCCTTTGTATGTTATCGCATTTTCTTTGCTTAAATATTTTCATCATATTTGGAGCCTTATTTACTATCTGAACCTCACCGACACCCATTCACACATGATTATACCTACAAGAACAATATCTAATATAGCAAAATTGATTGCAAAACTTTTTTTTGTAAATAGCCGACAAACGAGCATACGAGCCATCTGATGGTAAGTGGTCACCATCGCCCATGGACATTAGTCAAACTCAAAAAAAAGGTATCACTGATGCGACATCGGCCAGGAAATGAGACGAAGGTAAGAAAGAAATATACTTTATTTCCAATTTAGCAAGAGAATCATTCAACAACTTTCACAACAAACCTGCATCCACAAACCCCGACTCAACCTCTGTTTCATTTTTGTTTAACATTATATTTTATGCAGTTTATCAAATTGACATCGCTTTTGAGCGTAACATTTTTCATGGCCGTTTCAACGAATATCGTTATGTCATATCAGCAGAAAGCGTGTAATGAAACATCAGCATACTGTACATTCCCCATAATGTCCTCAAAGTTAAGTGACCAATATCTGTGAGTACTTATATTGTTCATCGAATAATACATCTTTCGAAGTCGTTCCAAGTAACAAATGACTGTTCGACATGGTTGTAATGCCACAAGTCATCCTGGTCACGCGATATTTAAACTATCCTTATAAGGAATCGAACAATGTATTGAAACAACACGGAAGAACGTGTATTACATGGCCTTATGAGTTTTAACTCAGTCCGAATACTCATTTGTCAATCAAATGTTACTTGTATAATGAAATCCAGTGGCGGACGGGATCACATCTAGAAGAAATATTTTCCAGCATCTACACGCAGTACATTTAAATCTCTGATCTTATCATATATGTTGGCTAAACTAGATCTGGTCATAAATTAACTAAACGGAATCTTAAAAACTTAAAGTTGTATCTTAATGACACAAAATGCAAACTTTGTTTATTGCAACTGTGTGTAGTGAAGATTTATTTTTATTTTTACATCGAATAAGTTAATACTATACAACAATCTCACTTGATGGTGAAATCTAAGATGCTGAACACACTAACTCATAAAAGCCTATTCTCTCTCCACATTAAGATCATTAACATTATACCTCAACAGTGAATAAACATTCAATAGATCCACTCCCAACAACTATTCAATGACGGCGGCAACAATCATATAAATCGGCAATGTGGGTCGTAGATTCTCGTTGTAATCTCAAAATGACGATCTCAACAGTACATTTTAGGAATCCAGTTACACGACATGACATCATTTTGCATTATATGATATCAGCGAACGGGCACAGTATGATATGTTACTATTTTATGACTTTATTGTTGTTTATAGCAGATGGTGTTCACACGGCACCATATATATTCAAATCCATTTAATCATGTAGGTATTCTGTAAATGCATTTATGCACGTCATTTTTTGCTTCTACTACCGTTTCGAAAAGGTGCTTTAACAATGAGGAGAAGAAACAGCAAAAAGAAGTCCTCAGCACATCTTTTTAACAACACATGGTAATTACAAAAGTATAAACCTGCGCGGAACTGCATTTGACACTGTTATTTCCAGGCGTCCTTGTCATTAATATATTAATTTATACTATAATATCCTGTGCCTATAAGCTGTATTTTAATGTATCGCTTAAAAGTTCCAATGGGCGACTCACGTATCAACTTTGAAACCTTATTGTAAAAACGAACTCCAAGCCCCATAAAAGAACGCTGAACCTTTTCAAGACGATATGGAGACGTAACCAAATTATGGTTATTTTTTTTCATGATTGTGTGTATCACTTTTCTGCTTCTACATATTTTTTTTTTTAATAAATACTAAATTACTATAAATATAGTGACCGGCTACGGTGAGTACACCTATTTCATTAAATAATCTATACTTCTATACTAATATTGTAAAGAGAAAAGCTTTGTATTTTTGTATGTTTGTAATGAATAAACTCAAAAACTACTGAACCGATTTTAAAAATTCTTTCACCGTTAGAATGCTACACTATCCCTGAGTAACACAGGCTACATTTATTACTAGAAAAAATAAGGGATCCTTGCTAAAACTTCAGTAACGTGAATCAAGGTGTAAAAAAATTTCCTAAGAAATTGCTTTTATCGCATACGCTGCGGAAACTATTGATAAAGTACAGCCGTGCGCAGCCCAGGCGGCCCGCTGGTGTGTAATATATACGTACATATGGTGAACATAAATTACCTACATGTGTTTATTTAACGATTCATCACAGATACATCATCAAGTCATATTTAAGACAAAATGTGAAATGTAAATTCGGTTTTACACCCTAGGGATGTAAGTGACATTTTGATATATGTATATTAATGTAGTACACGACATGTGAACGAACCGGAATCACAAATAACAACGTATCGGCGCCGCGGCTCCCGCTACGTGTCAAGCTGACGTCTGAAGTTGGAATGAGAGGTGAAGAACAAGACTTAATAGGTATGACAACAATACGCTGTTCAACATGACCATATGGTCATGGCTCTGCTTCTCTCTAGAATTGCAAAATCAGCAGCGTCTTTCGAGGCCAAGATCTAATTTTTTTTTTGATTTTGTGGTTCCGAGAAAAATTTATAAGCAAAGAGAGGTCCCTATGAATATTCAAAGCGAAAGGTCGGTCTCACAAAGTGTTAGAATATTTCAGGTTCAGATTTAGGCAAGATATGTATAACTAGACAATATATATATACATATTTTTTTTTTTCGCCGTATTGGGGCGGCCTAGAATACTCCCCCAATCCCATGCAGAACAGGGTGTCGTAAGAGGCGACAGAAGCTGCCTGGCTAGCTACCGCCCTCTTGCTCGAGTCACCAGCCAAACGACTCGTCGTGTTCCGGCTGGGGGCTTGGGAGCCAGTACCTGCTTTCTTACCCTCTTCTCATTTCCTGGCCGACAACGCTTCAGTGATACCTTTGGTCTTGTTGTTGGTGATGTTGTTGTTGGTGTTGTACCATCAATCAGGTGGCTCGTCTGTTCGTTTGTCGGCTTTTAACATAAAAAAAATATAACTAGACAAGTAGTGAAGAATATAAATATCCCATTGAGATGTTCGATTGGTCGACATTTAAGATAGCATGTTAACCTAATCCTTTAGATAATTAACGTTGAACGACCCCGAATTGCATTCTGTAAAATTATTGAAAAAAAAATTGTTACTAGATCATCACGCGTCATATAACAACGACTATAACCTCACACACACACACACACACACACACACACACACACACACACACACACACACAACCATTTCAATCTCAACTCATTCGACAACATGGAACTTTACAGACATTAAGCTCCGTTCATTTCAGTGCCACACGCTCGTTGAAGGCAGGTCCATTACGCGCGAGATTAAAACACATTAGCGGGCAGACAGACTGACAGCTATGTCAATGTCAGGGAAGCGTTGCCGCTATGTGCAACCAATAATAGAATAGGATCATTGAATCGCTCCGGTTACTTGTAATTGGTCAAGACGATTTCATTTTACTAATCGAGCAGTAAATGTCACTGTTCGTATGGAGATAAGTCTTCTCTGCAGGCTAAACTCCTCATAAGCACAATAACGCTGTTAGTTCGAAATTTAAATGTTCTAGCGTTCAAAATAACATTCTAATTGCAAGTAACACCATATCTCGGA
>PDGT01000055.1:380450-520017 GCA_003671415.1 Megathymus violae
CCCTCCCGCACAAGATCGTCACCGATGACGTATAATTATAGAAAGGCAATGACGATCGTTCCATCTGTGTTACGGCGCCACCGCTACATTATGTAACTCACCCACACATCCCTCCCACTCGGATCGAGTACTGCCCTTTCGGGTTAAATCTTAAGCGTCCCAGTACGGAGTGTACGCAGCGAACAACCTAACACGAGAGCAACGCGGCGAATACATTACTATAGGTGTGTGCGTTCAAAATGTTCTCAATTTAAATAACAGCGTTTTGCCGTTTTCGTTCAGTACGACTGAACAGATCCAAAATGTGTGTATATGTATATTCCTATTTTACCAACTTATTTAATATAGTTTAACATATACAATACTGCTCATTTCACTTGGGGGCCGTTGAAAAATGTCAAATGGTCGAAACAGCGGGGGCGGCGAAATTAATGAACAACCTAGCTTTTGCTTAGGGTTGTTGAATTGCATCATATATATTAAGTTTGTTTTGTCATTAAAATTGTGGAGTAATAACTTCAGAGAGCGATTTAATCTTGATTTGGTTTTAAAAACTCAACTCTCCGAACAATTCGACTTGACACTCAAGTTGTGATACGTGCCAGTTTCAAACGCCGAAAGTTATTTGTTTAATTTATTATTTTATGACAGGTTTTGCTTTTCCTTTATTAATTATTGCTTAAACATTAACGGTAAAGCGAAAAAAGCTTGCTTTGCGCGATTACATTAGCCGGTACATGATAACTTTAATGGACGTAAGATAGTCATAGATTTTTATACCAGCGGCTCGCTCCGAATTTATTCGGGTTGAACATTTACTTATATACACAGCCTGTGCCCATCCGGTATAATATTAATATACATTAGTATATATATCGTTATAATATAAATATTTTACACACATAACCGTTCGAAAAAAAATCTAAAGAGAATAAGGATCGCAGCAAAATCTACCGTGAAGTTAACAATAACAACAACAAAGATAAGTGACAATGTTCTAAACTAAACACGATTCTACACGACTGCTGCGTCTCATATGAAATGATAAAGTATACATTCGACATTACATTTGACAAGTGAAACGTTAAATTTAATTAATGACAAACCTAATATACGCTGCGGTAATGTCCCGCTGGGAGCTGGTCGAGCGGCCGGTGGGCACAAGGCGCGGGGCGCGGGGCCGCCACGTCTCCTTCGATCTATCGAAGCATCGTAGATCCTCTATACCATAAAATTATACAAACAAGCAAAGCTCAGTGCGTGCTGAGATACCGCGGCCGGGACTTAAGTTATCGGTGACCGTGCAGAGGTTGCGGCCGAACAGCAAGCTGCCTTCACGGACACACGTAGATTCCCCCATGTGTATAATACAAAAAAATATCCCACAAACACTGAAATAGAACTAAAACACAATCAACTTTGTCTTTCAAATGTTGTATCCGAACAGACTACTACGTACTTCTGAAAGTGTCGATTTGCAAGAACGAGGTTTTCATGCGAATTACATAAGCGCCTAAATATCATCAAATTCCAAAGAAACATGAAGAACTAAATCCGAAAACGACACATTTATACGCGACATGAACTGACCGCCTCGGCTGGACGTCTAACCCGAGACCCAGCACGCAACAGGTACGATTACTACCAACCGAGACAATGTCACTGAAACAAATCTTGCTCTAAACCGAGCGGGGATGCTGCGGGGTGTCTGTCTACTGTTGTTCAATACGAATGGCTCTCGATGTGAACCCACTGCAGTATATGTATATAAACTAAAATGATTATACGATTATAATTAGAACTATTAACCCAGCCTCGGTTCGCTTCAGAAAACTTAAACCTTACCTTTAAATGGCACCGGCACTCGGTACAATGATTATTATAGTTTTTTTTAGAAACTAGCGACCTGTCTCGCTTTCGTTGGTGTAGAACAATCATCTAACGTTTTAACTGTTACGGCTACTTATTATTTTTTGTGTTTTTCAATACTTTCCCTCCATCAACGCGGTCACGTTGCGACCATGATCCATATAATTGGGTCGAAACATCAGTAAAAACACTAAAAATCGTAAATACTCGGTACAGTTGAAATGTATAATGTCCGCGAGAAGTTTAAAATTATTAATTATGTAACTTAGTAGATACAACGTGTATTACACAGATATCTCGATCGATAATCTCTAAATAGTATAAAACAAAGTAAATAATATCATGTTTCAAGCGACTAACATACAGGCTATTCCTGTTCCTAATTTTTATTCCTTTTCCGTTTCCTTCCAGGCTATTTCCTTTCCTAAAAATGTGCCTTTCGAATGGTAAAATATTTTTTCAAACAGGCGACGCCGTGATTCCGAGGATTACCCTCTACATATACACAAACTCACAAAATTCGCACACTCTCTCTCTCTCTCTCTAAATATGAATATAAGTAAAGATTAAAATATTATTTTTACTACATTTTGTTATTTTAAGGATTGGATTCCCTAGTTCTTTGAATCAAAATCAGGTTCATTTACGAAAAAAAAAATTGGCCTCTTTATCGATATTTGTTAGATAGAGGTTAGGTTCGTTAGGTAATATGTCAATAAAAAACAAACGATTTACAGGTCTTATATAGTTACAAATGTTTCCAACCCTTTAATAAAATAGCGTCGCATTACGCTGTGGGTTTTTTTAAAGGCGCTCCGTGTGCGTCGCAACATCGTGAGACATTATTTCTTCTATTTTTTGGAAATTTTAATGTAGGTGTAGGCTTTGTTTATCTACAACGAGAGGTCAAAACTTTTTTTTTTAATTATTGTCTGTCTGTCTGACCGCACTAAACTACTGAACAGATTTGGATGACGTTTGGCATTTCAGTAGCTTACGTTACGAATACTTTTAAGATACTTTTCGTTTCGGGGTTTTGCTACGGCCGCCGGAAAGAATTTATAAGTTAACTAGCGGCCCCTTCCGACTAGTTTCAGATTGAACAATTAATTATATTTATGTTTATACCTTGATTAGACGTCATTAGCTTTACTGATATTTTATATGGCCTAACATCTGCGCAATCACGTGTTCGCAGTACATACCAATTTTGCATTAAGATCGACCAAGCCATTCTTAAGTTATAACGGGACGTACGTACGTACAGACAGACAGACAGACAAACAGAAAATTTTCAAAATGTTCAAATTGATGTCAGTACCTCATAATGCGAACATTTATCATAAAACATATAAACATTAAATTAACATACCATTATATTAAATAATTGGCTGCAACTATTATAATAAATTAATATGTTTCCAATTCATAGAACTATGTAGACAAACTCAATATATATAATAATGCGCATGCTATTCGTAAACGTAAGGCGTAGGTTTACTGAAGCGTAGAGAGGGTGGATTATATATAAAATAAAAATAATAATTGAAAATATAATCGCAAAATTCTAATATTCTCTAGTTCCGTGACATATAGTAAGTCATTAAATTAAATATTGTAAGTAAGTACATAAGTCATAGAAAATAGTGTAAAATTAGTAACTTAATTATAGATCATTTTTATCCGTTTCGAAGTGAGAGTTACGAAATTCTGTTCAGAGCTCACCGAAATGACGTTTCATCAAAATTGATCTTCGATTTGAATTTATAAAACTTACTTTCATGTAACGTGAAAGCACCGATCAGAAAACCAAATCTGCAAAACAAATCCAATCAACCTCCTAGTTGGCTTATAACTGGAGCATACACCAAAAATACAATTGCGTCCCTGTACACACACACACATGGTAATAACGTCACCGTAAAATCTTATTTGGTACTTACCACCAATGCAGCCGCGCAACGAATAGAGGTTGGACTGGATTGGGAGGTTTTTGTGAAACGGAATAATATAACAGCCGGTAGACCGAACTACGGCCAAAATATCGATAGTTTTATTATGCGTCTCGTATATGTGGTCAAATTGTAATAGATATTGTTTATAAATTATAATTGATCCCGTTGTGTGATATGTCGCATGAAAGGTATATGAGAAGAACTATTAATGGGGGCTTTTATTAACGCAGAAGAACGCAAAAATAATTGTCGTTAGAATTTTTAACTGTTTCTCTGTGCGCCGGTGCACCGTAACCTCATAAATGGCTAAATTGATTTCGTTATGGTTTTCACTAATGTTTTGCAGTAAGCACCACTAAAACAATGTAGGTTCTGTTTCTAAGCGTAAGACGTAATTTTTCTAAAGCGAAACGAGGGTTCTTTGTTAATATTACAATATATGTGCGGAAATATGTTCAAGTAATTTTCATCTTGTTAGAGCACAGATTAATGAATCTATGTTGATGTGGTATGTTTTTTTACAGACCTAAATGCCAGCAGCTAGTAGCTTCATAGTCACTACTTTTTGATGTCGGTTTCAATCTTTAACATAAACTCTGTGATACATTTCCAGACATTTCTACATGTCCAGATGATAATTGCTGGTTTACTAACAAAATTGATATCAAAATTAATCTATATCTGCACAAAAGTACACTTTTAATGCAAATTTATTTCCATATATATATATATATATATATATGGAAATATATAATATATATATATATATATATATATATATATTTGTTAACGCATAAATAATTCGCATTTTACATAAGCGAACATAATCTTAACTTTATTTCTTAACTTATTTATGCAACAAAAAAATAGCTACTACAGTAATTGCGTTTAAAAGATGAGCGTTTGCAACTATTCGCAAGCAAAACCTATTCGAGGACTCAAAAACGCGACACCGGGCGTAGACAGTATGCTCGTACAGTTTAAAATTCCTAACATCCAAAGGCGCACAGAGACAGGTCGAGACTCAGTGTAAACACACCCTAAAGGCTACCATCAGCTGTGCGCACGTGGGCAGTCTATTTCCGTACCGGGTCAACGTCCCGTGGCCTTGCCCGCGCTCCATCGGCTCGCAACCGGGAGACCTTCGAAGCGACATTGGCAGACCTTGACGGGAACTGTTGTCGCGTAATTAAGTCGTGAAGTCAGTGGCGAAAGTGAACCGGAGAGAACTAAAATTGGACAATGCAGAACTACTATTCTGACTAGCTCACTAGCTAAGATCTCCACAGCTCATAACTGTTTCATTTGACAAGCTCTGGTCTCCTTTCAGTGCAAGTGGAATAAAAGCCACCGCCCACCACGCCAAGGGCGAATTGATAGACTTCAAACACCTTTAAGAACATTATAGAAATTTCTCAGGTATGCTTCGGATGGAAACCTTCGCTCACTGAACTGATAATTATTACCCAAAAGGCATTTAACTCCAAAAATTGGAGGAGCTCGCGGGAAACCGACGTTCAAGTCGCTAGGCGTAGTCGCAACAGACTTTTTCAAAGCCATCTATCTGCATGGGTTTTAAATTACTCTAAGCTGTGACCTAGCAATAACTCGAAAGATTTTACGCTACTATATTGACATGAAATTAGTAAACTGCCAATAATACACTGTATAAACTGAAATTATGGGTATTTTAAATAGTTTGAAGCGAAATCACAATTTTTATTAGCAGGCAAAAGTGCCACTAGAAGACTAAGTGGTCATTGCTGTTCAAAAAGAAAACGTATTTAATTTTTATTTCTTTTTTTTTTTGGTTTGCAACCTAAACACATTATGAAAGTCACAGTTGGTGCAAGAGTGAGGCTGGTAGGTTCTAACCTACATACACAAGGCTAGATTGCAAAGCTCATATATTTTTATCATTCGAAATACAAAGCCATTGTCTAGTCAAATAGTCAGGGATATGTGGCGTTAAACTCATGGATGGACTCGTGAACCTAAAACTGAAGTGAAACGCCTCAGTTTTACTTTCCTTCTGGCCGCTGGCATCCATATTAAGATCCGATACGCAACCAATTCCTAATTAACATAAAATAATATTTGACGCAATTATATCCAACAAAAATCCTCTATAGGTCCTGCCACAGAACTCTAGCACCAGTGAATCTAGCAGTCAACGTACCACGGTGTCGCCGTCGCTCATGCCAAGTTCCTGAAACGAACACAACACTGAAAACGTGTTGTTCTGTATTGTTGGTCAATTAAATTTTTCAGCAATTTAATGTTTTGGAACTCACGATGATCACTTAAAGACGAAATTAGTCTGCAAGTTGGCCTATAGCTATAGCGTCGTGAATAATGGCCGCCACCCCTCAAGTTGACGGAAAACTCGAGACTATTAAAAGGGATATACGATTGTGATGATAATAATGAATGAAAATGATTCATTCATCATCGACTTACTCGTATTTAAACATTCATAAATGTTATATTTCACAAATTAAGCGATCCAATCAACTTAGCGTTCTCAATCAAAACGACAGAAGTGTTCAATTCATTATAAATATATATCTGTTTAATGAAATGGTATTAATACTTTACTACAAATAAGTTTATTTATTAGACCAACACATGAAGTTAAGTGGTCAAGGGGGTAGGACTGACGAACGCAGCTATTAATCTCTAATGATATAAAACTTGTGTTCTGACTACCTGATTCAACATTTACTAAACAGTGAGTAATAGAAATCGTAGATAACCTTTGTAACTTTAACGCGGTTCTACTAAAGTTAAACTAACTTGCTGATCCTCTGCCTAATGTTGCCGCGGGTGCCTTGCATCGCTTCAATACACTTTTTATTAGTTTCAAAACACACTAGCTTCCCCAGTTGACTTTGTTCGAGTGTAAAAATTATCTAATTACTGATTACACCTTGAAAAATAGCGATCTAAATTAACACAAATTAAGATAATATAACTGACGAGTATCAACATGATTCCGTCCAATTTATACATGTAAATATATACGAGATATACGGCCAATGTTCATCTTGAATAATATACCTTTCTAGTGATTAAAAAAACTTTTTATATGGACGCCTTACAATATTTACCTACCCTCCGCATATACACCCACAAAATTACCAAGAATATGCACAGTACTCAAGTAAACATTTTTAAAGAAATTGTGTCGCTGGCCAGACGTCTCGGGAGTTGAACACTCGCGACAACTGATGATTTCTAAAATGCCCGAAAATAAATCATTCTCCTTCCATCACGTGATAATAATAGCAACTTACTTCCACCATCATTTTTTTAGTTTACTTTTTACGCGGTCTGGATTATTGACTTTTTCATTGTTACTTGTTATTTCCCACTTTTTAATTACTTTATGAAGGTAGATTATGAATCTCTATCTCGACTCGATGAACAGAGCATCTCTACCATGTCAGGATATTACATTACTGTTTAGTGGCCGTCCAAATTATCCTTTGAAGCATTATAATTGTATATTTTCCTTCAATAAAAAAAAAATATAAAATATTTAAATACGAACACACTCATCATTCTTATTCTTTGGCGTTAAATTTTTTTCTCATTTAACCAAATGTAATTCGTTGAAGATTCTAAAATGATTTTTAAAAGAAAAAAATATTTAAAAAACCTAAAATTTATTTTCCAAGATTATTCAATAATACGTTTGACTTAGACATAGTTAATTCATTTTAAATTTTTATCGTTGTCACAAAATGGCGAATATTTGTTGCTATACTCACCTATTTTTACTACTGCCATGTCTTCAATATCAATAACACACCCACAATACCGATCACTGGATTGACGTAATAATTACAAAAATCGTAACGCGCTTTATTGCTCGAAGTATAAAGGTACAAATAATTACAGATGTCGACATGTACGTGGGAAATACATAACCCTCGATTGCGTGGCGCATGGATCATCACTAGATTACAGATAAAATAGACAATAACCGATGAGAATGCATAGTATGCAAATGCATATGTTATACGCAACATGCATTTGCATATAATACTATATCTACTCGTTATGTTTTAAACACAAAACTAGTTATAGAATCCCGCTTACACCGCGGACAGGTGGCCGATGTGATAGTGGTTTCGTGTCGAGAGAGCTGCACGGCGGTGCCGTCTTAAATGCCTGTAAGGCACCGCCGTAAAAGAACTACACTGTTCAACCCGAAATAACACTTAACCCCACCCCGTAGTCTGTACAAAACAGCGCCCAACAAAACTGACCCAAATCCCGTTGTTCTCGCGTGCGCCCGCCAGCATGAATATGCATGCATTCTTCAGGAGTGCATATGCTTGCACGTCTCTCGTTCACTGTGCCAACATTGTGAGGTTTTGCATATTTATGTAGGCGAGACAATTTTACCGACACAGAAAAAATTTGGACCAAGTTATCAGACTTGTAAGCCGTATAAAGTAAACGCACGTGCGTATACATGAAGTGTGGTCGAGTCTTTGGACACCATCAAATTATAAAGGACCGTGGATCCTACCGAATTATTGTATGATTCCAAAAAACCCCATAGACAGACAACTCAACCAATCAAATATATATTCTGATATAAAAAAATATATCTCCGTGAGAGCTCGTCTTCGGAACCACTGAGCCGAATATTTTGGAAAAAAATACAGATAACCTCGCCCATTGTCTGCAAATTGTCTGGATACATTTACGGAACCCACTACCTCGCGAGTTCGCATCTGATTCATCACATAAAAGCTGCTATGGGTCTGAAATCAGTCTGATATCAAGTGGACAGTGCAATTAAATCACAGATGTGTTGCTACTCCGTGGCACTGATATTCAAATTCATACCCTAATATCAAACTCATTTCTGCACGAAATGCGAAGTTGCTTCACGTCTGTTCTCGCGTTAAGTAGCAAATACCACATATGACAACAGTACCTACCGCCAAACTTCAGAGCATCTCGTTTAGCATAAGTTGCACCATTAAAATGTACTACGAGTTCCTTCATCTTCGTTACAAAATTTTAATACTTTCATCAATTACTTACCTTGCAAATTGTATATAATTCAAATCCCGTTAAAGAGGATTGCAAGTTGCAGCATCGCTGATCTGATTTAATTCGGGTCGGGGAAAATTATCCCATCAACACGGAAAGCGTAGCTTCGTGCGCCGTACGGCGAATTACGTGTAATATTGGTTCACGTGTACACAGCGATCGAATATCAGACAAGAACGGGGTCGGCGCGCAAGTTTATTAAACTGTAGGTATCACGTCGATCGATAGCATGACGACTAACGACTGGTGGTGACATATTGCCCACCCTTACTACACAAGCTACAGTCCATGTGTCCTACAAAAGAGAGGATCGGACCTCAGGCCATTCAAAAGTTTCTGAGAAAAGTCTACTAGCGATCTATAACAATTGAATAAGATTGTTATTCTTTACACATAAAAAAATAAATGCGCTGTTAAAATATAAGTGACAAGCCATACAATTTCTGATCTAATGTGTATCTTGACAGTTTGAATCAATTAAATTAGGTGATGGAAACAAACTGCAGGACAAAGAACGTAATCTGTTGCATGTATGCCTAAAAGAATTTGAAATACGCAGCAAGCATACTGATAAAACTACATGTTTTTTTTAAGTCTTACACACGAAAACATAACCTGAACACTCGACATTAAATGATCAGCGTCGCCTACGTAGCGGCATAACGCCGAAAACTACAAGCTTATCGACGCCAAATCACAGACTTCACCTTTTGCACCATTGAAAATAAAATCCTTTCAAGAGCTCACTGCTTTCTAAGGCATTCGCATGACCGTTATAATATGTCGATCCGTTCAATACTCCGGCCACGCATATCCCGCCCAACAATAACATCTGTCGACGGCGTGACAGCGAGCGATAACCGTAAAATCTCTTACCAATAGAATTCAATCGCCTTCAGGAAACTGGGTTAGCCCTTTTTGAATGGCGACAGAAAGGAACGGGCATCGAGAAACAATCTCTGCCCGGCCATTGTCGTTTTGTACATTTGCGTGTAAGTGCACGATCATAAAAGAGCAGGTCTGATTGTCAGCGAAACATTATTTGTTGTAATTCTTCGATCGATCTACCGATTGATTGAACCTTTGTTAAACAAGTTTTTGATTGTTTTGCTAACTTTCTTTGCTTTCTTGGATGCAAGTGTATCTATCTTAGAGTCCAAGCTAAATTCCCCTGCTCGCAGTAAACTCTGCTGAGCGCTGAACTACGAAAAAGGCATTAGCCGGCTTTTTATCTCCAAGTGTAACTGTTTGAGACGGAACCACCGCCATCTACAAATGACAGCATGAAGAAATTTTCTGCAAGCAATATTCATCGTATATCGTTACAATAAGAAGACTGTTGAGCCAAGCGGCACTGACAATCATGGTGTTTAATTCTTCAGTAGTGGCAGAGCAAGGGTCTTGAACATTGCATAATACTTACACGTCAAGTGTATGAAGAAACCTGAATCACGCTATACAAGTTCTGAATTAAATCAATTACAATACGGCCACTCAGCATACCTAGCCTTGCGGCAGATGTCCCTTTACTCCAGCAGCAATTAATCTGTGGTTGATGTATCTGAGACAGGTTAAACATGTGCATCTAGGTCGCAATGACAATTTTACGCACATTCATATTAATGAACAAAATACATTTAACCAGGAAAGTCAAATACCAAATTGAATCGTATTTGGCGCTGAATAAAAGGAATTGACCCGGTTACTTCAAAATTAAATACGTTGCAGAGTAAAGGAACTGCGGGCTAAAAGACCATTAAAACGAACCAAAGAACTGAATATATTCAACGTTTTATATGCAGTATTTTAAACAGAAAATACTCTACAAAATGGAAGTGAAGTTCACGAATAAAGGAAACTCTTGAGTGTGTTGATTTGTTTTTTAAATCTCTCACAACAAAATGCTCTGCATTTTTTAAACATGAATACAAGATATAACTACCCAGCTATTACTGAAGTTATTTGTAGACAAGAATAATACATTTTTGTAGTAAAATCAAAAGTCAAATTGCTGATAGTGGGTGTATAAATTTTTAATGATGTGACCGATTGAGGTCTACGGTAGAGATCTATGGTTTATATCCAATAGATGGCGCTATAGTTACTATAAATTGTATATATATCAAACTGTTCATATAAAAATCAGGGATGTTATGGAGCTCCGAAACCGTAACCGAAACTATCGGATATCCGAAATAAAAATATATCCGAAACCGTATCTGAATCCGATAAAAATGTTATGAATACCTTCGTATAGAGGCAGAGACTAAATGAAATACTTTATGCCAGGTTTCCGCCGGCCGAGCTGATACACTAGCCCCGTCGCTTTTATTATAAGACAGTTTTTGTTATTCAATTTTTTAGGCTATTGTTCTGTTCTATTATTGTAATACCAGAAATAAATTCAGAGTGTTACCTTGTAAATACATTATATATTTTTCCATCCGTAACCAAATTTATCACAAACAATAGGATAGTCCGAAATAATTTCATATCCGTAACCGTAACCGAAACCGGTAAAGTATTATTCACATATTCGTATCTGTAACGAGATCCGAAATGTCATATCCATAACATCCTTAATATAAAATTGTTGTAGAAAGACGTCTACCTGGCCAGTTAGTATTACTATAGAACATGTTTAAATAAAAGAAAGACAAAAGCAACAAAGGTGACTGACCACTATGTGGACAACAGTTTGATGCAATCCATTCACAGGTAATCAGAGACGACCAAAATTATTTCAGGGCAGGTATGTGGTGACAGGTTCACCAACCTAAAGTAGGTTCGAGATTCAGCCGACCCGCAAATTTACTAATGACATAAGTACCATAACGTTACTACGTTTCCTTCGTGTCATTAATTGATTTTCAACTTTGTATTAAACATCAGAATTCACGTCATTGGATATCTATTCGCTAATCGATTTCATAATGACGTTTGAATCGTTCCATATGGCATTTTACTACCTCTACCATAAATAGCGGTAAATGAGACTGCGATAAATGTTACTTAGCAATATAAATAAACAATGCATCGCCGTCAACCACAAAAACGTATGTCATTAACCACCCGGTGGGAAATTACACATCCACTCGGACGTAAAGCTCGATACCGACTGGTGCTTGCTCGTGTTATTTTTACACAAACAAACGGACAATTCTCTCTTATGAGGATTCCGCTTACATAATAATAGCTTATGTACAAACTAAAACACAATTTTATCAATTGATACCTACTGCAGCTATTCCCAACCTGTGGTACGTACACCTGTGGTACACCACGTACCAGTATTGGCAGTATTAAACAGTAACAGTCGAGAACTCGGCATACGAGTGATGTTACAGTAGACGGTTTCCATTGCACACCTGCAGCACCACCAAACGCTGCTGCATCGACGCATTACAAAGCAAAGTGGAAGCGGTAAATGGACTAGTTCGTTAGCCAACTGAAAATCATCGGCGGAACATTACAGCTGCCGATCGTTTTTGGAACTTTGTTGGTTACAGGTACTAGTTTAATTCATTTATTCAGCCGTTACGCTGGTTTTTCACTTTCACGTGTAATATATGTTTTATCTCGTAATATAAATTATAATACACATTTCGCTATTTACGTTCCCACTATGAAAGTTACATTTTCAATCAGTTCCATTATCGTTGCAGTGTGGTAACTCTGCGTCTTTTATTTCAAACTAGCAAATTGCCCTTGCTTCGCTTCAGAAAAACTACCTTACGCTTAGAAATAGCATCTGCATTGTTTTAGAAACGGAATTTTCTCGTTCTGTGAATTAGAAATACATATATTATTTTTTTACTTTTTCATTTATGGACGGATTGAAAAGAAACGAAATATTGAACGATGCTTGCTGCAATACATTAATGAAAATCATCACGAAATCTGTTAAGCCCTTTCTGAGATTAGCGCGCAAACGTACAGACAAACAGCTTCCTCCACTTTGGAAATTTTGTTAATGTTGTTATTAAAATTGCCAATAAAACTTTTATAAATAAATAAATAACGTTTACACACTCACACCCCCGCACTAGGATTCCCTGTGTTGCGGGTGGCATGGACATACACAATATCACATCACAAACACCCATGACCCGAGAACAAATATTTATCTATCACATAAATATCTGCCCCGGCCGGGAATCGAACCCGGGACCCCCCACGCTCGGCAGGCAGGGTCACTACCAACTGGGCTACGGGGTCGTCAAATTATTAGGTTTATTAATTACAAGAGCACCTAAGTTAAGTGTGGGCCAGTCTTGACTAAAGTTTATTACATTCGTTGTAGCATCAAACACAACGGAGTGAAGTGGCAACCGAGCTGCGCTCTTATCACCATAACCGCAAAGTGACGTGTTGGTTACCGAGCTCCACTTGTTTTATGACGGTGAAGTAATCGGTGAACGTCTTAAACACCTCGTGTCGAATGAGCCAGATATTCATTTATAATAGGCGTAACAGGTATGATTGGTAAAAAGCATAGATTTGAGGACAACACAATTGTGTTGGATTTTAGATACTTATGAAAAATTCTAAAAATATCTGAAAGGTTTCGCGACAAAGCACAGGAAATGATATTTTACGATAACCAGCAACGACCCCTATAAAACATACAAATGCTCATTTAATTTTACTCTATTCATACATGAGACTAAAGAGCACAGATCGAGGGTCCAAACAAAAATAAATAATTGGTGAAAAGTTTATTTATTCCTCCTCCGACCACCATAATGCCGCAGCCAATTTAAAAGCAACCGCCGACACTTGGAAATGTTAATCATAAGAATTGGCCAGATAAGGAAGAGAAAGAAAGTTTTAGTATCATGAAGAAAGAAAGAAAAGGGTTTCTCAAGAGTTTCAAACCCGAATATATCTTCAATATGACGAGTCTTCGCTGCAGCACACTACCGAACTACTAACACATTCCACAGAAAGCTGCTCGTCACTACTGCAATACCCGCTCGCGGGATTTTAATAGCATTAAAATTGTAGACTCTAAATAGGTTTTAAAAAACATTTTTGAAATTCAAATGATGTCAGTATTTAAACACGTGCTTACCATAAACAACAATCCCACGAAGAAGAAGCGGCAAAAACCACTAATTTGCTGAACTTTTTAAACTTACAAACGAGACAAGACGAAGAAGAAGCGGCAAAAACCACCAATTTGCTCAACTTTTCTAACTTACAATTGAGACAAGTACTCGTAAGATTACTGTGCCATGATTAAATTCTCTCCTCACTAAATTCCTCCGTTTAAGATCATACACAAACAACACCACAACCATAACAATCTGCAGTTTAGTTTAACGTGAAGGGAAACACATCGGCTGCTCGTCTTCCTGGCTATGAATCAACGGCTTCGATAGGCGAATCATTCACAGAACACAAAAAAATGACGTCAAATTAATATTGACGATGAAATAATACTAATGAATGGTTATAGCAATATAAGGATACATAGCTTAGAGGATATTATGCGTCATAAGAGTATGTATTCAAAGTATTAACCAAATCAGTGGAAGTTTTTTATGTATGTAGCCCGATGAGATTTCCTGTCGTCAAATTCACAGATCAGCCTTTCTCAAAATTCCGTTACTTTATGCTCTGGTACACCTATGTTATACAAGTAATGTTCATTCGTGGTCATAAACTAATTCAAGTAGAGACTGACATTTTGATTCATATGATCCTTTCATTTGATTAATCAGTGTTTCACAAATGTACAGGTTTACAACATTATAATTGCGTGACATGCGGTCAGCGGCCCGTGTAATCAATTAACGGTCATAGTGCGGTAGCTATAATAGCCTGTTAAAATGAATATCTAGGTGAAATTTCCTGATTATCATCGTACCCAGATGAAAGATCTCTTTCATCTGTTCTTTGATTATACCATTTACGTGGGGCGCTCAGAAAGTTTTGAGAAAGTAAAAAATAAATAAAAACTTTATTATTGAGTTTTCAACCAACGCTCCAGCACCAAGCATCGACGTTTGTACTGCCGACGCTGCTAGCGCGTCTTCTACGGCGGATCTGTGTCGCTTTAAGCTGATTTTTTATTTTAATAATGTTTTCTACTACCAAGCTCGTCTCGAGGATAGGCCAAGCGGGTACGATTTCAAACGGGAATAGGAGTGCGTATGGCGAATTCTAGTCTTCTTATTTCACCTTCATGAAGTTGGTTTGATTCGGCATCTGCATGAGCAGCAACACATTTATTACCGTAATTACGCAGGACTGAGATAATATGTGAAATCGGCTACACATGTCAAAGAGTTGCAGGAGCCATTTCTCACTAAGACTACATGAATAATCTACACTCATACATAGCAGAAGTTTTAAAACAAACGTTCAACCAATTATCGTAAGCCTGTGTTTTGCAATTCCCAATTGATTTATTAATGGTTTCAATTAGAAGTTTATTTCAATCGATACTTAAACCTCCATTTAGATCTGCACATCTCAATGGTCTTGAGACTGGTGATGTATTAATATAAACCAGCAATCAATTAAAATCGTACTTCAGGTAATCTTTGAAAAATTTACTAACAAAGAGTTAAAGATTCACTTTTAAATTGTCATATAAATTATAACTGTACTATAAAAAATCTGACGGTAATAAAAATGTCCTTGAATAAATGCAATACTTTTTTTATTGTAATAGCCCACTTATGAGTGGATAAACCATTTTATACCAATAAACTAGGACCTACCCAGGAGTACCTGATGTCAATGACGTTGTTCTTACCAAGTAGGAGTCAATCCGTTTGCCAACTAACTCTCAATCACCTCGAAACTAGATCGACCGCAATCTCGAAGCAGATTAAAGTTAAGTAGCATATAAGATTGTCGAACCATATCCTAATATTTTAATCGTAACGGCTGCTCAGAATTTTCACTCACACAAAAAAAAACTTCATATAAATTTAAAATTAAACATTCCAAAATACTCGCTTTAAGTTGCTACCAATAATTATATTCGATCATACAATTCGCCCAACAAAGACACAAATGTTACGTCAATCTGACAGCACTCTGTATAATCGGTGAACAGTTTGCGAGATTTCAATTTGCTCGCAGCAAATAGTGCACGTTACAAACGACCGGCGATATTCACCAGTTGGCAGACAGGGCTGTGTTTAAGATGATGTCTCACAATAGTAGTATTTGACGGGCCAAATAGCAACTTGCAACAAATGTGTTAAGAAAAATATTAAAAACAAAAAAAAAACACTACATAATTAGACCAATCTTGCTACCAAACCAAGGGATTTTAATTCGATCTCCAACAAGAGGAGAGAAACTTCACCCAGGACAAACAAATCGGGTGCGCCAACGCCAACTATTTAATTCAATGGGCAAGCGTTCGTGCGTATGGCGGTATGAGAACTACTATTATACTGTTAAAACTGTTTGTTATTATTTGCAATACTGTGTAATACTTTTAATTTAGAGTTGCCAAAAACAATTTGGCCGCTAAATAACGTTTATTTGGTAGTTGTAACCTAACATAATCCGGAGTACACATAGGTAGTAACCAAACCACAAGTAAGTGACCAGGAACACTCTGTGTGTACCATAAAGCGCACCGCGACAACACAACTCACAAAAAACTATATTCCAACCATGCATCATAGCCTTAACAGCCAGCAAAAGCAACTGTCAGTAATTGCAATCCCCTGTTGTTCGCCGTCCACGACCGGAGAACCTGCGTGATCCTTTCACGTAGCGGTACTTCGAGCTCTAGATATTGTTTTCACTGAATATTCATCTCGGCGTTACAGACCGTGTTCAACTCAAAATTCTGAGCGCTATGGAAGAGATTATTGCAGAGTGCGACTACTTATTGGTAGCACTCGGCGATCTTCGTGTTTTCGTTGTCGTCAGATCAGGTGTATTAATCAAATAGACCGCTTGTATCCTTGGATAACAATCTTTAGGACATGTCGGTGGCAAACGAGCGGAGTCAACGCTTCAGCTACACAGGTCTGTCCACTGACCTTTCAACGAATACTCGACCTTGACTTGACCCAAATCCACGAAACGCAATTTATCAACCTAAGCCCTAGGCCTCTTCGAGAGATCATGACATGAAGGACTCGAGCTCCGTAGTGGCTTATTCGTATAAAGTAGTTCTATAAGTCCATGTTATTACGTATTAACGTCATTAATAAGAAACTTAAAATATAACTACTTTCGTGTTATACGCATAAGTCGATGTTATGCACATTGTACACCAAACATAAGATTACTGTTAAACATTATTTACACTTAACAAGATTAAACAACTCCCTTGTTTAGAAGCGTTAATAGCATTTCTAAATATTTAAAGCGTGCGTACATACAAACGGTTTCATTACATACTTATCACATTATTATCATTTATGAACATTGTACAAAAATTAAAGAAACACATTAAATAATTCACTTTATAATCGATTTATAAGTCATTTATTTACACTTGAAATAACCGGGTGCATTATTCTAATACATCAAACCAGAAAAACAATATGTTCGAGGGCCATTACCCAAAGTATCGTGAATCAAATTTAAGCATAGTTCAGTATACATAGACACCTAAATCGAGCCACGTAACCTTTTGTTTGTTTAAAAACTTACTACATATATAGTCAAGTTAAATACGTAAAAATGACACACGCTAACTATAATACAGTTTTATTGCTTTGATATTTAATTAATAGTTCCAAATTTGAGTACTGAAATATACATTTAAATTCAGTACATCAAACATAAAAATGCTAGAGTCGACTTGAATCTCGTGACCGGCAGTATTTAGTGGAACACGGTCCGCTGGTAACAACCAGCGATAGAGCTGTCAATTCGTTCCGATATCAAACGGGTTAAGGTCTCTCGTGTCAATGTCGAATTGAAAATTAATTTGCAACACAATATAAACTAACAGTTCAAAGATATCGAAACATTATCTTAGCTCTATTTTTATTATTCTATAGAATACTGAAATGTTCATGAAAATTTATCTATTTTAGAATAAGTGCTACTATGTCATTTAAATATAATCTTTATTAAATGGATATTTAACAACTCATAAACTAGATAATAAAATTGCAACTGATCGCTTTCTGTACATGAACGATACATGAGAAACAATATTATTAGGGGCCTTTATTGACGCAATAGAACCCAAAACAATAGTTTTTAGAATTTGTGCCTGTTTGTCTGTGCGTTTGTGCGTGCTAATCTCTGAAACGGCTTAATCGATTTCGTTATGGTTTTCACTAATTTATTGCAGTAAGCATCACTTGATATATAGACTTTATTTCATTTCGTTCCGTCCATAAATAAAAAAAGTTATAAATTAATACATTTCTAATTCACAGAACGAGAAAAATCCAGCCCTAAAACAATGCACGTGCTATTTCTAAGCGTAAGGCGTGGTTTTTCTGAAGCGAAGCGAATGCGGTTCACTAGTTATGTTATATGACTATTGCTAGGGTTTCGTACATTCAATGAAAAGCAGAATATTTATCGTATCAGTCGAATCCAATCCATTCAAGCGCCACTACATATTTTCATATTAGCGCGCATTCAAAAGATACTCTAGATAGCGTCACTTTACATATTACCTTACCGATATTTTTAATGCAGTTCAACTTTCGTTCCATTCTTCAGATTTCGCTAACTGCGATAGATACATAGTTGCAGTTGCCACATGTAGCGAACAACACCGCCATGCTCCAGTGATTACCTAATGAATTAAAATATATATATATATATATATACGTACCACGATCCCCATAACAACTCCTTATGTAATGACCGATCGCTGCATATGTTTGCGTGCGGGGTTCACAGCACCTTGCTGACTACAATGATGAAAGTGTCAATCCCTCTCAATAGTAGGCGGCTGAAGATCTCTTGCCAATGTCATCGCTCGACACCGACCGCGACGAAACGACAGAACTAGACTAGAAGTTCTTTGAATAAATTAACTATTTCAAATCGCATTCGACATACAACATTAAAACTGTACTGTTAAGAACTGTATCGGAGCTTATTAGGTAAGTTGTTTTTTTAATCTTTATATAACCAAGATTTGTGTGCGATATAGAAATCAGAAGACATATTTTTGGAATTTTAAGTTACCTGTCTGTAAATACATAACGCGACAACTAATGAATAGTCGTCTTTTAGCAACTTAGGGTATGTTTAATCCTGCGATATGGTTCTGCTCCCAAGAAACAGAAGTAAAAGAACATTCCTCTTAAACGAAATGATGTGGTATGGCAGTCGTCCGTTAAATATTTGGGATGTACCATCGACAGCTCGATGCAATTGGCGCAACATTGCCGCCGCGTCTGCGAGCAGGCGCGTGCGGCGCGGGCTGTACTCCGACCGGTGTTTACATCCAAATACCTCTACGAGCGAAACGGATGGTATACTATACTTACATCCGTTCACGACTGACGTACGCGGCGCCAGCTTGGTACGCGTTGGCTTCGCGGTGGCAGCGAAAGCTGCTACAACGAGTGCAGAATACCGTGCTGCGAGCAATCGTGGGCGCGGGTCGCTATGTGCGTAACGACGTCATAGCGCGCGATCTCCGAGTGCAGTCCCTAAAGGACTATGTGGTCCGGTTGGCGCGATCGATGTACGACCGAGCCGACAACGGGCCGCACGTGGCACTCCAAGGGGTCGCACCCCTCCATGCGAGACCGCCGGAGGGGTTCCCGCTTCCTCGGGAGCTCATCCAGTCGGACTAGCCCCCCGCCCATCTGGGGGGCCGTCTGGCTACGAATTTGGCACGGTTGATGGTTTTTAGGACGCCTGCCCAGCGGCGGGGTCCTCCCCTCGTAACACCGGGAGACACTTGTTCTCCCGAGCTTCAGCCCGGGTAAAAAGGGTGATCCTTGGGACCCGAATAGCCCACGCACCCGCCCGCATGCGGGCGGGTGCGTTGGAAGACAGATTGTTGTTCTCAAACGAAAACAATTTAAAACAACAATTAAATTTTTAACACCATTTATGCGATATGATTTTAATAAAAATAAAAATAACAATAATAAGAAGATTATAAAAGTATTCTCTTGGGGGGGCAAAAAATCATCAACCTACTAAAATAATATAATATGTAGTTAACTTCTTCTTAGCGTGTCGTTAAGACTGGTGGTGTTAGCCGTCGTGGTGGAAAGATTAACCAGTTACCGTTGGGGACTCGCTAAACTGTTTCCAGGGTGCGCCCGATGTACAGTAACTGTGGTACATGTACGGGGAGGCTCATGTAGTTAACAATACGAGTATTCTCCGTTCTTGGTAAATGGTCGACTCAGGAATGAACTGTCTTAGACCTCTGAAGTGTTTACTTACTCACGAGTTTCAGTCAGAGTTGAGAAATTTGAAAGATTTTCATTTGGTTCGGTAATCGTTTGGACCGAAATTAAATTATTCGCGTTTCAATCACATAATGAACATCAGCGCAAAACTATTTTGATGATATCACACAACCTATGTCTCTGTCCTGTTATGTCTCCATACCACGTTATCACTGTTCAGAAATATTGAATGGACAGAAAGGAAAATATTGAATGGACCTCGCAAAAATTAAGTACCGTGGAGTCATAATAAAGGCAAATAACATTTTGTAGAAAGGTTGTTGTGCGAGGCCCATGAATATCTATTATTAAAGTCGATGTTCCCCATACCCAGTACCCTGGTTCCGGGAACCTCGGTCGGTCTGGTCGGGAGTACCTCGCCCGCCTTAATCAAAGGTTATCAAACAATTGATCTGCTTCAACACGTGAACTGCGAAGGTGCTTACTGACCTTTACTAAATTGTAACCTACTTAATATTACCCAATATTTAGCTAGTATAATAATTTAGTTTTTCGATCTCTTCGATTGATAGTGTCTCGTTAGATCCTTATTTATAAAACAAATCAGATCAATCTTAGAGACGCGGTTGATTTATTGCTAATACATACAACGGTGTAACGTATCGTTCGTGTTTCGAGATTATTATTTTTTTATGTCAATAGCCGACAAACGAGCAGACGAGCCACCTGACCGTAAGTGGTCACCACTGAACATGGACATCAGTAACACCAAAGGTATCACTGATGCGTTGTCGGCCAGGAAATGTGAATAAGGTAAGAAAAAGGTCCTGGCTCTCGAGCCAAAAGATAGGTGACAGATAGACCGTGCGATAGGTCGTGGGTTGCAATCAACAAAATATAATATATCCAAACAATGCTAAAATATAATCATTATGGTTCAATATTTTGGGATTTTCACATTGTGTTAAGGGAAATAACAATTGGGGGAATCCAGTCCATATAGCAGTCACTGAAACTGTAAACTAACGAAACGCGACAATTTTTTTAATCCAAAAGGGAGGCGGTGTATTTTTTTTTCAGTGTGCATTGCTCAGGAAGCCGAAAAAGAACTTATGGCAAAGTCACGAGTTCAAAAGGGCTAGGACGATAGACAACAAGATATGAACATTAACCAAGTTACTTTAGAGTTTAAATTTGAACATGGTTTATACTTTAGCCCTGCTATATGTTATTCAGGAGGTGAGGAGACTGGTTTGTAGGTGACGGGGTTTTATTTGGCGCTCGCGAAGCCACCTGCTTCCTGCCATTGTAGTGGCCCTATATTTAATATGTAAACCTAACTGAGAAATGTATTAAGCCTTTTTGCGTTTCGTTAAATGCTCTTACTTCGATATTTTATTTGAAAAAAAATTCAAGATGTTTTTTTTTTCTTTTTTAAACACCACCGTTTTTAAGCCGTTGCCAAGTCATAAAAGGATGGATGACTTGTTACGAGATGCTGGCGTTGATGATCATTGTGCACCACAAAAAGAATAGGTTGCCTTGAGCTTACACCCCGAAGAGATAGAAGAGACATGATATGTAAGCACGATGTGGGAGTCTTCAAGAGAAGAGTGAATAGGCTTTTATAGGTTAGTGCGTTCAACATCTTAGACTACATCTCTACTTTCCATCTGGTGGGATTGTTGTCAAGCGTTTACTTATTGTATGTAAAAAAAGCATTCCTTTGTTTATAAATGTTCATACAAACATTTATGTACGTAAAAAAAACAATGAAATCTTTAGTGGGTTCAAACGCACAGGTCAGCTCATGCAGCTATTATTATGCAGCGCAGTTGAGAGAGGGTCGCCATGGAGTACTTTTATCCTACTTTTCTTACTGGAATATGACTCTTTAATCCCGAACTTTGCATGAAAGACATGCTTCAAGAGCTCTACTGAAAGTCGGGCGCCAGGCAACTAATGCTATTATTGAGAGTAAGATTGGCCACTGTCGACGAGAGATTAACGCCGCCGGTATATACGCACGTGGGTTAAAATTATTTATTTTAGCTTTTTAATTTACTCATGCATGCTGCGTGATTATTATTATTGATTTTAAATTATTCATCTGAAACTAAGAGTACAAACAAGATAGTTTAAGTTGCTTACTTCTTGACTTTAAAAAAGGGGGAGTTTCTCATTTCGTTTATATTTTTTTTATATTTGTTACCTCAGAACTCCGTCATTTATTAACCGATTTGGAAAATTTGTTTATTGTTTGGGAGCGTATACTTCATTAGATACCACTTAAATTTGAAGAAAAAATCACCTTCTTCACATTAAAGTCGATTCTTTGTTTTTATTGAAATATTTCTTAAACATATCAATTTGATCACTGTAAATTTTTACCACTAAAATAGTAAGAGCTATAATATTTTTTTTTTATAAATGTAAACTATTTACTAATATTTTTAAACAAAAATTATTATCTTACATAACATCCTGTGCTGACCTCCGAGTAGAGGACACAACATTCTTAAAATAATTCTTTTAAAACTAGTTTGACCACCGAGTAGACAAGCTTACGTATAAAATTCTAACTTGCAATGTGTAACTTGGAACTATCGAAAAATTGTTATTTATAACAAATAACCGTGGCATTATTACACTGATAACTTTTTCAATATCTATCGAATCTTTTCTAAGGAATTGAACTTTCTTACGAAGTTGCTTGTGTTACCATAGAGTATTGTGTATCAGTATTCAAATACCTAGCATATTCGTCAAATGCTGCAATTTGATCCAATGTTGGTTATGTAATCGTGTTATTAACAATTTCTGTATTGACAAAACGAAATGACTAATTTGATATACATACACATACATATTTAGTATCATAAATCACCAGACAGGTCAATGCCGCCCAACGATATCCGAGAAAGACATCACAAACTCTTTGTCAACCAAAAAACTAGAAAAATACGTTTTATATGGTCAGTCATATACAATATTAAAGAAAGATCTTCATTTTATGTCCAGCAAAAACGGCATGCTATGCTAAGTCAGTAGACAATAAAAACATACCTACTCCCGATTACAAAAGGCACCATACAAAAAGTTTAAAGTAAAACTGTATTGTAAGAATTCCGATACGAACAAACAATTTACCAGCTCAAAAAGTATATTAATCAGAAGAACATTCATCACAGAAAACGTAAACCTAAAGCTGACTCCGCCCACTCAATCTCCAAAGATGAAATGGGTTGCGGCCGATCAGCGCGGCATTTCGAAAAAAGGTCCCTTGCAATAAAACTTATTCAATCAAAGGGGAATCAGCATAAGAAAAGAATTACCGGAGCGGTTCAACGAACTCTCTTATCTCGGGCACAACGCACAACTCCCATCGCGAGCGCCGTCCAGCCGCCTCGGAACCCGGATCGATCCCGTCCAACGGAAGATATCAACCTTACGCCCCAGATCATAGAGATCATTAGTCGCCTTGCGGAAACTTACAAAATGAACTTGTTAAGGGTTTCTCTCTTTTAGTAGCGCACTAAAGCTGTTTATGCCGTGCGTTTGTACACCTCAATAATCTGTGATAGCGAATTTAGTGATATGCCGATTTAATGCTAATATTTGTCTAAATGAGATAAAAGTTCAATAGTCAACCGACACTATTGTTATTATAATTATTTACTATAACCGAGAATATCACATGGGTGCGCCATGCGCAAAGATGGTTCGACTCAAGGATGGATGGAACCGCTTACACCTAGAAATCTTTGTGATAATTATATATTTTTTTAGTATTTTATATGTATGTGTTGACAATATAAATAAGTTTTAATTTTTTTTTATCGTTCAGTAATAATCATGATTACAAGCGTTGATTATAACTGAACAAGATTACTTTCCTCATTATTTCCACTCATCTGTATTACATTTTGCAATCGTTATAATTTGCCCAACTCTTTAAATTATAAACGATCAATGTAAGCAATTGGGAGTTGAGCTACTCGTTTCCGAGTTCACGACAAAGCCATCGGACCCAATCCTTATTATTAAATAACTGTCGGTAAGTAACCCCTCTCTCTATACTCACTTTGAGAGCATACTGATACTAAGGAGAGATCCATACCCTACATCGGTGCGTTAATGAGTTGAATCTAGAAGATGTCGCTACACGAGCAAAAGGTCCATGACACTAATTACGAATCTAATACTAGCAAGTGTTATATCAAAACAAGGTCCTTGCAAAACGGTACAATTATATTTCTTTCAAATTCACTAAAACATTATTGTAGAGGATCAACACCTATAATAGTGTGGAGGATTCGACCGCCACACCCCGCCACGTGACATACGATACGATATGACGATACGTAAGCAATATAAATATCTGCCTACATGTTTACCTTCTGAAAAACAATTAAACAATTCATCACATTATTTTGATGACAATGAGAATGTTTCTAGGGTGTGGCTCTATCTATCGCTGTGTCCAAGCCAATCTCTGTTCGTGGTGAACCTACTCTCTACTAACAGAGAAGGTAATGTAGTCGGGACCCTACTGTTGGAGGTGGGCGCTGGGCTTGTATCACCCAGTTTAATCTCGATTGTGCTCGAGGGCGGCAGAGTTCTTTAAGTACTTGGTCCGTTATCACCTCTCTTCAACAGTCAACCATGAAATTTTTGAAGTGCTTCAGTTGCATTGTCAGAGACCGGGTTGAAAAGCGATTTTTCCACTTCCTTTTGGTTATTAACGCGTCGATGATTCCTTTAGTGGTACGGATGTCTACGAGCTGAGTGAACACTAACTACCAGGTGACCCTTCTGCTCATTAGTCGGCTATAATAGGCAAATTTCTTTAGCGGTGACCTTGAAACACCTTTTAATAAAAAATATTCCTCGATTGCTACTTGATCAAAACCATCCAATTGTCGATTCATGTTTTTTGAATTGAATAGAGATATAAAATATCTTGGAACACTTGCCACGGCATAATTGGACTAACGAAGTTTATAAACTGCGGATTAATAAGTCAAACTCAAAACGGCAACCTACACAACTGTTCATTATTTCTAAATAAATATTCTGATAAAGATCAGAATTACACTATACCTATAACTTACCCTCCAATTCGTGTCTGTAGTGACGAGACGTCGGTTATTCTCTTCAAGTAACCATTTGCGACCTAAAAATTAAGAAAGCCAACCGGGACAGGGAGAGAAACCTATTATGTTAGCATACGACAATGTTTCATTAGGTATACGTCGTTTGTAGCACAGTAAGATTGCTTTTAAAAATAGCATTGAAATATTAATCTACGAGACAACCAGAAGTTTCCAAAATCTTCTATATCAACTCATACTCATAAAAACAAAAAGGTATACTTATTATGAATTTAAAACTGAATCATTTATATCAGAACTATGGTTACAAACAAGCGATAAACAAAATAACTGAATGACAATTTAGACGGTCAACATCACCTAAATAACTAAAAAGTTTATAGTAAGTGAATTTAGCTAATATAAGAAACACTATGCGTAACAATTACTAAACGCTTCACTCATTATTAGTGACTCTCATGAACTTATCAGTGTTGTCTACACATCCAACAACTCCCATTAATTTAAGATCTCTTACTATTATACATTCGCGATACTATTATGATAGCAGGATGGTTCTTGCATAACTGGCACACACCGAGACGACAGTTAGGTACATAGAGCTCCCCTTGTACAGAGTGTTTCCTCTCTGTATGTAGGTTTGCATGGTGGTTGGGACGCGGGGTAGGTCAAAGTTAACTGGTGATAGGTGGTTCCGAGCGGCAGCTCAACGCGCAGCCTCCGCAGTATCGAACGGCCGCTCCCGCTCCGCCCCACGTGCTTCATTCACCGGTTAACCACGTGTAAAATATCTCGACATATGCAAAAAGTGTAACATTTTTTATATTTAACATTTTAAAACCACGTAAATTAAAATATCATACATATTAAACATAAAAAATAATTAAACATTCGCCGTGGCCTAGATAATTAACAGAATACGTATAAAAATAAGGAAATGTTCGTACGAAATGTTGGCCCCCATCGCGGGACCACTATGTCAATTGCAGGAAACTCGCGCAATATCAATTTGGAAACCACTCGCTACAGAGCTTGCGAGTTCGTTTGGCCTATTTATCACATGCAATCCATATATCAGTCTGCCTGATGGGCGTTCACAAGGCTGAAGCGAGTGACAGATGGGAGCACGTGAAACGTCAAAATAGTATTTATTTTTATTTCAAGTACAGATCACGGAGCGAAAAAAAGTTCATTAATATATCTGAAGAACCTAGTTCGAATTCACTAAGGACAATATCAACCTACATTTTATGCGTTACACAACGCTATATGTTCTGTTCACTGCATTAATTCACGTCGTTAATCATGGCGCAAAATAATGTGACGTGCCGCCAAATAAATGGATTATCGTTAACCAACAGCAACCGCAAAGTTTCAACTGCCGGCACTCGAGCCACGGCACCATATCAACACACCGCAGATGATAATGTCCATCCATAAATCTTCAGCTCGCTGAAACAATCAAGAGACAATAGCTCCAGTTTTCTATCGAATTTACATCTGCCAAGGCTCTTTGTGATGTCGGTTCGGTTTAGTTCCTAATAACATAACGTGATTCATTGCGACAAACGACCTTAATCAGCAGAAACGGAAAAGTAGTGACGATTGGCTTCATTTCGTCCCAGAAGCGGGATTACAAATTAGTATAGAAATGGGTAAGTCAGCATGGTATGTTCATTGACTATTGTTGTTTCTCAGTAGGCGTCGTATCTTTAGTAACATGACCGTATGGAGGGATGAAGTAATAAGTATCACCTATACACAACCATAAAACTTTTATTGTGTCTCTAATATGAAAATTAAAAAAAAACAACATAATTTATTAATAAAAAATTGTATTTTCAATCATAATAATTATAAGGATGAAAGGAATCAGTTGTGAGTTTAAGTGTTTCTATATTACCAGTCGACAAACGAGCAACTGTACCATGCACTACAAGAGATGTCTAACTAACGGATTATCGAACAAGGTAAAAGTTGGGAAACCGTTTATTTATCGACTTTCCCCCACTACATACAGGAAACACGTCAAAGAAAATTTTTGTCGATTCTAAAAGGGTAATGGCTAACTTGCCACACAAAGAACCCTAACACCATACACTAAAACCATAGGGGATATGAAGCTGGATACTTTAGAACCAAGTGACTTCCAACAGGAAGCATAATCATTTGTTTAAAATGATTTGTAAGATAACAAATTTATTGCACTTCTAAATATACCATGCACTATGAATTACAAATAATTACAATAAAACTTTGTGCGCATTTTATGATTATACGATACTTATGAACATAGAGCAGTTATTTCAACAAAATCCTGAATCAGTGGCGACTAATGAATTGCAACGGAAGCAACATCGACGGCGCGTATCCGTCCGATTGGTGCTGCGACGTGCACCGGGGCATTCGTTAAATGAAGTCGGATCAATTGTGTTTTAGTTTCATCTCCAATTTTTGTTTGAATAACATTGAGCAGTGAACTCTACAAGCACGCCCGCCCATAAATCAGTTTCCGTGTGTACTGTAATTGCATTGAATAGATAGGTACAAGTAACTGAGCATTAGGTAACAATGCACAAGGGTGTTTGTGAGGGTAGTTATACTCATAACCGTATGACTAATATTTGACCATGTATATTAATATGTATTTAGATATGTATTTAATTTCATGTATGCATTTATATGACCGATTTGTCTTCTTTTTTAGATATACGTATTTTACTTTCATCTACATTATTGTACCTCTCAACAATGTCTTCCTTTCGCTTTGTCCTCTACCCACAGGTAATCTGGAAGAGTTCGCTGTTTAGTGATAAGACCGCCTGTTGGGTTTCCACATTATGAGCTGAGTTTTGTATTTATTTCCTATCATTGTTATGGTGTACAATAAAGAGTATTCAATTCTATTCTAAAGTAGGAACCTGTAAGTTTGGCTTCAATCACCCAAATCGATTTTACAGATTTTTAAAATCGTTTCAAAACACATTTATAATATTTTAAAACTGTTAATTTTAACCGCACTGATCTAGCCAATAAGTCAGAGAAAATATACAACATTTGCCATCTTGAACTCTTGGAAGCATAGTTACCCACTTGTTTATTTTTTATTTTCTATTTACTTATAAATTACAAGTAGACAATGTACATTAAGTTGCTCATTGGTACCACACTAGGATTCCCTGTGTTGTGGGATGACCAATGTTTCCCTCGTTGGTTGTAAGAAAAAAAAAAGTAACAAAACAATTAACAAATACTACAACATAAGTAATTGAAGATATATAGTTATTAAAGAATACAAAAAAAAACAGTTTGTTATCATTACAAAGCTGGTAGTAGTGAATCATTGAATACACATCATTTGACCATTACATTACTTGTTTATCTCACATATAACTTGTACCTATAAACAGATCAACATGATATAGAAAAACCGAACTTTTGCACTCTGACAATAACATTAGATAATGTTATTTGTAACTATATAAAACAAATTTAATACATATATACTTCTAAAACAAACAAGCACGTTAAATAAACTCACGAGAACCAAATTTTTTTATGTTCGAGAAACATGTCGGTCCTAAGACCCACATCGTCTGCCACAGTAAAACATCTCATTTGGGCCGTATTATATATCACGAATGAAATAAACCCAACAGCGCAGACATAGTTAAAAGGGGTTTACCAAGGCTCCCCCGTAGAGCCTTAATCTTACTTCGTGTGTGCTAGCGGCGAGTATAAAATCACGGAGTAGTGTTCTCGCTTGTTTTATGAAAACTTCAAAATACACACCTGCTATACATAGTTCTTATTTTTACTTTGCTGTACACTAAATTGAACTTACTATGAATAATTAGTATAGGACACTGCTTTATATCAGCTAGCCGGTTCCCAATAATTAAATTTCGAAACGGAATTTTGTTTTAAAAAAAAAAAACATATATATAAAATCAATGTAATAAATAATACTATAAATATAGCTCGGGCTTTTTTTTAATTCAGTAATATATTCATTTAGCATATGCAATAAAAGCGTAGGTGCTTCGTTTTAAAGTTTAATTTACTACGCTAAGCTACACACTAGTGTCGATAAAATTTGACAAGCTTATATTTTAGCTTGACAAATTTTGTCGTTCTGTAACGTAAATTGTTAGCCCGGTCAACAGGATTATTAGGTTTATTTGACAGCTTCACACATTGCGACGTCCCCGAAGTCGCTGCCACCTAATGCAACGAACACTCGGATTATGTATGTTCACAGACTAATACTCGTTTCGATGTTATGTCAGCGTAAAAACCGTATCCCAACTATCATAGTTACATAGGAACAAAACTTATAGTACGAATTTGCCAAAACTACTTGTTAAAATGTTTTTTATACATGCAACGGTCGAAACATTAAAAATGCAGATGGTGAATGGCTGGGGCATAAAATTATGTGACAAGTAAATGTCTGTTCTCAGGTACACAAAAATTGTTAGAATTGTTGTCTGTTTGTCTGTGCGATAGTTCGCGCTAATCTCAGCAACGGCTTAACCGATTTCGTTATGGTTTCCACTAATGTATTGCAGTGAGCGTCACTTAACATTTAAAGTGCGTTCTACTGCAATCCGTACAGAAATAAAAAAGTTATAAATTAATATATTTTTAATTCAGAGAACGAGAAAATCCCAGTCCTAAAAAATGTAGGTGCTATTTTTAAGCGTAAGGCGTATTTTTTCTGAAGCGAATCGAATGCAGTTTGCTAGTACTTAGTAAAATATTTCAAAGTATGTTAGATGAAAGGTGCTACATTTTTTTCTAAGGGAAGACATTTACATTTTTGTATATATTTATTATATTACGGGGTAATAAACACGTACGATTGAGAGACCATCTATAAACTGAATGTAACTTATCTACTTTTACAAATAATTGGCTGGATTTACAAATATTTCGAGAACTTTTAGATTTTTCATATATGTATATGTATTAGATCATCCACGGGAAGTGCACTTTGCGAACTGGTGACAAACTGTCTTACATTTTGGCACAGAATGGATATATGTAAAAATGTTGGTGATATATGATAAAATATAAAAAATACTGAAGCTAGACGCATTCAGAAAACTGACAACTATGATATGGTCACTCAGTGGGAACGCACTCCCTCCTGCTGGACGTCACTTAGCCCTGCAACACCTGCAGTTTGCTCTCGGCCATACTGATACTCGGTGATAGGGTCCTGCTAGAACTGAGAATGGTTCTCCTCTAGTTGGCTATAAACCTCCTGGGATCTTCTAGAACCTTCTAGATCTTCTTAAACTGTGAAATGATTTTTACGTCTTTCATTACACTTACCGTGAGACGATCAGTCCGCTCGTTCGTCGAGTGTTTACATTCAAAATAACCAAGTTGTATGAATACATTAGTTGCACCAAAACTAAACAACTGAGTACATAATAATCACGAGTTACCATTGTACATACATAATATTTAGTGACCGAAACAGACAGAGAACAATGAGGTCTTTGTTATTTAATATTGATAACCCCTCTTCCTACAACGGTACGCAGTACACTACATATAATGGCAGTTGGTATACCACCTTCATAATACATATACACTGTATGCAGTTTTAATTGCTCGGCGATAAGATAGTTCCTACCAGTATGTTGCTAGTCACACAGAAATAGTAACAGAGGGTAACCGCACATGAATCGAACGTGTAGTGATTTTATTATATGTTTTATTGATTTTTCGTGTTCACCGTAAACGCACACACACATAAACACGCCAAGAGCGTCACTTTGTTTAATTATGCTTCGTTCGAGTTAAACAATTAATTGTTTTACAAATCCAAACATGATATGTAGACTATGGCCATTCGGAAAACTGTACTTTTCAAACGATAACACACTTTTCTGCAAATAGGTGCAGCCGTTCCGGAGATTACCTTCCGCATGCAAACATAATTACAAAACTTACCCCCTTTTTTTACATATAATAAGTTAATGCGTGACAACAATCCCACCTGATGGTAAATGGTGGTGAAGTCTAAGATGTTGAACGCACTAACTTGTAAAAGCTATTCTCTTTGATAATTGCTTTGTCCGTACCACGTTATCTGTGACACTTTTAATTAGCTTTCTGGTTAACATAATATAACAACTACATTTAACTGTATTATTAAGAGTTGAACTAATAAATGAGACATGACATTCAAATGTTCAAAAGAAAAATATCTGCTACGGTGAGCGGTGTTAAGGAAAAGTTCTTTATACAACTCTCCATATAACACGGTTAGTGTTGCCTACGTGGTGCGAGTTCACTACTTTACCACGTAGTACCAATGCACTTAAATGCACTCGAGGGCTCCTCTCGGAATAACCTACTGTGGACTTTAGCTCAGACTTTGAGGAGACTTCAAGATGTGGTCGATTCTTGGCTTCGGTTTCTGAAGGATTTTCAGAGAGAGAAAAGTGCTCAACCGTTGGGTTAACATGTCTTTTATGGTATTCAATTCAAATACAGATAGTAGATAGCGAATCCCATTTAGCAGAATCTAAAAATTTTAACAAACGGTATCTCACTAGTAGGTATTTCGTAACTAATTTGTATTGACATTTTTTGTTATTACTGTGTATGATGCTTTCATTCGACTTTTACTAATCTTATAATCCTGAACGACTTCATCGTTTTCCGCCATATTGACACAATATATTTGTATTAATGAATCGATCGTCCATCATTGTGGTACTACCATTCAATAGGTGGCGCAAAATCAAAATTTTAACAGAACCGAAATTAATCATCAGAGGGAGATAACCAGACCTAAATTTTAACAGTTGCTATTTCTAAGCGTAAGGCGTTGCTTTTTCTGAAGCGTACCTATAAGCTAATTTATAAATATATTTCTTAACATCCTGTACCCGGCAAACTAGTAAATCAATAAAGTTGTATTCACCAGAGTCTCCGTGCAGATTTAGTATTAAAATTAATTCCACTAAAATTTATACTAGCCCTGGAGCACCAGACACTTGCATCCAGACACGTGGCCCAGCTCAATGCATTGCGAATGCTCTACGATGAATGATTCATATGTAGCCGGGCACCACGTCGCCGGCCCACCTTTAACCGGATCAGATTCTCTATGCATAGAGCTGGAGGTGTCACTGCAAACTTCTGACACGGAGCTTGTAATTCGTTTTCATACAAAATAAAGCTAGCCAAGTCTGAATCAGAGTCGTGTAGTATAAACTGTCAATATATTCAATGTTATAATTCGTTTCACGTGAATATTTAAGGATTTTTCTAGACATAGGTACACGAGTAATTTTATAAGAGTTCAGTTTTTAATTTGATGTACATAGCCATAATTATTAATTAGGTAACTGCTTTAACTGTATGTAACAGGTATTCCTGAAAATTATTCATAGTGTTTTCGAAAGTGTATCATTTATGTCCATGGACTTTACACTTGTCATTTACAGGACTTAAAACCTCTCATGCCTCTCTGGCAAAACCAGGAGTGACATGATTATGATATATTGTGATGATTATATACTCTGATATAATTTTCAATTGTAAAGGTTATAAAATTCTATGCCGTTATATATTTTTCTCAGTAATATTTCAAATTCAAATTGAAATTCAAAATCGTTTAGGTATTTTCTAAATACACTTACGCATGACATTTTTACTACCGTTTCGAAAAGGTGCTTTAACATTGAGAAGAAATAGCTAAAGAAATTCCTTAGCACATCTTTAAAAACAACATACGGCAAACTAAGTTTTAACGTGCGCGGAACTTGTTTCGGCACTGTATTTCCAGACATCCTTGTCATTACAAGCTGTACTTATACCCGTCTTTTAAAAATTCGGTTATAGTAAAAAAGAACTCCAAGCCCTATAAAAGAACACCGAACATTCATCACAGGGATGACAAATAAATATAGAAAAAAAACTAAGCAACTTCAATTTGAAGGTGAATTTCTTGGTTCCCTCTCCTAATTTCTTCAAATTTAAATAGGACTAAACGGGAAGTACACCCTCTCAAACAAAACAGAAATTTTCGAAATCGATTAATAAATGACGGAGTTCTAAGGTAACGAACATAGAAAAAGCAAATCTATATAATAATAAACTTATTCAAAAAGTTGAAAAGTTGTAATTTAAGAAAGATGCGATTCAATCATACCGAAGTCATAATTAAAATTAAAAAATCATGAGTATCATTACATATGATGATAGCGATATCATAGTTTGAACCTACGGCTATAGACACAGAGCATGAAGCTACTTGAATGGTAAGATCAACTATGAGTCTTTTACACAAAAGATGAATGGACAATTAAGTACTTCTCTCTTATGAGTGACAGCGCGCACGTGATAAAGCGCCTCTGAAAGGTTCACTGCTGTTCAAAAGGCTCCTTCCTACGCAACCTTGGGGGATCTTAACTATCACAAAATTATATCCATAGGCTGTATCTGAGCTTTAGAAATAATTAAAAAAAAACTTAAGTGTTGTAATCTAAGAAATTCTTCTATCTCAAATCCATTTTATCTGTTTTAACTGCAAGACCACTAACTACTGAACCATTTTTACTGCAATTGAATAATAATAATAACGCAAAGGTAAAACTATCTCTCCACACCGTAGCATCGCAGTCTCATACAATAACCTTGATGCATAATCCCAAAAAAATAGTATAAACTCTGATTATTTATAAATAGAGCGTGTAGAATTAATTCAAACTCAGACCTCAAGTTCGAGTAATAGACCGACAGTTAAACCACGAGCGGATCGCTGCGTACACAGATGGCGATAATGAAAAGAAACGCACAGACTCGCTAGTTTCCCGTACTTTACCTAAGTATTGTTTAGAGGTCGGTTCTCTTGCGACGTTCAACTTTTCCACTTCCCCTGCAATAGAAGTATTCTGATTTCGCAGCAACGCTCGGCTTGCTACTACCATTTACTGTATAATCTAATAATAGGTTGTATAAGTCCCAGAAGGGCCTTTAGACCTTTATACTTACTTCTTAGTATAGGAAATTTTCGTAGTAACTTTATGCAAGTAAAATTTCATATTACATGTGAAGCGTTGAAATAAATAGTTAAAGTGAAATTCAAAAGCGGCCGGATCCAATAACCAATCTATCTTACTAGTAGTTAATGTTTCAATAAACAAACACTGATACATATTTATGTTTGTATACATAAAATTGATCTATCGAGGGTTTATCACTTATGAAATTCATAGAAGCATAACATGGTTCATAAAAAGTAATAAGACCGTTCCATATCTGTATGGTATAAGTAGGTTATAGGAACCGGGGGCGACCATAGAAACAGGCAGCAAGCGTTCAACGTATTTTTTACTCCCCATTTGTCACATTTTACTGTCACTAGACGTCGCTTACTGTTTTACGAAGAACAAAAACAATTTTCTCCAAAGTTACACGACGGAAAAAGTTCTGATTTAGTTAAGTTGGGTTAGTTTCGTTACGAAAATTTATCAGATCAGAATATGGGAATTAATATATTTATAATTTTAACATAACATTGTATAGCGTTTGTGAACTACGAGAAAGCCTTCGATTCTATAGCGACTTAGGCAGTACTGCATTCCCTGCAGCGATGCCAAATTGACTATAGATATATCGAAGTGCTTGTAAAGCAACGCTATCATGTCAGTCCAACTACAGGACCAGAGTACGGAACAAATCCCACTGCAAAGGGGCGTGAGACAGGGAGATGTCATATCTCCGAAACTGTTCACCAACGCATTGGAGGATGTTTTTAAGCTCTTGGACTAGATAGGATTTAGCATCAACATAAATAGCGAGTACATCACAAACCTTCGTTTTTCCGATGACATAGTCGGAATCGCTGGAGGACGTCAGTACCATGCTTAACGACCTCAATTTGCTAAAAGCTTGGTCTTGGGATGAACATGAAGAAGACGAAAGTTATGTATAATGTCCATGTCCCACCTATACCGGTAATTGTTGGGAACAAAACTCTCGAAGTTGTAGACGAGTATGACTACCTAGGACAAACTATCCAATTAGATAGGTCCAACTTCGATAAAGAGGTCGCCCGAAGAATCCTACTCGGCCGGGCAGCGATCGGGAAGCTGCGATCAATCTTTATGTCCAAAACACTCCAGAGCCTAAAAACCAGATTTTCAGCCAGTGTGTGTTGCCAGTGACGACATATGGCACTGAGACGTGGTCTTTTACTGTTGGCCTCATCAGGAAGCTTGAAGTCGCTCAACGAGCTGTGGAGAGGGCTATGTTCGGGGTTTCCCTGCGTGATAAAATTCGAAATTAAGAGATCCGCAGGAGAACTAAAGTTATCGACATAGCTCTTAGGATTTATAAGTTGAAGTATCAATGGGCAGGCTACGTCACTCGTAAAACCGACAACCGATGGTGAGAAAAAGTTCACGAGCGGCGACTTCGAACGGCTTAGCGTGAGACGGCCCCCACTAAATGGACCGCTGACCTAGTCAGAATTGCAGGAAATCGCTGGATGCGGAAGGTAAGTAGCCGTTCTACATGGCGTACTATGGGGGAGGCCTATGGCCAGCAGTGGACGTCTTCAAGCTGATGAAGATGATGATGATTGTATAGAAGATATTTAAAAAAATCCTATCCCTCCCAACGTATACTATATATTCTATTGTCAAAAAAATTATCGTACAATTTAAACGTCTCTTCGATATATTCCAGAGACCTCACCTTCCCAGCGTGACAGGGCCCCATCACGTGATTAATAATGTTCCATAAGTTTCGCGGATGTAATGTCGTGTTAATGTGATTGATGGTGGAACACTGCGTCTCGTACACCGATTACTGTAGGGAGAATTGAAACACGATTGGAGTTTCGCGACTCAAGAGAGAAAATACACGTCAAATACACTGTTCATATTAAAGGAATATCAGGACTGTAAAAGAAACCATGTTTCACCGACATGGATTTTATAACTGACCTGATCTTAGAACACACTTTATGCAACATAAGAACACTGGTCTCTCCCCATCACCGTGGAAACGTCAAGCGCCCGGGTAACCCACAAAGTGCGATCCAAAGTGGAGTGTTAAGGGCCACCATGAAGTATCAAAAGATTTTATCCGTACGCCTAGAATTACCATCGACACGGTTTAAAGACGTTATCTAAGACAACGGGGTCCGAGGTATTCACGTGCCTACCGAAGCTCTGAAAAGGTCATGTAATTTTGTCAATACCGGTCACCCATCTGCCTCCGGACGCGCTTGCGAAAGTCGGTCGCTCCGCGTTTCTCACCCCAGCCGATCATTTACCTACTAATATCTAAAATTGCAAGACCTGTTTCAAGACACAAACTAGTTCAGTCACGTGATAAAATTCAGACGATGTATTTGAAACTTAGATAGACTTACGATTCCTTTAAACAATAAAACGGAACAAACTAGTTCGCCGAGTCTCTTAACAAATCATGTCATGACGTACTTATATGGAGCAGTTATTCAGAATATCCTTAGCATTCCGCTCTCAATAGCCTCAATAGAATTCCATATTCAAGCAGGCATCGCGTTTTGTTATCGCACATTAATCTAGTCCAATTTACGACTCAAAGAATTCTGTCGAGCATATAGCTCCATCAAATTATATTTCGTTCAAATATTTTTGGCTAACTATTTGTTAAAGCAATTTATTTATTAAGTACCTAATATTTCGAAGAAATGTTCAATTCTTCGACCATTTTCTGAAAAGAGAAATTATTCGAAATTAGAATTACTCAAAACTAAAAGAAGCGGATTCCTCGTTATCAACTATAATAAAATATAGTTTAAAAAACTAAAATCACGCTTTCGTGAAAAATAAAAGTTCGTATATGAACTGAAAAAGAAAAATAAAAATACAGTTCAAAAAACTAAAGAAATACGCTTTCGTAGTGAATGACCTAAAAAACTGAAAATAATATTAAAATATACAGTTTATAATCAAGAGAGAGAGAAAAAGAAAGAAGAAATTTCCTTTAATTCTGTATACTATAATTTTTTGGACATATTCAAAATAAGATAAAGTAACTACAGAAAAATTAGCTTTAACATAAAAAAGCATGCGATTCTGGATATCATTTGTTGAAAGAACCTTACGTTTGTTATTTTATAAAGCTATTTTCTTCACAGAAAAGTTATTACTAAAGAATACCCGACAATGTTTACAATGTGTCACTTTTTAGCCGTCTTAACCTATAACTTATGACGAAAAGTTAGATGTTTTTTGTGATGGATTAATGAGAAAATCATACTTTAAGTATGAAATTATTGTATTGTCATCGGTTCTCTATATGTATGTAAATTTTTAAACGATTTGAACATTTTGAAATTGATGAAAATATAATTCAAAGAGTCCGTTACATTCATACATACATAGATATACACATACAAGTCAAGCTAATATAAAGCGTATAAAAAATGCTCCCAATAATGAAACTTCTATGAATTGATATTACGTTTTAATTGTTATTTCTTTAAATTATATTCACAATTAAAAAAAATATCCAGGTTTACCTGCCAGTCAGTACCTAAGCGGTAAGATGTTTCAAATACCTATGTCCATATCGAGATTTAAAACAGACATGCCTACATCATTTGCTTCCTTTTGATTGCCTAATGAGTGCGTGACCTCCCGATCTCTTGTTAAGCGCTTATTTTCTTCCTGAGTGGGTTAATAAGTTCAATCGGCATTATTATCTGGTCTGCTTAACGTTTAATGTTAAATTTACCTGTAACCTTTGATGATAGCAGTTATAATAGACGGTATTAATCACATGTGTACTAAGACTGCTTTTGTAGAGGGTCGAATGGTCACAAAAAATTAAGACATGAGCATTGATGCATTGATTAAATATTTGCCCTGGTCAAGAATAGAGCCCGTGATCCTACGTTTGGCATGCAGGGTCAGTTACTACCAGGTGAGCTTCAAGTGTGTTAATCTCCAAACCAACCTACCAACCAATAGTTCACTTCATATTACTTTTCCTTATGATTTGACTATATCATAGTCATTAGGCGACAAACGACCCGAGGAGCTTACCTAAAATGTAAAATGTCCACCGCCGCCCGTGAACATCAGAGACACCCCGAAGGTATCACTAGCACATTACTCAAATCTGCAGTTACTCAGCACGATACCGCTATAAGCAAGAACCGTCTCCCAACATCCAAATTTTCGAATCAAATCCCAAAACTACGCGGTGATTTAGTAATAAGATATAGGTAGCAAGTAAAGAACCACGATAAATTATAATGTCTTATTCAGTCTCCTCAAATATACAGCCCTTTTTATAGCAGGGTGCTTTGGCTAAGAACTAAGGTACGGTGATCGGTCAGTCCGAATACACAACAAGTATTAACAATTTAATGCAATTAAATCGACCATAACGCTTAAAATCGCAGTTGTCTCAACGTGAAATCAGCCGTGATGAGCTATGGGACATTAAAGAATTTCCGTGCTACTTTATGGCAGAATTATCAGGTGTTTTGGCGGACCTAATTCGTACAAATTTATTAATATTATGTAGGACGAAACCAATAAGGTCCTTCGGCTGGAAATTATTCCATTGTGTCTCCTAATCCTAAACACGTCAATCTCCTTTCCGACGTCGTAAATTGGAACTAACAGTTTATCGCCGCTGCTTCCGCTTGATGAGTTCGACGCTGAAGGTTCTTTATTGGAGGCCGTTTGACCTATATAAAGAGACCATAATTTGTCTGATATTTGTAAAAAAAGATTTACCAATAAAATTAAATGTATGAATGGTCACACTTCACACGTTGATTGCTTGTGGTGTGAGTGATATGTTAACGTCAAACACTTCACACACAACCAAGACACATGAATAACGTTTTGCTGCTCCGGGCGGGGATCGAAACGAATCCAGGTCACAAATTCGGACGCTTTCAAACATAAATTGCATCAAGTTGCATTTTTTATATCCAACACCAGTAAAGAGAAGCAAAACATATCAAATGAATCGAAACCGCTCCGAAGACGACACGAGTCAATTAGTTCAATTCATTCGATGGAGCAAATTCGTTGCGGGCCACGCCGGCCATTGTCGGCTGTTCCCCGATAAAAGAGCAAAAAGGCTATTCAATAAGCTTTCGAAGCCGTTTATTGTGGAGCTAATATTAAAGATGTGGCAAGCCACATTCCCGGGCTTTTATATTCTACAGAATAGAAACCAAACTCATTTACGTACTTAAATAATCATTACACCATTCACTGTAGTCTTCTCAACTACTTTGATAAACATTTAAAGATAAAATGAGAATTTCCGATGAAAAGATACTTATTCAACTAAAACACTATTAAAAACCAACAACTCTACGAGACATCAACTAAACGGAGCACCTAATTACTCATAAACTGGCGGGCCTCAGACTCTTCTATTGTATTACAACGCCACTCAAAACCACGTTCTTAAAATCTAGGACACAGCTAAAATGCAGACTTCCTCTAACCAAGCGTGTTACATTACAGGTGTCAGATTGTCGCTCCGAAATTCTCATCCCAATTAACTTTACCAAATAAATAACGCTGAGAAAAATTAACCTTCTCATAGAACACAATTGTCTGACCGTTTCCGAAATACTAGTACATTTACTACAATAAAAATACTATAATACTACGTAATATAAAAAAATATGTTCAGTGCTCGCAACGCGACCCGACTTCACACGATAACATTTTTACGGATGAAGAAAATCAAATGCGCACTTAGCAAATAACGTTAAATTTGTTCATTTTACAGGGCTGAATGTCAGTCAATACGCCAAAAGGGGATTTATCCAACCGAATCTCTCAATGAACGGACCACCTTCGAAATTTCCAATTTTTCCAGTACATTTTGCAAAAATGGTATTGTATAAAAACTTTGTCCTGACATCTACAACGACAGCAAAAAAACAATCAGCTAAATCGATCGATCCGTTTCGAAGTGAAGATCTTTCATACATACATGTGACAATTGATTTTTATTTATATAAATAGATACATTTCTTTCTAACCTTCTTCTTATTTCCTGGCCGACAACTCATCAGTGATACCTTCGTGTCGTGATATGTTGATGTCCATGGGCGATGGTGATCACTTACCATCAGGTGGCTCGTCGGCTCGTTTGTCGGCTGTTAACATAAAAAAAATAGACACGTATGACAACGCAAGTTTATAATAAATTGACATGTACTATTTACCTTTGTAAGCAAGACCGTAACCACCAATAGTAAGAATAGCTTATCGATGTCTCCATATTTCGCGGGACACGTTAAACAATCGGATCGGGATTGCGCTACGCAGCAGTCGCTAATCCTAGTCAGAGGCCTTAGGGCAGCTAAAGAACTACTGTCACTAGGTCTGATAACTAAACCTTTTGCACGTCCCACACCACTGAATCAGGCCTCCTTGATTATGTAGAACAATCCAGAATCCCCTGTACGTCCGTAATTTCCCCAAAGTGCCGTAGACAACTCAAAACTAACACAAGAATTTAAAGCATTAAAACACGGATTACTGTGTGATAAGTGTGTGTACAAAATGCGTTCTCTGTATTATAATTAAGTCAATTAAAAATAAATCTACAAGCCCGTGTTGTAAAAACCCTTTGGTTTATATAATGTATAATTATAATGAGAACATTAATTTTAGAACACGTCCATAATGACATCACATTAGAACCGATTAAATGACTTCATCATTCGCCTTGTGAAGGTCGGATGACCAATACCGCTACATGGTATGATCGATCGCTTCGGTGACGTTACTAAATCTAGTCATGGTATTCGTACGGTGGCTACCTTCAAAAACATTACTGCTAGCAAACGATATTTTTAATGCACAAAATACATATTTTCTCACGGGGCCTCCAACCATCTAAATTTTATGAAATAACTAGCACGACCGACAAACCTTGTAGTGTCGCTTTGTTTACCAAATGAAAATATTATCTGAACACTTAATGAATATAAGTTTTGCTGCGACTGTTAACGGCTGTTTAAACTGTGAATGACTTCACCAATTAAACTCATTTCACACAATATTATTTCCTTCACCAAAACGATACACCAAAGCTGTACTGAGAACCGGTCCTGTTATGTTCATGGAAATTAAACAATAATGCTGTATGAACATTAAAGTCATTCTGAGTTACACGATCACTCACAAATATACCAAAGATCAAATAAATTATAATTACAATATTGTTTTACATCATATCCTTACAATTTGAACATCTTTACTCTAAACGCGCTTTTTTGTCATGTAAGCTATTATAAAAATTGAAATCGATTAACCATACTCGACCGTTATGTGTAAACCAGTTATTAAATAACCAGCACACCCTGCGAACTTCGTTTCGCCTAACCAGAAATCAATGAATGACAAGATTTATAATTTTAAAATTAATACAAAATTATTAAGTTAAATTTTTTATTTTATTAGTATAATAATAAAATATATGGAAATTGGTAAGAAGAGTGCACTCTTCAGTGAAGCACTCTGTGATATACGACATTTTTCGTTTTGTTATCAAGCGCAAGAACAAATAAAGAAGATGGTTTTATTATTATTGTATTATTTTCCGTTCTCAAGTTATAAATGGTGTAACTAACACGACTTTCTTTTATATATATATATATATATATATAAAATATATATATATATAGATATAATATTCTAATACTTATTATCCTATTCCCGACGAAAACAAATCCAAAAACACAGAAATCATAAAAATCGGTCCAGCTGTTCTCGAGTTCTAAATGGTGTAACTAACACGACTTTCTTTTATATATATAGATTTAACTTAAATAAAAGATAAAGTCATACCGAACATGTAACAACATCAATATTACTTACTGTTAACGAAAACATGGGTACCTGTAAATAAGGAAACAATAATATTAATATCATTGAATAATAATAATAAGATATAGTTTTAGTTAATTCGCATTAGAACTACAATCTATGTCTGTGGTAAATAAAGTTCCTGTGTCGTGTCGTTTTCAAAAACCAAATTTTAATTCGTAACTATAAAAGTTCTCAATTTAATCTAAGTATTAAAATATATACCGAACAACTCGCCGGCCACAGAAAATCGATTTTAGCCACGACATGTGGCCGCCGCACGACATATTGCAAACTCGGAACATGTGCTCTACTTAAGTTTTTCTACGCTTTTTTTTGTTCTAAACAAAGTCCTACATCGTGATCAAGGCTCGGTGTCAAACAAACAACAGATAAAACGTGTTACAACAACATTATAACATACATGTAAAATAGAACATTATTTTGGCAAAATAATTAAGCCGGGTAGTTTAGGTTAGGTTTGGTGGTGGTCAATGACTTCCAAAAGTAGAGTTCTGGTGCTATTACGTCTCTTATTATGCAGGGCATGAGAAAGCGAAGCAAAATGTCCCTAATATTTACATAACCAGTGACTGATCCAGAAGGTATTGGCGAAAGATCATAGAAAAAATTATGTTAAAGATGATTTGACTCTTATGTCATGACCCATGAAATGAAATGTGTTGATGTGTTACGGTTGCAGCTGGAGAGGCACTTAACAACTTGGATCGACGTTTCCTTTTTGGCCGACGATGCGTAGACAATATACCTCGAATTATCTATGTACATAAGCACCTGCGACCCCTTACCATCTGGTGACACGTACTCGATTGCCCACCAGAGATCAAAATAATTTTCGTGGTTAGTAACGCGTTCCAAATTAATTTTCCATTAAGGTAAAAATTTTGATTGTGCCTGAAATCTTATTAGCCTTCTACAAAAACAAGCTGCCTACGCCATTATCTGTTACTTGTGTGGCTTTAAGTACCGGTCATCTTTATCGCATGTTGCGGCACGACGGCGTGTATTCAATAAATTTATACGCCACCATTTTTATTGCACAAATGCTTCCGCGAAAATCCCACGAGGCTAACGAAATGTACTCATATTTAATGGAGTACTGGTTATCTACTGATAATTTGTTCTTAGTTATTCTTAAGGGGAGTTATGACATAGTTATACATAGTTAGACAAATGATGACGGTATATATTAAAGAAAACGCTTGAAAATTTCGTATTCTTCCCCTAATCTCTAAAAGGTATTCTACAAAATATACGACTCCTTTGCACCCAAAAAAAAAATTAATAACATAATTTTTATTGATTTTAGACATATTAGGAACCCCAATCCAACGGGAATACCAAACATTTTCTATTCCAAGCTCGTCTTCCAATCAAAACTTCCTCTGGCGAGTCGATACTCACGCGCCGACATATTTGGTGCGCAAGTTAAGGAAACGCGGGGATTCAATGCACTCTGCATCCGGCCTGGATATATTAGGCGCGAGTCTAGAGTTGTCTATGACGTTGATAACTATCGAGGTCCCATCCGTATATGGCGTAGGAGATAATCGATGGATACATTAATGGTTGCCCAAGTCGATCATCCTACTACAAAACAAGCGTCAATGGCCTAACATCACGAACCAAAACACACTCTTAAATGATATAAAATTATGCCATAATCCACAACCCATGTCTTTATTGCCACACCACACTGGAGATTATGACATCGGTGGGAACAAAATAATTTGATATATTTAACAAGCGGGACGATTGATCGCGTCCTTCTTGAGTAGCAAGGCTTCAGTGACGTCACTGGTACCGATGAACGGTGACCATTTACCATCTGTTTCTCTCTCTTCGTTTGCCGGCTATTACCAAATTTTTATCACTATACTTACAGGAACAATCACGGAAATACAATTCGAATGGAGTCGCCGTTACAGATGACAGTATAAAAACGAAAATATTATACCTACTTTATGTTCTTTTTGTTAAAAAAAAATAGTTACTTCCTTTGCTCCCTCAAAATATTTATTAGAGCCTTTTCTATTGTTGACTTAAGCTTCTCACAAAGATTTAAAAAATTTCATCGTCACCGTAACAAATAACGGCAATAAATCTAAATTATTATCCATACTTACGTTTTAAATTTTTTGTTAAAAACTTGGTAATTTTTCTCGCTTCCTCAACATTGATATCTGAACTCTTTCTATACAAATTACAAAAATTCTCTCAGAGTATAAAAAATCATCGTCTTCCTTAGAAAAGATTTTTTTTCATTTTTTGGTAATTTTTTTGCTTAGGCAAAATTTTTACTGTCTTATTCTTATCATACTAGCGAGACTTCCTACTGACGTTCAAGAAATTTAGCAGGAAAAAATCTATAAAATATTTTTATGTAAAAAAAAGTTAAGTTTAGAAAAGTTTAGTAAAGTAAGTTTAAAAAAGTTTTTGCATCAAAATAAATTAAAGTGTTTGGTTATGCACGAGATATGTAAATATTAACTACATAGAAGGTTAATATTTTGTTTACTTTTTACAGTGGAAAAAATGTTTGTTCCCACGGGATAGGAAAAAGATTGTGTGAACATTCCTTTTTTTATGTGAATAGCCGACAAACGAGCAGACAAGCCACTCGGTGGCAAGTGGTCACCGTCACCCATGGACATTAGTAGCACCAAAAATATCAATGTTGCTTTGTAGGCCAAAAAATAAGAAGAAAGAAAGTACTGGCTCTCGAGCCCCCAGCTGGCACACGACGTGTCGTTGGTGGCTGACTCAAACAGAAGGGTAGTAGCTAGGCAGGCAGGCTTCAAGGAAAGATAATAATACCAGTAATAATATTAATGACTTAGTAATATTATTGATAATATAAACGTTAAGCGAAGCCGTACCACCGAGCAAGCTGGCTTCTGTCGCCGCTTATGACACCCTGTTCTACCAGCATGCGATTTTAGCGAGTATTCTAGGTCGCACCAACAGGTGACGAATATCATCATGACTCTAGCGAATTTCCCTATATATTTACATGATGCATAGCCCATGTCCATCCGGAAAAATATACCTTTCAAATGGTAGAATAATTATTCAAATTGCTGCCGTAGCTCCGGTAATTAATCTCGGCATACACTCAAGCTCAAGAAATTCGCACTGTCTCTTTATAATATTAGTATAGAAAGCTATTCTCTCAGACTAGCCTGAACTGTACGGCTAACGGGGTCAGGCTAAAGTAATCTACTTCTGTAATATTATTGTATCTACTCCTACCTCAGTAAACCACGTAACCAAGAGATCAGCTAGCGAGTAGTATTACGTCTAAACACAATTGATTCGCATTAATTAATCGCTCGACAGTCGTGACATCTCAATTAAGGTGGCAAACTGCGTACCTTTAATAAACCGATCTTGCATTCACAAACTCGGCCAGGAACGAGCGAAGTTTTGTCATCAAAGCTACAAGTATGACCAGTAATATTTTCGGATTGAATTTTTCTCTCACTTTTTTACGCCGTCATTCTACAGAACTGTAAATGCGTAATGTTCGACAATAATACCGTGTCGTGTGAGTGATGTGTTGTATAATGTGGAGCTGTGGGCAGTGTGGAGCTGGTCGGACAACACATCGAACTTCTATCTAAAGCTACATTGTTTTGACCTACCGTGAATAGTTCCGTGATATCCTAAATATTCATCATTCCAAAGAAAGAGAAACCTCAACATATAAACATTGTATAATTTACGTTATGCGAAATAAAGACACGATCCTCAGAGTCAAATCAAATCATAAAACTCCATTTACATTATATTCGAGCCATAATTAGGTAATTTAAATTAATTGCATCACACCGGGTATAACGCAATCAGGAATCGAATGAACTGACCAATTCATACAAATAAAACGTTTATATATGTGTGAATGTATTTTTATATTGTTGATAAACGTGGAAATTCCAATACAGTGTAACAAAGAGACAATTCAGAGGGCAGAATAATATTATCTGGAAACGAATGTAAGTGATGGTGGCTAACTGTTGTTAGCACTAACTAACACATAGGGCGTTAGTGAAGTCATTCGAGTTACTTTTTTGGATTCTGTAGCTCTCCTTTCCATATCACCAAAATTGCAAGCACATAAGTTACAAAAAAATACCTACAGTTTATAATGAATTTTACACTGCTTAAAAATTACCTATCAAAAAATAATAAATTTCTTTTATCTCTATCTATACATATAATAACATTCTAACAGATCACTTTCTCTACATGAAGGACATGTGAGAAAAGCTGTTATCAGGGGCCTTTTAGGTTAGAACTTTTGTCTGTTTGGCTGTGCGTTTGTGTGGGTTAAACTCAAAAGCGGCTTAACCGATTTCGTTACGATTTTCACTAACGTATTGCAGTAAGCATCACTAAATATTTAAATTTCGTTTCATTGCAATCCGTCCATAAAAAAACAGTTATTAACAGAAAAACACGGTCCTAAAACAATGCAGGTATTATATGTATATAAGCGAAAGTAAACGCAGACATAGTTTTACTGAAGCGAAGAGCCTTCGGTCTCAATCGTTGTTATTCATCTCATACCATATATCGAGTATTGTATATATCAGATACGATAAAGTTAATTTCATAGCCTTTTTTATTAACTAAATTTTCGACGTGGATAAATACATTAATAAATATATGAAGCAGACAAAACAGGATATCGCAGAACTGAATATCTTGCCTTCCCTCGCGCACTACACCCAGATAAGGAGTTCCACATCGAGAACGGTGATAGGGAATATATGGCACTGGCAGCGCGGATTCAAGCGAAATAAAACAATAAAATGTTACCAGTAATATTTCTATAATATCATTTGATAAGCATACATATGTTTTTCAGTACTAGTACGTTCCTTAACTTACCATGTGGTATCAGGCCTGCTTGGTGGTAGGGTTCCGCGTGCGGATTATATTATCAATATTGTTAAGTTATTAATGGTAATCTTATCTCTACCATTCTCCTACTTGAGCCAGCCGTCAAACGACTCATATTCCGATTGTGCCGGTAATGCATCTGTGTAGCCCATGGTGATACTAATGTCCGTGGGCGACAGTAACCACTTATCATCAGGAAGCTCATCTGCTCATTTATCAACTATTTACATTAAAAAAACTATGGGTGCAGCATGGTTGCCTTAAGCCATTATCCATAAATGCTATTTGAAATAATTTAAGATTTTAGGCGAACTTTGAATTTAAATCAATGACCCATGATATTTTAAATCTTTTAAATATTTTTTTTCGAAAATATCTTCTCCGCTAAAAAAATCATATATGATTTTATTTGCCAAGCCGCCTTTCTCTTGTTTCCTCCACCTTCGCTGCAGGTCGCAACTCTTTTCATCGAAGCATCCCATAAGTATACTGTAGATCGCGTTTCGTACCCTGTCCAGGTCTCCCGTTCTGCCCCCTGCTGATGCACACATTCACTCGACAACATTCGCTGTCGATGAAAGCGGCGAATGTTGGCACGCTTCCTACAATTTTATACGAGTATGTATGTAGACTTCTCGCTCGCCACACCGCGCTAAGCCTATGCTGGCAGCGGTAATGTAATGATCGGCCTAATAGTCGGCCGGTAATAAAATGGTTTATAATCAAAATAGCAAAAAATCTCAAAAGCCTCATCGTGAGACCCGAGCACAGAAGTGGGATAATTATGGGTTATAATGACGATTATGATGATTATTTGTAATTGATCATTTTCGCAATAGTTGAAGACATTGACCAACATGACGGCTCCATAGATTTTAATCGTCTTGTATACCTATGTAACATAAGAGATTATATGCACGGTTAAGACAAAATCCAATACGACCACACATCACACACTACACAACCGAGTTACGAACTCGAGTACTAATAAATAACTACACCCTCTCCATACAACGGTTTAGCATCAAATAAAGAGGCATTCGCCAAGGGAAGTTAATTGGATTGCCACGGACCACCCCTGCCTTTGATGCAGAAATAATCTTGCCAAGGAAATTGGGAGAAAAAATATAATAAGACTCGTTGAATTTAATTCATCAATTTATTTCTATACCTACAGATTTTTATACAACTACATTAACAAGGCGACACTTAATTGTCACTGAATCTTAAACTAGGAACTGACACCGGTATAACTATTTGACCACACTAGCTGCGCAATCGTCATGTAACATGTAAGTAAATGTTTTATATAAACCTTTATCTGTGGATGTAATTCCTTCGTAGCAACAATGTCTTCGAGTAATGAAACAATTTCCGTTACTATTATTACATTTGAAACACCAGTAGTTCAGACAATGTACATTATTAGCGATGACCAAATTCGAAAATATCCAAAAATTTGGAGTCACACATTTGTCACTTATGTCACCCTCACATACCTACGTATTCTAAAATTTTGGAATTTCGTCATTCCCAACAAATCGTCCAAGTCTCCAGAAATATTACACACTCACATGACGAAAATGATGCAGTCACTTCATCACTGGCTCTCCTACTTTATTACCAAAGTACGTAAAAAAATCCCTGGTTAATTTTACGTTTAGTCGTATATTAAATAATTAAACTACTTTGTGCCGTTCTGATTACTGGTTGGTATAAAACCTAGTGACTGGTTGGATAGGACGGGCAGAGCCCGCATGAATTAGCCTCAAACATAGAATCATAACTCTAAACTATTAAAAGCTCAACAAGATTAATAGCTACTTTACTTACATAAACTATGTTGACCACTAATCCGCATTGAAAATTACATATTTATAAGCTTAAGCTCTAATCAATTATAAAAAGGTACTGCGCTCCATTGAGCCTATTGGTAAAATATGTACAACTTATACCAACACCCAAAACCGCTAAACCTAATGTAACTCTCTCACGTTCCCCTACAGCATTCCGAAAGCAAATTTAAAAGCTAACTAAGATTTAATTAGGAAAGAATCCCCTTACGATATCTAAATATATCAGCGCAGCGAGATACCGTGCAGTCTACGAGTTTCTCGGTGGGAAGAAACATTAACCCAATTCGCGTTTGTCGTCCCAAAGTCTCAGCGCTGTCTGCTGCATCAACATAGACGTGATATCTTGTGTGATACTCTACATAAATTTATATTACATGAAACAAAACTTTATAAAACCGATCATATTGTTAAACTTCAAGAAGAATTTATTCAGTCCGTAGCTAGAAAAAATTACCTCAAAAAACAAAACTGTAAGAATTATAACCATACTTAAGCCTCACGTTTAGTTGTGATGAAAAAGCCGAACGTTTATAGGTTCACGTGTCTTATTGACACTTTCTTTTCAAAGCTACTACATAAAATGTGGATATATGTTTCACATAAACTTTAGTGACCCAATGGCTGAACGATACTAAGCTAATCATGATTATGTTTGGTATGACTTGGCCGTATTGGGGCGGCCTAGAATACTCTCCCCAATCCCATGGTGGCAGAACAGGGTGTCGTAAGAGGCGACAGAAGCCAGCCTGCTTGGTAGTAGGGCTTCGGGTAAGGATTATATTATCAGTATTATTATTAAGTCATTAATATTATTAGTGGTATTATTATCTTTCCGTGAAGCCTGCCTGGCTAGCTACCACCCTCCTGCTTGAATCAGCCGCCAAACGACTCGTCGTGTTCCGGCTGGGGGCTTGAGAGCCAGTACTTGCTTTCTAACCTTCTTCTAATTTCCTGGCCGACAACGCATCAGTGATACCTTTGGTCTAGCTGATGTCCATGGGCGACGGTGACCACTTACCATCAGGTGGCTCGTCTGCTCGTTTGTCGGCTATTAACATTAAAAAAAAAGCTGAATCGAAAATTTAAAGGCAGTGCAAGTAAGTTAAGCGCGGTGCGCGATAACATAAGATATACAAAATGAAACAGTTATGAACATATTATATGAATTTAAGATTTAATGTTTTAAACATTTAAAGCAAATAACGAGACGAAAAATAAAAAAATTCCACACATTTCTATAAGACAATCTGAAGACCTTAACCTTCTATAAAAAAAAACTAAAAATCACAAACAAACCATGCAAGAACAGATAAAACAAACTAGACGTTCGTGACGTAATTAGACACAACATTAAAGCATCATGCACAGGGAAATTAGTCACAGCAAGGATATTACAATTGCAATAGGAGAATGGCACACAAAAAACTATCCCCACATATCAATGAGCCGCCTTGGGCGACGGCGTCGACTTACGTTACGACCTACAAATATCCAGGTCGTAAATCACATCGCAATACGTGGGGATCCGCTACTATTATTTAACACACCCGTTTGTGTTCTCCGTTTACTTTAATTTGTTTGATGACAAAGCAAAAAAAAAATATTGAATACATTAACATAATTACGACATTTAATAACGTTACAATAATTTATTAATTAATTTTATTCAGTCTGTCTGATAATCGATAATCTGTCTGTCTGATAAATGTCTGATAATCGTGTGTAATAATAAATAAAAATAATCACAAAAAATAAAATTGGAAACCTGTAAGTAACTTTGTAATAAACGTCAATAATTGATAATTAAATTACAGAGTAGGTTTCGTAGACACGTCCTTACACGGATAACAATCCAATGTTGTTGACATATCACTGATCTAAAATCAGAATATGAATAAAACAATTTTTTTGATAACATATCGGTCAACGTCGCATGCTATCTCGGCGATTACCGTCGATAACATTATGGCCGGAATCATTGTCACCGTTACAACTACGAGTTACAGATGGTTAATGACATTACCCGACAAACGAACAGACTTAACTTGTCACCGTCGCCCATCCACTTTCTTAACACCGATGCATTGCTGGCTGCGATGTAAGTCGGGGATCAGCTTTTTACGTGAAGGACAATTCTAAAAAGGATACAAAGAATTCTTCAAATGCAATTTTAACGTCATCTGACCAGATTATTCGATACATTTGGTTTCAACAGGCAACCCTGGTTATCACCATTAGCAATTTTTATACATTAAGGTGGAAAAGAAATGGCTTAATAGGCACGTCAAACAGCGTTGGCAACCCATAATGGCCTACGTGGTAGTCAGCTGAAGAAGGAAAGTGTTGGAGAAGCTGATTACGTGTAAGATTATAGACACTACGCTGACATCAAATTAATATTTACTTTCTGATCTTAATAATGCAGAAGTGTAAAAAAATGATAAAGCAAATAAGAGATTTATAATGTAAATGGCAAAAAATCAAAATGAATATTAATAAAGACGACGACAATTCTATTGCAAACAAATAGTTCCCCTAAACAAAAACGTGTCAACCTACTAGCTATTTTAGTAACGAGCTGTTTTAAAATCTTTTTTAACCCATCCTCGACTGTAGCATTCAACATGACAAGTCCACGGTCCAAAGTCATCCCATAGTACACAACGGCAGCCAGCTATTTCAGTCGCTAACGAGGCACTAACAAAACCTCGACTGAAATTGTAAAACGATTCTTTTTTGAGTAAGGTCGCGAGTTAGACGGAGCTGTACTGGATGGTCGATTTAATTAGGTGTATGACTCGCTGAACTTTGGAAATACGATTTTATTTGGTCATGTTGAATGATAACTTGAAACTGTGCGGTGAATGCGAAATATCACAAATAATAACAATCTCACCTCGGAATGTGATGTGTGTTTGATGTGTGATTACAAAACTGTGACGACGAAAAAACAAAAGTTATGTTTTTTTACGATAATTTAAGACGCATTTTATTGTAGGCAGATTTGTAATATTCGCTGAATAAAGAAAACAATAAATAAGTAAGAGATAATCAAATATTATATATAAATTATTGAAATTCCAATAAAAAAATATATTTAGATTCCAATTATAATATTTTAATAATGTATATTAAAATTATAAATCCATAAAATTTCAACTACCCTCGTCGCACGTACACCGCGTCGACGTGACTTATCGGCGACTGGACAGGGGCCGTTTGTAAAAACACGACGAAGTATACTATCAGATTTCTCCCAGCCGCAGCGGGTTCTAACAAATTAACGCTATCAAGGAGGTAATCAGGTTTTTGTAGCCGCCAATCGACCGAGGAATTTCCTTGACATTACAAAGACTGTTTCGTAAATATTCAACGTTGAAAACTTACGCAAGCCAAGTTTAAAGTGTATATGACACACTAATTCACACGCGAATGGGTTTTAAATGCACATATTGGTATCTGTTTGATTAAAAATGTTCTTACTCTTTTACTTTGTTGATGTTCCTTCTTCTTTCAATATTATCACACCCGCATTAGGATTCTCCGTTAAGAGTGCGACGGACATAAACAACGATGTCTTGGTGACTATCAAACAAAACCTAAAAGCTAACCTCATAACACCCAGAACCGAACCTAGACACCTTCTCTGGGTCACTGCCACAATCTTCTTATTAATACTACTGATTTATTTCGCGCTCATAACGCCACGATGATCTGTATCAATCGTAAGAGATCGATTAAGTTCATTAAATCTGGACGGGATCCTCAGTTGGAAAGGTGAACGCTAGTAGTGACAAAGATTGTAAAGCGCTTCCGAGCGGCTTGGTGGATTATATATGTATTCTCTGCTCCTCTACCTCCTACATTACGAGAGAATACCTCTATCCCCGGCAAGGACAGATTTTGTTACAAGTGTTTGCCAGAGTCTTGATCTGTTAATGACACATCGTTTGTGTAACTTATTGCCCGTAAACACAACAAGAAGGTCTAGTGTGAGGGTGTGTGTTTTATTATCTATACGTGTAATAAAATTCTAACTGATCGCTTTCTGTACATTAACGATATATGAGAAAAATTATTACTAGGGGCCGTTATTAACGCAATAGAACACGAAACAATATTTATTAAAATTTTCATCTGTTTGTATGTGCGTTTGTTCGCGCTAACCTCAGAGACGGCTTAACCGATTTCGTTCTGGTTTTCACTAATATATTGCAGTATGCATCACTTAATACTTAAAGTTTGTTTCGTTGCAATTCGTTGATACATAAAAAAGTTATAAATTAATTTAAAATAATAATAATGTAGCTACTATTTCTCAGCGTAAGACGTAGTTTTTCCGAAGCGAAGCGAGGACAGTTTACTAGTTTATAACATAAACTCGTAACAGGATAAGAGGTTCATATTTTATGTACTATACAAAGACCTCGTAGAACGTAAAAATGTAATAATGCACGTTCTCAGAAAGCAATGTATCAAGTAATTTATCTGGCGCCGTCAATATGTCAAATACGCAAGCGTCAAGTTAGTCACGGTCTCGGGCTGGATAAATTATTTTTATTGATTGCCAGGTCAGTTTTGGAGCAATGTGTTTAATTCAATTTAGGATACTAAATTTTAATAAAAAATAATTACTATCCTCAATCATGAGCAAAACACAAATGCCACAGCATAAAACTTTACACGAGTATCTTCTGGCACCGAGGCGACAGCATGCCTTCTTCCACAGCCTTCTCCATCACAATCGGCGACATACACGCCTGTCAGGGTCATCGTAGGAGTTCAGTAATATATATGCTCAGAGACTTGAAAAGCACATCACAAGATGTGGGTGATGGTAAAAATCAGGACTAGGTATATCTTAATTACACCCTTAACAAATGTTGTTTAAAACGCTGCTTTCGAAGTTGTAGCCAGGTAAATGAAGCTGGGTCAAGTGTTGCAAATGTGTTCAACATAGAAAAGGAAGTCCTTTAGAATCTAATTTGAATGGGCTGCATTGAGATAACTGCATTATAGCATCTTATATAATACTGAAGGCCCCGTCCGACTTCATTCAGGTTGGACTGATTATTTAAAATTTAATATTTGTTGCCTTGATTCGACATCATTAGGTTAACTGACATTTATATAGCCTATCATCTGTGCAATCACCTGTTCTCACTACTATACCACTTTTCACGAAGATCGGTCAAGACCTTTTCGAGTTTTCTCGAAACATACACGAGAATCTCAACAGATTTATATAGCAGTATAGAATAGAAGACTAGTAACACCCTCGCTTCGCTTGTATTAGGAATGGGATTTTCTAGTTCTGATAATTAGAAACATATTAATTTATTATAACAGCTGAAGCCAGGCAGTCATAATTTTATTTAGTGCCCTCTTAATACAATCTCCATATCAACTTGTAATTCCTATCCCACAGGAACAAATCTATTTGCCGGCATAAAAAGTATCCTAGATTATGACTCTTAACATAAGCTACTGAAATGCCAAGTATCATGCGTTTTGTGGTTTTAATGTGGTACATGGTCAAAAAGATAAACGAACAAAAATCCCAAAAAATATTTTTTAGCCTCCATGTCGATAACACAGTCTACCTACACTAAAATTTCAAAAAAATATTCCTCATACAGATTCGATCCCAAAAACACTACAGATCCCCACGGAAATTGCAATGCAGCCTAAGTATAACTTTCGCGTGCGAATACGCGAGGGGTAGTACTAAATTATAATGGTACATTAAATATGTAAAAATGTATGTGATGTTTACTCGTAAAGTAACCTAAAATTTATTCATATATATAGATAAATTTCTCAGACCATAGATCTATATACCACACCAAAAGCAAACGTTCCGAATTCATTTGTAACTGAACTACACAGATACATTATTATTATACAAACATTATTATACAAAATTGACACCTACGAATACTTCTATATTTTAAGCTTGTATTATTCAGTTACCACACACTCGTCAAAGATCTACGCGTACGATAGTATCGCTCCCTGCTATTGTTCGGGTAATTTTATTCAACATAGTAAATTATCAATAGTCACATTATACAATATTTCTAGTCTTCCAAATATTAATATATTTGCAATAAAACGCAATGAATCATACTTTAATTAAAATAATCTTAGCGATCTCCAAATCCCCGGCATCATGTCGTGACTCACGAGGGCACCGGGGTAATATAAACTCACCCTTATTTATGACCTGCGTACCTTGCGAGGGTCACGATAGAAATAGATCAGGAGAATGAAATTAACTCTGAAAATTTATTTTTAGAAACTACACTACCTAACCTCTACAAAAACTAAGACACATTCGTAGATTAACATTAAATGTAATTTTAGTAAATAAATGTTTCGCTTCTCACTTTCCTCTACTCGCTTATTCTAATTTTTACAGCTCTATACAAAAAACTTACATTATTTTAATACCGAAAATGCAATATGATGCAGTCATCAACTTATTGACCTAAAAACCAATGCCCACGTGATATATCCGAATGAGTCATACAAATGTATATCGACTTGATATTAAAACAATGGCCGTTATTCGTGTGGGCGTGAAGCCGAGATGAGCACTAAAAAGCACATTTAGAAAGCTTATGGATCGTATTCCAACATTTAAACCGACTTGCCCGTCGTGCCCGCGAGCTGCGGTACTACATGACGCTATTTAAGAAATAATAGGGTATTTGAGGCCCGGATTCCTGCATTTAGGCAGAGCAAATGACGGCTGTCAAGTTCTGAATCTACACGATTCACAATTATATTATATACGGAATAGTATTAATAGAATTGTATAAGTAAATTCTAAATTTGGATCACGACGTATATCGTAAATCACTTGTTTCAATAACAACAATTATACCCACAAAGTTATTATTATATAAAATTGAGAATTGGTAGTTTTCAATACGTTAAATCTCAGGAAATCCCATTTTCAGAAAGAGTAATTATGTGGTATAATCGCGTATAAATTTCAGTTTTTCGAATATGCTCCAGATATTGTTTTAACAGGTTCTCTTAAAAGGTTATTTTAGTAAACTTCTCATTTTTGATGATGCATAAGCATTTTATCTATACCACAGATAGATATCCTGCGGCTTCAGGGCTGCATGAGGCCTCCATGTGGCCTCCATGAGATTTTCGTGCTGCCTCAATACGAGCAAGCTTTGGTGTTATCAGTTTTAATTATACAGATAACAAAAATAAAAAAAAATACAGAATTAAATAAAACACGGTATCAATGTAAGATAATGGAAAACGGTATAATACAAGATTTTCAGATTTTGTAGACCACACTTCTACTATGTAACTGGTGTTTAAACCACATAAGTAAATATATCCGAAGCTCTCGTTGAACTGGAATTACTTAAATTGGCGAAAGATAGTAATCTGAAAAATCTTTTTGCTGCTAAAGATGGATGGAACCCATCAATATCTGGAAAAATTCTTTTGAGTATCCATGTCTACGAGGGCATACACGCCATTTACCTTCCTGCTTTGGAAGCACTTACTGTTGCGAGTCAACATTTTCTCTCATGACATAATTTAAAACCCAGTTTAATAACGCAAATAACAAATTCCCATTTAGAGTATCAGTTAAGACTACGAGTTACAAAGCTTAATCCAAATATTCAATTGCTTTCTAACAAGAAACAATTCTATCGGGGTTGAAATCGTTTTATGTAATTATTCTTTTTTATAATATCTGTATATTGCAATAAATACATAAAACTATACACAAACTATAATAATATCGCCATAATTGCATTTTTATACCTAAACTAGCTCTTACGACCTTTTTTTCTGTCTGCCTACTGTAAATGTGGCCTCTAACAGTAAAATACTTACCCAACTCTGATCTATACCATTGGGATCTTAAATTTACCTGATTTTGAATAAGTATTATGGTATGAAGAGACAGACGAAAATAAAAGCCAATATTGATTTTCTGTTAAGATGGCGGTAAATTAAATTATGACTACCAGGCTGATGCGATTATAATAAATGAATATGTTTTTAATCGTAGAACTAGAAAAACGACGCTCTAAAAAATGCGGGCGCTTTTTCTAAACGTAAGGCGTAATTTTTTTTAAACCAAACGAAAGCGGATTCTAGTTTACTATTAAACATTAATCAAATTTAAAAACATATTTGATAAAATAAAGGCAAGCATATCGTATACAACATAACTAAATATGAACAGATATTATTTTCGTCGTGTGTTAATTCCACTCATCATTTCTTTGTATATAATATTAATTATGTATTACTAATACATTTGACAATTTTACGAATCCATTATGCAATTTATTTTGACGTAACTTATCATTACTCCCCCATAAATAGGGGAATCGCGTCCTTGGGTTTGCAATTAGCGTCGAACTAGGGTGCGAAATAAACCCATTACACTCGGACTATTGTCATTATTTTCGGCGTAACTTAATTAACATGGAGCCTCCACGCCTACAGTTATTAAAAGCTTAATAGAATAGAATACACTTTGTTGTGTGTTAATGTTCTAAAATTATATAAATATAAAGTTATGAACAGAAGTGAACCGAAAAAAGTAAAAATAGTACTAAAGTCTCATTGCTAAAAAACAATCTTCAGAAAGAGGACACACCGAAAAAAGAAGAATGAATTTGTAGGAATAATTAACTGTACAAGAATATATCTATAAACATATATACATACATACTTAAATGGGGTATCAAGATAGTAAGTCATTTCAACAGTTATATTTGAATAGCTTTCATTTTATCCATTAATAATCTAGATATGCAGGGTCCAACGGAAACATGTTTACTCCTTATAACTATAAATGTTTATAAATATATTAGAAATACTGATCATAGGGCCATGTGGCTGGACCAACTGGGGTCATATTCACACAATAATATTATCACTATTAAGTCCACATGTTTTTTGTCATGTCATTTTGAAATCCTATACACTATGTATGTAGTCAATAACATGATGATTAAAAAAATTATATATTTACTTATATATCAAAACCATATCTACCAGGCCAGGTAATAAAAGTAATATAGGGTTTGTCAAACTGCATTGTGCTGGAGGCTAAAGTAAAAAGTGGCGAGGATTGCAAGTAAACCAGTTTTGTTGTAATAAGCCTGCAAGTCCATGTAACTCGACACTACAGCCACAGAAGGTAAACAGCATGGGTAGGGAACAAGTGATTTTTTTATGAAAACTAGCTATACCATCACCAAATAAACATGTTTCTTTATGGTGATTGTAATGTCAATAATATGAGATATGCATGTAAGAATGTTCATAGTATATGTGAAGGAATAGCTACTAAATTAAAACATGTATGGAGAGCAGGGATGTTATGGAGCTCCGTAACCGTAACAGAACCTATCGGATATCCGAATAATATATCCGTAACCGTAACCGAATCGGATAAAAAAGTTTCGGATGACTTCGGATAGCGGCAGTCTTAATAAAAAACGCTATGACAGATTTACTCCGGCCGAACCGATACACTAGTCGCGTCGTAACAATTTTAGAGTTTTAATTAGGTATACTATTTTTAATGCTATTTTTTTTTTGTGACTATAATATTACATTATAATTAAAATTAAAGTCAAACTGTTGCTGTTGTGTTTACTGTTACTGCTGTGTTTTTGTTTTTTCCCAAGTCTAAATCATCTGATATCCGAAACAATCGGATAATCCGAAATAATTTCACATCCGTAACCGTAACCGAAACCGGTAAAATATATTTCATGTATCCGTATCCATAACCAGATCCGAAATTTAATATCAATAACATCCTTAATATAATAAAGAGAATAGTATGGATAAATTTATTTATTAATGACAAAACATTACAAATAACCTATTTAACTGGAGGTGACTGCAAGGTCTACTTACAAAATCTTTTTTGTAATAAAAACCAAACATTCATATGCATATTATTTATGTTTATCTCTACTAATGTAGAGGAGACAGTTATTTGCTTCTTCATTATTCTGAAAATATGGGAAAAATATATATTTTTTTATATTAAAAGCCGACAAGCAAATAAGCCTCCTGATGTTAAGAGGTAACCGTTGCCCGTGCACATCGGCAAGACCAAAAGTATCACTGATAAGAAGAAAGTTGAAAGAAAATACTGGCTCTCAAGACCCTAGCTGGAACACTTTGGTATCCGACTCAAGGAGGCGGGTGATAGCTAGCCAGGTAGGCTTCACAGAAAAATTACAATACCATTAATAATACTGACAATACAATCCTTAAAGAAGCCCTACCACTTAGCAGGCTGGCTTGTGTCACATCTTACGACACCCTATTCACCAGAATGGGATTGGGGGGAGTATTCTAAGATACCCCAATATGGCCAATATCAATTCTCAAGTTAAATTATGAATGAATTATTTTACATATAATGACAGGAGTTATATACATATACCTGCTTGTTATCTGCCTGCTTTGTTAAAACATACATTTTTCACAATGATGTTATTCTACAAGTGCATCAAGCAAACATTTACTACTAATTTTAATTCTTGTTTTTTACCTCTTTCCCGCTTGCTCCAATGTTTTAGGTTTTCTATTAGGAGAATCCCAGATAGAAAAGCATATCAATGCCTCTACAATGGCTGTCGTAATAACAAGCATTAGTTGTAGCATTTGTCAAAAGCTAATGTAAAGGTTAAAGAATTCTTACAACAATTATTACAATTGTAAAGGTTAAAGAATTCTCTTTAGCATTAAAATTGCTCATTGTGCAGACAATAAAAAAATATGTATTATTGAAATTATGTATACATCACCAAGGCGCTTGGAAATAACGAGCTCTGCAGCTAATTCTTCTTAGGTTAAATAATGTTATTATAATTTATGTGGTTTTTTTTTAAACATATGCAGAGGAGTTACTTCTTTCATGATAATACACCTTTATTAAATGGTAGTGGAAAAAAATGTGCATATGTATATTAGTGATAACTATGTATATGAGTAAATGAATTTGATATGAGATATATCCTCATACTGTATACAGTGGTATACTAGAGAAACTCACAATATCATCCACAGCATATAATGTTTGTAGTTCTGCTCCTTCTATTCTTAGATTCATGTTTAATATATAACAATGTTTGATGGCCTGGTTTTTTATTCGATTTAGTGCCCAAGTACCTCATTTATCCATACTGCATTTACCTCTTGCAAAATACATAGCTACGCAGTTCTATGGTAAATAGAACATTCTAAATATTTACTTAATCCGATAATAGTAAAATGTACGTAATGGTTCTCTATGAAGTAAATTATTGATAAAAAATTAAAGATAAAATATATTCATAGCCAAAAATTTCGCAGTTCTTGGCGTACACCGCACTCTCGCGTATGGTTCGAGGGGTGAACCACAGTATTTACACCCGCATGTTGCCAATTAAAATCCTACCTGCTGGCTAGCGCATTCACGCCTAGTTTTCAATTAAAATTGATAGAAAGATAGCTTAAGTTCAACATGTAATTTAAATATGTCTATAAAACTCACCTTTCAAAAGTTAAAAACGCAGACTGCGGCTGCAAATCACGAAACGAAGGGACAAATCCTTGCACAACCACTAAACCAAACTATACGCAAATTAATTATATGAACATTAACGGTTCACAAAGATATTTACAGAAAATAAATGCAAGGATAGTATCACGACCAAATTAAGTCATGAAACGTCCAAAAATCAAACACAAAAGGAAAAAAATGTAGCATCTCTATCACGAAAACGAGCACAAAACCTACACGACAACCACTCTTAAAATCTTCAGAAAACTGATGAAAAGAAAAAGTCAAAGTACACAGAGGCGCCACTGTTGCATTTTAGCGCAGGCGCTGTCAAATTCATTTTTTTTTCCAAAGAAAAATATGACCTAGGTATGCTATCACTCTATCTGATATATTTAATCTCTTTACTCAAACCTAAACATCGTTATTAATATTGCTTATATTTTCTTAATAAATCAATGCTGCTAGAGATGGAACTGCAAATTATAATCAATGATATTATTACATAAAAAGTAATGTACTATTTATATTGACATTAATCATTTAATAAATTGTCAGTGTCACCGTCAGGAATATTGACAGATTCTTCAAATAAACAGCATCATTTTATCAATCGCTTCGGAGTCCGGAGCACAGAGTACATTTTGTGTAACTGAATAAATAAATAGGACTTAATGTTCAGGCTAAGTAGTCTCAAGTCTGGACTTACACGAACACATCAGTACTACTAACATATATAAAACGTCAATTGTGTTTTTTACACCGTTTTAAATTATCTATTCGCTAATTATAATAGTAGTATACATTTCGAAACAAAATGTTGGAACAAGTTAAACGTGTGATATTAGTTCTTTCTGGAAAGGGAGGTGTTGGGAAGTCTACTGTTAGTACCCAGCTTGCATTAACACTTAAAGAAAACGGATATAAAGTAAGTAAAGGAAGCTTACTTCAATTAACTTTCCCATTGAAACAGACTGATTAGGTACAGATTAATTATAAGTTAGGGGTAAATCAATACTCAACGTTCTTACAATTTTGTGACGTTAACATTTTATAATTGTTTTAGATAGGCTTACTGGACATAGACCTTTGTGGCCCTAGTGTACCATACATCTTGAACTTGGAAGGATGTGATGTGCATCAAAGTGCCGAGGGTTGGGTGCCAGTCTATGTAGACAAGGAACAAAGGCTAGGAGTAATGTCTATTGGCTTCCTTCTAAATTCTCGCAATGATGCTGTGGTGTGGAGAGGTCCAAAGAAAACAGCTATGATCAAACAATTTCTAGAAGATGTATGCTGGCAAGATCTGGATTTCTTGATCATTGATACCCCACCAGGTACTGGAAGTATTATTTACTTTTTTACATAAGGTACTGATCTCTTCTTTAAACCAAAATAAGTTATATTTGCAAATATTAAAATAAATTAACATGTTTAACAAGTATTAGATACGATAATTCATTGACCTCTAATACATAGTTACACAAATATGTTCATGACAAATAGCAACTAATACTTACTGTAGTAGTTAAATTACTTAATTAGTTGGATCTTGTATATAATGTAAAATTAACCAATCAATGGGTTATAACCTCATAAAATAGTTGACATAATTGTCATTAAATGTTATTGATGATAATCTAGGAACCTCAGATGAACATATAACGGTGATGGAGAATCTGCGGCAAGTCCCCCACTGCTCGGCTATAATAGTCACCACTCCACAGCAAGTGGCCATAGAAGATGTGCGTAAGGAAATCACTTTTTGCAGAAAGACTGGTATACCTATTATGGGTATCATCGAAAACATGAGTGGGTATGTATAGCAAAGACTATTATGAGTTATTGGTCAATGTTTCCCATATTATGTCGGTTTATTATAAATAATTTACTTGTAAATGCAAAGAACATGAAGTGTATAATTTACATTATCATTTTTTTTTTTTGGTGTCACCTCAGTTTTGTACATTCTAGGTGGACTCCGTAGATTTGTAATTATCATTGTAAATATGACTGTTTACTAACATCTAAGCTTGTTTACTTCGCTTATTTTCATAGTTTTACAGTATCCTGATATATAATATTGTAAGAGTTTTTATAGGAAATATCTAAAGAAATAGGTGTATTTATCATGGCTGCATTATACATTTATAGCAGTAATCTTCTACAAAAAAAAATTAAATTGATAGAACCAAAAAAGGAACATAAAATTGTTAAAAAAAAATAGTTATATATATTATATATTTGTGCACTTCTTCAATCTTCTTGATCTTTTATGGTTTTAGTTGAATTTTGAAGTAAGTGTACTTGTGAAAACACAGCATGTAGTTGGAGAATATTATAGTATAGACATAAAGTTATACATCCATGACCTAGACTAAGACATGTTGTGAGAAGTTCCTTCAATGTTTTTTCCTTTACAGTTCTTTATTCCAACACATATTAGAACAAAATTTGACTATAACAGAAAAACAATACTTGTTACAGATATGAATGTCCGACTTGCAGTCAATGTACAAACATATTTTCAACTGGAGGTGGCAAATCCCTAGCAGAAGTATCTAATATAACTTTCCTCGGTTGCATTCCCATCGACCCCAGGGTTGGCAACCTCGCAGGCCGTGGGATTGCAGCAGTGCAGGAACTACCAGAATCGACTACTAGTAAAGTCTTCAATGAACTGTCTGTAATACTTGGTGCATCTGCACAGAATGGTTCAAGTTAATGTAGCCATTTATGAAGATAGGTTTTTAAATATGTTTTTTAATGTACCTAATTACCATAGTAAGAGAAAATGTATAATCTATTATTGTGATATTTAAATTGTAAATAATACAATCAAATCATTGTAAAATAAAAAGCTAACTTTCAGTTTTTCGTGACCACTGATTTAATGTCATTAGTTTTTTCTTTATATTGGCTCATGCTACCAGTCTATATGCTTACTGTTCTACAGTGAACCGTTAATAAGTGTAGCCTATGCGATTTTTTATTACTCTTACCTCATCAAATGTCTGAATTAATTGCTTAGGTTGTTGATATCTGTGATGAAAAAAGATATTATAATAACTTAATCTACTCAACACATACTACATCATCTAACTAGACGAAGCTGAAGTAATGTTGGTAGTGACCCTGCCTGCCGAGCGGTCCCTTGTTATAGTCCCGGACAGTGTAAATATTTGTCACAAAATATAATATTTCTCCTAGGTGTGTTAGTGATGTCTTATTCGTTGCATATAAGGTTAATTTGTTTTTTTTTTTATTTTGTAACAATAGTCAGTTAGTAAAAAAAAAATACCACAAATCAAAACACTTTATTCTTAAAAACCTATTACTTTTTAAATTATCTACGGTAGGTATTTATAAAAATATTTTGTAGACAACAATATTTATGATATATAAAATGCTGTATTATTACAAATTATTAGCATGGGACATGATTTAAATACCCTAAAATACCTGTTGATATTAGAACACTAAAATCTAAAGAAATAAAAATATATAACTATCTGAGATTTATTTTCGGCATAATTTTATACCAGTATTAAACATCATTAACAAGCTTAAAAATAACAAAAAAATATTTGGTGTGTAACATGAGATTGAGTAAAGAAATATCAAGATACCTTATGCACTAATGACTTGTAGCCTAATGATTGTAGACTAATGATTTGTGGCCTCGATTGAAACTGATAGATGGAGCTGTAGTAAAGTTATAAAAAAATTGCATACTTAAAAAATCAAATAATTCATATTACTGCCGGGCTATGTATGTAGGATTTCTGAACTTTGCATAACAAGCCATAACTTTATGTTGACACAGTCGGAGGAAAAATTGAAATAACTAATATTCAAAGTACAGATTTAAAGCTATGTATCAGCAAGTCATTATATTCATCGAAATTACCAATGGCGATCAAATATAATATATACAAATAAACTTGATATAATATCAACTACCCAGATATATTATACAATTCAATTTATAGTCATACTCTGTTCAAGTAGGTTAGATATGCAATGTATTGTATTACTGCACTGTAAAACGAAATTCACGAAAAACATTTATTTGACGAAATATAAATCTTATTTTTTTAAATAAGACTTTCATATGTTCACATCATTCCAGCTTCAGATGGGACGTCCTCGCTGAGCCACATGAACTGGCGAATTTCCTCCTCCGACGATGGGCAGCAATGAGGAGGTGCTTTTTCCAACATACGTCGTAGTTCCTACGTAAAGAAAACGATGCTTCATAGAACAATAGAATACGTTTCTACTTCATTTGGAAGCACTGATGATATCCACGTTACGGACACCGATTTAAATATTGGCACAGTCGTGACACACAGAGTCAGTTTAACAACACACACACACACACACAGCAGCACTAATGGCATCACCGACGCGTTGCTGGCGAATGCAGAAGCGGGGAAAATTGCTTGTGAAGTATAATCTGTGTGTACCTGGTACCTGCGATGGAATCCTAGTGCCGGGCATGTTTGAGCAATTAGGTGTAAGTAGATCCAGTAGTATGAATTCAGTTACAAACCAGAGTGTGAGATGAAAAATCCAAAGGTACACTGAAGTGTCTACTATCTGTAATTAATTATTTGACATTTCGGCTCCAGACAAACTATGTCACAATCGCACTTCGTGGTTCTACTAGTGCTAGGCTTGGTTCTCGTGTTCCATTACTGGATTTCAAGACCCACCACGCTTTAAAAGTGCCGATTGACATTTCCGCGCTTAAGCCCATTGGTGTAAATTTCGAAGAATTCTCATGAATGCCGATTTCCTCACGAAGTTTTCTTTCATCAAAGCAGCTAATAATTGATTGAAGATAAGCATGTAACTGAAAAATTGCGTAGATCTTATAAATCCTTACTCTCTTTCTATCACTAAAAAACTCTAAATGATACATTATGCATTCAAATGCGTCACCTTCATAGCACTTTGGTTCCTAGAAGCGGCCTCCAGGTGGTTGATGACGGGGGCGGGGTAGTCCTTGCCGATGATGCAGCCGACACGCTCTTGCACCTCTATTGGCGCTTTCCAGGGCTCATATCTACAACGTACCGTATATAATAAGCCATAATGCATAAACAAGATTTGATTATTCAACACCTATTAAAAAATGTTACGAAACTGGTTACCTAGAAATAGTGATACACTGAGAGCAGCCGAGTTCTAGTATGTGAAAAGCCGCTACTACTACTACGACCCCACACGCTCGTCACCGTCGACGTACTAGACAAACAGCGTCATATCAGCAATGTGCTTTTCTGCGTATTAGGTGCTTAAAACACCAACGAATAACAAAAAAAATAAAATAAAAATGACGTGCATACAGACGAACGATTCCCCGTAAAACATAAACCAAAGGGTTGATAACTTGGGAGATTTTAATACCCTAGTTTTTTTTTTATTTAAATAAAAAAAACAACGTTACGTAATACGATGTTCGTAATTCGTTTTACAAGGTCCTCCTCTTACTAGGTGCCAGGGGGCTTCCATTCCTTTGTTGCCCTAGGCAACAAAGCTCCTGAGCTCTAAATCCGGCTCTGCGTATGGCAATTAAAAAGTAAGAATTGGTTGCTGCACCATTGTTTCCGAGAGTCCTTGTCATTTATACATTTATCTATACCATAATATCATTTACGCTGTGCTTTAACAAATCACTTAAAAATTCAAATAGTTAAATCAAGTACCAATTTGATACCCTATCGTAATAACGAACACCGAGCCGAATAAATGAACGCTGAACCTTTTGAAGGCGATATGAAGATATAACCAGATTAAAAATTGAAAACCCACACAAAATGGGAGAATTTTCGAAAATTTTACAAATTACTAACTTCCTTCTTTAATCGTTTAACGCGTTATCATAATATACCAGTGAAATAAAGTTAAATTCATCGCCTTTTTTTACAATTAATCTACACAGATTAATTAATTATTTAACTAATAATAACTCCCCTCCACCCATCTTTAGCTGCAACCACTGCCGGCTAACAAGTTCTGAACACACACACACACACACACACACACAGATAATAGTCAAGGTGCTCGCTCACATGTACTCGACGGGCATGTGCGCCAGCTCGGGCACGTAGCGGCGCACGTAGTGGCCGCTCGGCTCGAGCCGCCGTCCGAGCCGCACGGGGCACGCGCACTCGCTCGAGTCCAGCAGCGCTTCGAACGCCGACGACGACACCCACATCCAGTTGCCGGCGCACACCGACCTGCGCGGCGAACCAAGGACGGTATCGGTCTGTTAGGTGATACATTATTGTGGTACCGCCATCGATTGGAATAATTTGCCTACGTCGATGTTGCCGTCCCATTAGTGTAGCAACACAGCCGTTAACCGCATACATCGGGGAGCATTGACATCGGCATGAATGTCGACTATTCCGTCACAGGTTTTTTGCTATATTTCAGATATTCCATTGTTTAATTCGTTCTCTTGATTATTTCTTACATGTTAAATTAAGTAAAACCATGCTAAGTCTAGTAACTTTTCTTTACTTCGCTTCGTCTACTTTAAACTTAACCTTATTGGACGGGATTCTTTATATTAACATATCTTTTTTATTTGTAAAGTGATTGAAGTAAAACAAAACATGATTAAGAGGTACTAAAGAAAACAATAATAATAATAATCTGTCTATCTGTTCCTGAACGAAAAAAGATATTTGAGAAATGTCAACTTCCTGTCATGGTTGTGGAACTTCACTCGTCTTTCCATAAAAAAATGTTGTCGGCAACTTCTCATCAACGAAAGGAGGCACCATCTATTGCGAGCGGGTCAATACGAAAGACCATTCCACCATCTATGATAAATTTTGGGGGATGTCGGCAGCGTCGTGCACAGGATTATGACACTGGGTATGCGGCGGAGTACTCGGTCACAAAAAATTTTTCTTTTATAGATTTTTAGCATAGCCAGAGCCACGCGACGGATCTCTAAGTCGGAAGCCATGCGAACAGAACAAGTCTTAGATGTTATTTTTAATTTTTAATAAACACACATTTTCAACACAAACCTCACAATCAAATAACATTTTAACAAAATCAACAAACGCACTAGTAAAAGCAAATCACTACAATTATTATAGAAACTCAGTAATAAACTGTTAAATGTACACACTTTCAATGTTAAAATGAAAAATCTTTTAAGAAGACTATAAATATACTGGCGCAAACAAAATAGTAAGCAATGCTTATCACATGAAAAAAGCAAAATGGCCCCCGCGAAACAGTGCATACGTGATTTATTAGATTTCCGTCTATTATTTTTACTCGGATTATAGGCAACGAACATTTCCGATTACTCCCGATAACTGCCGAACTTCCTGCCGCTGGAGTCGCGGCTTTCGATATTCATGGGTATGTGTGTTTGCGAACTGTGCACGGACACCAAAATTACTTCACACATGCGAACGAATGTCCTGCGGGACGCGACGGCATGACTTGGTTGATTAGGTACATTATTTTGCAGCGCCGCTTGCTTGTCGCCAAACTCCTGGCAAACATAATGTTTGTGTGCTTACAACTAGATGCTATTTATAAAATATTAGGCGTTTTTAAGTTATTATATTTTGTTTATTCATTTATTTACTATTAATTAAAGTCATTTAAAACGTACGAACGTTTTATTAAAATATCTGTGAATGGCAAGTAAAGCACTACATTTCTGCCTACAAGGAGCGCACGCCCCTGGATGTAGGTAGTTTTTAAAGGGGGCGGTGCCGTTTGTGCGGTCGCCTTGTGAAGTTGTGCTGCCGTTGCACAGTAACAATACGGTACAGTACCAGTCAGCGTCGAGCAGGTACTTGAGGAAGTGCTGCAACCCGTGCTCCCAGGACAGCCAGAGGGTGCCGCGCGTGAGGAACGAGGCCACCGTGTTGCGCAGCACGTGGTGCAGCCAGCCCTCCGAGCGCAGTTGCCGCATCGCGGCGTCGATGAACGGGAACCCGGTCATGCCGTCCATCCATCTGGAGTCCATAGGTATGTCACGGTCATCTCAGTCGAAGATTATGTAAATAGATATAAAAGCTAAGTAGCTTACCGGTTAATCGACAAGCTCGTGCACGAGGTTTTCGATTCTAGCGCTGCACACACTTGCACGCACGCCCGACTGCTGACGCTGACCACGTGACAGAAGTCCTTCGGAGCCTATTTTAGCGTTTTCTCAAACCCGTGAATGTTGACACGCAACAAACAATACATTAATTGTTAATGATTTTCAACGAGCAAAGACCGCATACCTCTCGAGCTCGTCCCCCTGCGGCCGCTTCCAGGGGATGTCGAGACAGATGGGGTTGCCGTCCATCCGTCCGTAGTTGGGGTTGTTCACGCTCATCGTATAGAAGTACTCGCGCCATATCAGCTGCCCTGTAACAGTGAGAGGGGTGTGCTGCGTGTATTCCAATATATAATTATTGACTAGTTCACGTTGTCGAGTACTCAATATGGTGTGGCAAACGAAATCAGTGGTGTCATTACGAGGTGTGACTAGGTTCGGTCCTATCCGATGTGTTTTCTCAAGGACCGTCCGCGACTACAGCGATATACAACATATCACTTTAGCGTAAGTAAAAATAACCTACCTATGATTGTGGAGCTAGCTCCTTGTCTAGTTTATTAACTTAGGTATATCGTACTTAGCTTCATTGGTCTATGTTGTCAGGTAGAAACGATGAAGTGAATAATTTGGGAATTTCATCAGTGAACATTTAGAAAATAGCCACACTAACCGGTGATGAAGTGCGACGAGGACAGCCTGCCCTGATGCACCTGCTGGAACAGATCCTGCACCGCCCAGTAGAACCTACACGACAAGCATTGTTCAAATCAAAAGCGGACAAACGAACACACCGACGACCCGACGGTCGACGGCCGCACATCAACACACATGGCGCCGGGCGGCCGACGCGTCACGGCCGAGAACGAGACGGTGAATTCGCTTGTCATCACACCGTTCATCTTTTCAACTGAAGCATGTCATGCATGTCATGGTTTTAAAAGAGTATAGTAGATAGCTAAGCCGATTAAGAACTCTTCCACCGCGCATGAGCACCGTCACCCGTCAGTGCAGGACGACCGCCGTCGATGCGGCCGTGACGTAAGTGTCTCGTCCGGTGTTCAGCAGACGCAGGAGCAGGGCGGAACGGGAGCAGCCGGGCCGAGCACAGGGACGGGCGGAAGTCTTGCAAACGCAAGAACACCGATCTTTATACTTATATATAATAAAAATACAAAAATCAAATAAAATAAACGATCGAACAACCGTAATGATGTACAATGCAGCTGAGTACGTTATGTATAATATTCTGTATACCAATTGATAACATTCGATCAAATCAATTAATACTCACTTGCGAACAGAGAGACACCCGAATCGAAGCGCGGGGCTCAACGATATCGGCCGCCCCAAGAGGTCCGGGCTGCCGTGCGTCGGTAGATACGAGCCTCTGGAAACGTACGCGTGAGGTTCACAGACTGTGACGGACGGACAGACGGACAGCATGCACACACACACCAAGCTAGCCAGCAAGAACCTCGTTGTGATCAGCACACACACCAATTATGTGATCATTTTAAACACAAAATGTTTTTCTCTACTCACGGACATAGTTTAGCTTTGTGAACTGGTTTACAGCAAAGAAGTTGCCATTTTCGACCCAATGAATAGAAAATAAATTATAATAAAAAAAAAACTAAAAAAGCACGTTTTAATAGCAAACCGAACTAAAAATTAGCAAATTATTTTCAAGCGTGTTACAGCAAAATAGAAAGTCGAATAGTCAATTATGACTAATTAATGTGGGATAAGATTAAAATAAAAAAATAATTAAAAAATTAATTAATTAACAAAATAAATGAACTATAGTTAAAAAGCATGGGGGCTTGATATTAAACGTAACAATCATTTTACTGATAGCTGTTTACAAAGTTAAAAGTTATTATGAAAATATAGTAAATTGCATCCTGACAAGACGACTCCAAATTGGTGAAAATAACGTTCAAAGATTACGTTACATACACACATACAGGTCAAGATAAATAAATAAACATTCACACACTCACAAACCCCGCACTAGGACTCACAAACATAAATATGACATCACAAACACTCACGACCCACCCAAGAACAAACATTTATCTGTCACATAAATATCTGCCCTGTGTATAATGTATAATATAAACGTATTAAAGACTATTATATTCACCTGCAGAAGGTGTCTCTCTCCACGGCCAGCCGCTGCTGCATCTGCTTCAGAGCGGTGGTCTCGCCGCCCACCCAGCGGATCATGCGGATGTCCTCTTTCTCCAAATGCACTCCCAGATCTTCGGGCTTCGGAGCCTTAGACAAAATAATATAAAAGTATAATGTCTAACAAGTTTGGAATGTACGGAGCTCTTTAAATCCTTCTCCTACCTCTCCAACTCGTACTGAATCTTATAGAGGAATCCTTTATGGGGACAACTGCATGAGATCCCTATTGGAGCTCGATGGGATTTATACGACCTAACTTAATTACGATACAAATCTTGCACTGTTCTTACCATTCTCCGTCTAAAAATCAGTCATAATATGTTTCAACGGGCTTCAATTTTCTCGATCGCAATGTTGGCGAATCGTTTAAGTGAAAACGTGTCAGAACACGCTCCTGATTCTGCAATGCCTTGTCTGCTTGTTTCACCGATGTTATACTACAGATGAAGTCGCAGACAGGACAAGAGTCTAAATGGTCAAGTTAGCTGAAGGATAAACAAAACGTGTCTATCTATAGCCCTTACAACTTCCTTTTCCTTTAGAACTGTGGCCAGCCTTGACACCGAGGCAACCTGCCTAACGAACGAGGACATAGCGCTGGGCATGGAAGTGAACGAGAGATCCACCCGGATTGATTCCGACGCTACTCACGCGTGCTGATAGGAACTTTAAACTGCCCGGCTTGCTACCACCCTCCTTCTAGAATGGTGATACATATACGCACGAGTGACCATCACCACTGTCCATGCGATGACCCGTCTACTGGTTTCTCGGTCATTCACATAAAAATCAAACAAAATACAGTTCTATGTCCTGTATCGGATGACAAGAATTAATTATGACAACACGTACAGTACCACGATGTTAAGACTTAGGTTACGGCAGACTTTGACTTACGTTCATTACGTCACTACATCGACATCCAACGTAATCATGGACGTCATCCGCAACATGGGTGTGTGTGTGTGTGTGTGTGTGTGTGTTTACCAATTTACCTTTTCATAAACGGTGAACTCACGGCAAAAGCTCTCGGGTAAAGAGCCAAATTTGACCCCGGTGAGGTCGAAATTGGGGACGGGCCGCGGTGGATCGCCGATCGTCGCGACGGTATGCTGCCACCGAACAGATTTAACGAAAATAAATAATATTTGAATTTTCAACAGTAAATTTAATAATTTTATTGGAATACGAAATATGCATGTATGTTTTTTTTATGTTTTTTACCGAGTATTTGTGTTAATAAATATTTCCATTAGAAAAAAATCAACATTTTTATTATATTACATTATAAAAATTTTCGATATTGTTTAAGCCTGTTAAACGCTAACATTATGATTCGCTTGGTGGTGACGTCAGCATCCGCGACACGATCAGAATAATCTGTTTATATTTAATATGAAATAATAGCGCAGCCGGCTGCGCTGGTATGCATGAGCATTCACCACCCCCCTCCCGCGCATCTCCGGAGGGTAGCCCTTGTTTGTCTGGGCGCAAAAAATGTCTGCAAGTCAGAAGTTTAACTGTACCGACTGTATCTAAAACATTGTTACTATGATCAGCGCCATCACCATCACCGACTCCATTATCACTCAACACCAACACATTTAATTATAATTGTAAAGCCACTTCCACTCACGAGGAACATCTGGTAGGTGAGCGGTGGTATGCCACCGTTGACTTCGATGACGGTATCGGGCGACCACAGCGTGTGCGACACGTGCTCGCCACACGCTATCCCGTAATGCTTGCACGCCGCGCGCACCGCCTGGTCGCGCGCACGCCACACCGGCTCGCAGTCCTGCTCGAAGCACAGCTTCCGAATACCTGACCAGAGCAAGAACAAGCTACACTTCTCGGCGAACATTACTGCCGGTGCAAAACCTGCTTCCTGTTAACAGCTGACAAAGTCGCTGGGCTCTGTACCACCATCTTCAACCTTCATTCGTAATGTCAACAGTTTGCAAGCGGTTTTATAGCTACCTTCTACGTTAGCGACTCGCTTTTGACATGGCCACAAAGTTATCTCAAGAGCATAATTCATAAAACTCATCAATCGAAAATAAATACACTTCAATATCTCACCAAACTCCTCCCAAAGACGTTTGAACACTTGCTCCGGATTGCCTTTAATCATGAGTAATCTTCCACCGTACTTAATAAATTGATTATCCAGGTCATCCAGAGCTTCCAGCAGATAACGCATCCGGTTGTATCCTACTAGTCTCGTACCTGAAATAGTCCGTTAAGTTCTATTAAAGTTCATAGCACGAATGCTACATAGGGAAGCAATTACTTTGTAATATAGGGACACGCTAGAGGCAGAGATGTACGGGAAACAAATATTCGTTACTTTTCATGAGTTGCTACGACGCGTCATTAATATATTTATGCTATTCATATCACAGGTTATCCCAGTGCATGGGTGTGAGTGTTTTATACGACATGAGACTCTAAAAGGACTGCGTGCGCGCATGCATACGCGTATCTATTCTGTTATCTCGATGCCCGTTTATAAATTTCGTCTCCCTGATTGTCAAAACTGCTTTCTTACAGTCTATTACCCTCGAAGTGTCCTAAATATTGAAAAGATCCGTGTACACCCTATTGAATAATGAAAGAAGGAAAGAAAGAAATAAATTTATTTACAACTTGTACAACAACACACGTAAACAAACACTCTTAAAGAGCGGTATAAAAACAGAATATAAACACAGAAATAAGACAAAAAACAGTTAATGCATTATTACTGTACAGCTACTCAAATAGACGGAAGGTTTAAATTTAGATTTTTTTACTTTATCTTCGCTATGAAATATTATTGAAAAATATATGGTAATAAACTACCTTGAAGCAAACTTTTATTATCTTTTAATGTTACCAGCAGTCTCGCCGTCGAAGATGAAGACAGGGAAGAAAGGTACGCTGGGATCTTGCAAAGAGTCGTGCAACGCTGGGTTGTCGTGGAGCCGAAGTCCATGGCGGAACCAAAGAACACTGCCTCTTAACATTTTGGTTGATTAACTTCTGAAACAACGGACCTACATTGCACATATACACCTTCTTAGATTCTAGAAGATTCTTAACACTTTTTCCTATTTAAGCTTCAAGAAGACTCTATACTTCTCATATTCACTAATCATCCAAATCCTCAGTTAATATAACTACAAACCTATTCACAATATTTTATAATTACAATCCATTTTATCTCACTGCTGCGATCAGGTCTCCTCTCACAGTGAGGGGTGAAGGCCATACAATATTAATAATTAAAATATAAACTATTATTAATTAAAAAAATAAGTAAAGGCTAACATGGATATAGCCAAACAACAACATAAACAATAAAAAAAAATATTTTTAGTTTACGGTTTATTGCATCCGTACAAAATCACACCACCTTTAATATTGATACTGACAATTTTTTTTATAATGAATCCTACTGAGATAAATGACTGTTATATTTTTAATTAATAGGTTTACAACATTATTTTCCCGGTACTTCAAAATGCAAATGAGCGCAGGCTGGTAAAGGACGTTAATGTTTTGTAATGAAATGGCTCGCCATTTTAAAATTAACTAGTTATATTTGACGATATATTTGTTTATTACTTTACTTTGCAACAATCCGCAAGCACAATGTATAACGGTATATACTTCTTTACATGCATACGTACCGTCACCAACATGAGTTCGCTCCGAAACTGAGCATACTCGGTTTGATTACAAACAAAGCGGCTAACACTCGCAGATGAATGCATGGTTTCCTTCGTTGGAGGGAGGGAGGTTCTATGAATGTATAGAAGTAGAGAAGTATGCTTGCGGATTGTTGCAAAGTAAACTAATACTAATTTAAAAACAATCAATTTCCGCAAAGTAACGCTTGATACTATCAAATATATATTCTTTTTTATATTACAATTTTTTTTTTCAATATATTAATTAGTTGTTACAGTTGCACTCAGCGAATGTCTCCGATGAGAGTTGATTAAAAATGAAAAGTTATTATTATTAACCGTAAAAAATGTTCATTGTATGTACATATAGAACCACTTCACGTTATGTCTGCACGTAAGTTTTGGAGAAATTTGTGGGAAAACACATCTCAGATTGTAACCTCTTTTTTTAAGTCAGTCATATCAATCTTGAATTATTTATGAAAAATTGAGATTCAAATTACAAAAACCCTGAATAAAACAACAAGTTTACCTAGCTGGGTATTCAGTATCTTATTCAAAACAAATCGTAGTCACGTGCCTCTGAACCAATCCTAGATATTGCAGTTGAGTGACGCCTCACGGACCCTCCCGCTAGCGTGTCAACGCCAATTGACGTAAGCATTTCATCGCAAGATACTCACACCTATTATCTTGCAAGTGATTGACACTGAGAATGGCAGCGCTCAGTAAACTACTGGCTTATATACTGAAGTATACACCCTATATACTCCAGCACATAGGTAATATTTACCAAAATACTGATACCCTCCATTCGTATGTTTTATTTGCGTAGTACAAATTGAATAAATTCAATAAATGTTGTTGTAATGTTTTCAGAATGAAGAAGTACCTACGCAAGAACTTGACTTATACTTACAAACGTGTATATTCAACGGTCTGTGAAAGTGGGAGAAGTAAGCATTCAAGCGTACTGAACGAAACTTTATACGTAGACTAGCGGCTCCGTACAACTTCGTTCGGGTCGGATTATTAATTATGCATACATGATTATTAAAATGTCCATGCTTTACCTTGATAAACATCATTAGGTTTACTGATATTTTATATAACCTGTCATCAGCACAATCACGTGTTCTCAGTACATACAATTGGTATGAAGATCGGTCCACCCGTTCTTGAGTTATAACGGGAGATACATACAGACAAATTTTTCAAAATGGTTAAATTGATGTCAGTGTGTAATAAAACGAATATTTATCATGGAATTTGTCAAAAACTAGAATGTACAGACAAAGAACATTACAGATTTACATAGACAGCTAGATTTTATATAGTCTAACATCTGCGTAATCATGTGTGTTCACTACATACCAATGTTTATTAGGATCGGTCAAGCCGTTTTTGAGTTACAACGGGACATACAGTGAAACTCAACAGATTTATATAATATGGCACTTTGCTAATTGAACGTTTAAACAACGTTTACACACTCACACCCCCGGACTAGGATTCCCTGTGTTGCGGGTGGCATGGACATACACAATTATCACATCACAAACACCCATGACCCGAGAAGAAACATTTATCTGTCACATAAATATCTGCCCCGGCCGGGAATCGAACCCGGGACCCCACGCTCGGCAGGCAGGGTCACTACCAACTGGGCTACGGGGTCCGGGGTTGAAAGAATAATATTCGTAATGAGTTTATCTTATTTCTATTCACCTGATAGCATTTAATTGTATTAAATTTGACATTGTATTGTATTTCATGAATTAATTTTAAGGTTTTTAATAAATAAGTCATAACAATTTGTCAATGTTAATGTTTGTGTAAATTGTTAAATTACTAGTTACAATTATTATTAAATTTTCTTCCTATAATCCAATGTTTAAAATATTTACCTTTAATAATTAGTGTAATTGGTTAACCCGTGCTAATTAATTAAGATACATAAAAAGTCTTTCCAGTTATTTAATTAAATTACAAACCAAGTAATATAAAATATTGTGACAGTAAACTAAAATATTCAGACTTCGCCGACATTCCTATTACCTATTTTACAATAGTGTTATGTAGTATGTTATATAAGCCATACACTATTGAAATTTTGACCTGAAATTTAAATATTCTTGTGTAACGAAGACAACAACTGCAAGATGTATTCGCAATCAATAAATCAGAAGATTCTGTAATTTCGCTGTCGGCAAACTTTTATTTGAATTTCATGTGATACTGAATACGCTTCTGGACCTAGGGACTGTTTTTCTATTTTATGCATCTGGACCTAAGATGGATATATGTACATATCTGTAACATTTTTAATACCAAGCATTGGTTATACCAATCAACCTTCGGAAATAATTTAAAATCTAATGCGTAAGTTTCATTTAAGACAATTAGTGTAAAACAATTCGTAGGCAAAGATTTCTGTATACAGATATGTTACACATGTAAATGACGGAGAGGCATGAAAATAGTACATATACTCTACAACCCGATCTGCTCAGCTTTGTTTTCATCTATTGTAAGTTCGCAAACATGTAATTTTTGTGATGGTAATGGGAGGCTAATACAGTTTGAATAATTCATGTAACCGTTATTGTTGGTACAATCAGATCCGTAGGTATGTAAAAAACCAATTGTTCGCAGCTTTAATTAATGTTTGTTTTAATCGAATAACGCCATCTATCATTAAATCGATGCATCACTTACTCAATAAGCGATAGTGAACATCTCTATTAAAGACAAGAGTCAAATTATTTTATTTGTTATTTAAATTAAGAATTATATTATTGACAGTAATAAAACCTATATATTATGTAGTCATAAGAACACAATATAACGTATATAATAACGTACCTTTCAAATGATAAAATAATTTTTCAAATAGGTGTCATAGTTTCAGAGATACCCTCCGTATGTACACCGACTCACAGAATTCTCTCTCTTTTTATAATATCAGCATATAATCTGTATTTTAAAATGTATGGTGTTTACGGGTGCTGGCGAGTAAATAAATAAATACATGAAATCCGTTTGCTCATTAGAAAGAAACGCCATTTAACAAGGAATAAACGTTTATATACCTATATATTTATTTCGAAATTAATATAAAAGATACTCATGAAACTTTGTGAAAAGAAGATTCTTCTTTGAAGATTTGTGATATTTCAATTTGACCCGTCACATTTCCTTCGCAATTTAATTTATATGATTTTTAAAAGTAATTAAGTATGTAATTCTGAAGGATCAGTGAAATCGGAGCGAAGTTTCACTTACACCTTTATCCTTACATCACAATATCCGATACCGGATATCATACTTTCACAAAATAGTAAGTACCCTGAACAGTTATTACTAAATTTTCACATACGAAATATCCACAAAATTTAGTTAAATATACCTACATAACGAAGCCGATATAACTACCACCTCGTCTACCAAGTCGCACATAACTTCTTATTGTGGAAACTAATTGAGTTTGCAAAGTGAAACCGCGCAATGTCGACAAAGCCGCGAAGTTATATGAAACCCCACAGTAATTAATAAAGGAAATAAAACTTCCACGACTGCCTGCTACGGACCTACGTATAGAGCATTGTTTCAGCGTCTGTTACGTAAACGTTTCCAACTGCTCGCGGCAAGACGCGTTAATATACCGTTAGTCTATTACCTAACAGCGCAGCACAACACATAATATTATTCGTTACACTCATGCAAATGAAACCATGAGGGTGTGTGTAACCGTGACGCACTCACTACAAACGGCATGGTGATTCTCGAATCAAACAAACATTTCTGCTGACGTTAAATAATTAAGATGGTAAAATAGCATACATATATTAACAGCCCATTTAATTGTTTAAAAGTATAATTATATTGCCAGCTAGCTAGCAAACATGAGTAGAAGATGTATATGATGATAAGTGGCCATCATCACTGTAGTGGCGTCATTAACACGAGACACTAGTGACCTGTTTGTTATTAAAGGTTGAGATGAGATAAGCACACACACACACGACACAGCGGAAACACATGCATAACTAACTATCCATGACTCCTTTACTATGGGAAACATATCGTATAAGCATAATGCATGATGCATAACATAAGAAACGTTTATGGTAATGATTTATCATTACACAATTGATAACAACATTAAGGGATGATAGTAGGGATTGCAATCCCGCAAAGTGAGATCTAGCATAATTTGAGGTACTGCGGGACCCCGCAACAGCTTGCGGATCCGCAAGCATAAAATCGCGCAAATTAAAGTAAAAGAGAAGTATTTAACTTTGTTTGTTGTACGATCATTGTGTATTGGTTCATTATCAAACCAATAAGCGTCGAGGCAGAAATTGCCTTTTCAGTCGCTTTCTAGATATATGTATGTAGATCTATAGCAAGTAGATTGGCAGATAACACTATTGATGCTATTTGATTTATTATTTGATATTTTTAAATTTGTTACGTTTTTTTATTGATTTTTTACTTAAGTAAGATAAATTAAGAAAATTAGTAAACTTAAATTCATATTTTAATTCCCCAAATAAAGATATATAACTAATTACCTCAGATAAAGATTAGAGATTATTTTAGTCAACTAGACAAAAACTAAAAGTTTAGCAATTATGCAATTGTTTTTGAACACAACTTATAGGCAAAGGATATTATAGCATAGATGAGTACATGAATGACAAGGATGCCTGGAAATAATAGTGTCGAAACCAGTTCCGCACAGGTTTAAACTTTTGTAATTACCATATGTTGTTTAAAAGATGTGCTGAGGAGTTTCTTTCGCCGTTTCTTCTCCTCATTGTTAAAGCACCTTTTCGAAACAGTGGTAGAAGCAAAAAATGACGTTCATAAGTGCATTTACTGAATACCTATATGATTAAATGATTTTGAATTTAAATTTGAAATTTGAACGTTCTATTAATAAATAGGTAGTCAAACAATAATATAATTAGTCAATTAGGGGTAGTAAGATATTGTTGATTTTTGTAATTTTTAATAAACATTGGATTATAGTCATAACAAAGAATACTTATTTAAATTCCAAATGAAAGCTAACTTTTGCGAATCCCGCCGGATTGAAATCAATCCAGCAAAAATCGCGCGGGATTGAAAACAGTGCAGGATTGCAATGCCTAGAAGGTAGCAAGATTCAATGGCCTATTTTTAGCATTCCGTACATACGGTGACTAAACTTTCTCTTCTCTTATAGGACCACTTGGTCTTTCTACGTTTACGTATACACTTTGGTGATCAGAATATGACTTCTCATACATAAATACGACCGGATTATCATAAATAAATTATAGAATGAATAAAAAATAAAATATTAAATAACTTAGGAATCCTAGTCTACTAGATCCACTGCTGGCTTGTTTATAATTATACCCGCATTATCTACAAGGTCTGTACGAGTGCGAATCGCACAGTTAAAATTGTAACAGTTGAATATTACGCGTAATATTATCGTCCAGTGAAATCGTAAAATTTTTACGTGGCTGTTATAACCATAAATCTATTATACTAGAGTAATATATTAATTTTATTGTTATAACAGATTATTATTGTCACTCCTCATTGGTCTATTAGCAAAAAAACTATAACAAAGACACAATAAATAAATGTGTTATGTACGCATAATTAACTATCAGTCTTATCCTGTCAATTGGTCGATGTCGTTCTGCCTGTTTATTGATCGCATGAACATACTATGTACCTTAATATAAATCACTTAGGTTTTAAAATACACGAGTTAAACTTATTAACTTGATTTTCTTTAACTCAATAGCCACGAAGCAGCAAACAGACCATCTGATGATTGTAAGTGGTCACCGTTGTCCAGTCACGTCCATAACACTAAGAAAATTACCGACGTTGCTGACCTAGATGGAAGCGGAGAACTCGCGTAATTCTGGCTCTGCGACAGAGCAATCAGAAAACATATGTATAAAACATTTTACGATTAATGGTGAAAGACAAGATAGACAGATAGATATTGGCTCTAAAAGGAGCGTCGTACCAACCAAGGAAAATTCAAAAAAGGAGGAGGTTCTATGTTCGTGTGCTTGAAGTTTTTTTTAAGTCTTTTGTATATAGATTTTAATGATTTTTGATTTATTACGTAGAAGATGATTTCGATTTGGCCCCTCAAAATATGTGGGGATCTGGAGTTTGGGAGAGTGGAAGTCCTCAACTGATGGGAATAACAAAACCGTGATTAAAGGTGTTGGTAACATTAATATTGCAAAATCAGTACATAATGAACCAAATCAAGATTTCAAAACGTGTCTTCGAGAAAAAAATAACTCCTAAATACAAGAGACTCCTAAAAACAAGAAATAAGAATCATTCTTTTTTTGTGTTTACGTCCCGCTACATAATAACATTTTGTAATACCATACTAACTGCGTCATTAGACCATTTACAATTAAAATAAAACTACCAAAAACATAAAAGTAACTTAACAGACTTCGAATTGAAGAACTACAAAATGACAATAAATAGTGCCAAATAAATGAATAAATCATTTAATACTAATCACAAAACTACGTATTTCCTTTACGTACATAATTTAAATAGACATAATTTGAATAGTGCTACATACTGAAATGCTTGAAAGCGATGCCAACGAGTACGATTCACAGGTAAACATATTACTTTTACAAAAATACTAGTGCAGTTTTAGTTTTTATTAACTTGAGCATTTTTTCTATGCCTTGTAACTGCGGATTTGACCATCGATGCAAACTGCATTTATGACTTCTTATAACCAGTTTATCGACCTGGAAATTATTCTCTTCGAATAATAATTCCGCAGGTACTTCAGGGTTGTCTAAATATAAAATCTTAAATCCCGGAGCAAGGATCATTGAAGCTGTAGAAAATTTTGGAATCCGTGGTCAAATACCGTTTGCATAGATAAATTACTGTCCAAGGAACTTGTAACGTGTTCATCAAAAGCGTCCCAGATACAAACCTGAAATACGCATGGGTAGTATCTATATTACATATTAAATATCAGTATATATAGGAGTAAACAGCAAAATTATGCTATAAACATTACTGCACTTTAGTTCATAAATATATAAGTTAAAAAACAAATGGAAATGCCTGGTAGGAAAATCTTGACGTATTTTGCTCTTACAAAATGTATTGAAAAAAAAGATGCCACTCACAACTTTCGGATTTTCGAAGTCCTTGATACAGGTCACGCTAAGACAACGCCTGGAACAGGACTGACTGAGGTTGCCTGAGTATAACGACAAGTCGGGGAGACTTCAGCGTGCAAAACAAACATTCCACCTTTCCAGAACAGTCTACGCTGTGATAAGTACGACTACAGATCTAAACTATATTCTCGAGACAATTTCTTCACAACCATTTCAAATCGATGTTCCGCAAATTTTTAGCAACCCTCCAATATAGACATGACTATAGATAAATGCATAAATCATCCAATCAACTTAATATTCTGAACGGCATTTGGTACACGTACGATCCATTGCCCACGGGTCAGGATAGTTGAACATTAATGAGCGTTGCAATTGCAGGAATTTTAAACAGTCCGTTAAGGTTTAATTTAATAATTACTAATGTGCAGTAGTATATAGCCTGATCACCTACAGACTACCTTAGACAGACCTTAGAGATCTGCTAAACGTTTCGAAAGTAAACCTTCTCCGTAATCGTATTTTAATATTGAATCGTATAATCTAGACTTATCTTCAGCTCCGCATGGTAATTCAGGAATCTTACAGCTAAAAATTACTACGTAGCAAAATCACAGCTGCTTAATGCAAAATATACAACAGTTTTCATGGTTCATCAATCCACCCTAAAGACCATTATAAGTGTCTCACCGTGAAACCACCAGTGAATTTAGTTTGCGTAATTCGAGAATCACCTGTACAATATTTCCCGCTAACTCCAGTGATTTTATATACGATTGGTGCGATCATCATTATACTGTAATTATACATTTATCGTAATACAACGGCAAATGTATTATTGCTAATGAAGACGTCTGCTTACATATCTCGAGGCCTAGGAATAGTTGTAAACCGGTTTTACTCTTATACTGTAGACCCCATTGTAATAAATAATATGAAGCTCCGTATTTTATTATTATAGAAGAAACATAGGAATATATAAACAGCGGTTTCATACGAAGTAGACACTGCAGCACTGTTTGCAACCAGTTCGAAATTCGACTGCACCATCATGTGACCTGCTTGCTTGCCGACTATTAAAATGAAAGCACCCTTGTAATTCTACTTGTTAAAATTTATTTTTAAATCGAATCCAGGTTTGTTTCGTCACTTGGTAAACATAAAGTTTCCGATATCGCAAAACAAGCAACCTGTCAAGTTCAGTTCCAATATAAAGAGAACTCCGAACAAAAACAATATTACAACTTCACAGGCGAAGTGTAACGTGACTTCGAGTCTACATTAAATTTGAGTAGGTATAATGATCCATTATTTTATATGTCGAAACAATATAGAACCAGATAAAATAAACCTATTCTTAACCTGGCTAACCTGCACAACTTGTCTTTTGGAAAAGATACGAAAAAAAGAATAAAATAAAGAAATAAAACGTACATTTCTTCGCCGTAATTACAATACGTACATATCCTAATTAAACATTATACATTTTGCACAACGAAAAGTTCCAAACTCAGTTTATGTCACGGGTTTCTGTCGACCCATGGCTACTGGTTTCCAGTCAAATATCTTACGCAATCTTATAGTATGAAGATAACTTTAATTATAAATAATCGAACAATTAACGCTTACATTGATTGTAAGTTCAAACTTGATGTTAACGAAAAAAACAAGCAAAAACCGAAAAATTCTAGAGCATTCATACGAAACAGATCTCTTTGTCAGATTATACATTTATATTTTTAATGTAAATACTCACATACACAAACTACGTAGAATGTCTAAAAAAAATATATGTTCTTACATAAGCAATACTTGTAATATATAAAATAAATAAATAATAACATGGATATTACTCGATTAACAAGTAGGCTGAACCAACTCTAGCATCTGCCATTTTTTTGTTTCAACTGAACCTCCTTCCGTCGTAATCTGTGGGTTTGGCAGTTTGCAAAATATTCGTCTGTCGTCTGTCGTGTGAATTGTGTTTGGAAATTAAAATGAAACAGATTTGTACGATTTCGTAAGTGTTCCTTATAGTGTAACTTTAAGGTGTAAATTGTTCGCAGGCAAGCTATTCCAATACTTAACCTATATTAATAAGACCGGCTAACAGGCGTAGAAGAAGAGGATAAATACTTCTACTGCAATTTGCCACTAATTAGTTTATGACATGCAACAGAAGTCGCAAAATGTAATGATCTAAAATATTCCATTTATTGTGTGATATCTAAGATATTTTTGATCACGGCATTATATTGGACGTTAATAAGTGTCGAGCATTCATTTATGTTTTACCCTCCAGTAATATTGTCGAATTATATTTGAATAGACTTCAACCTCTAAAAACGTTGATGAGCAGGGATTTAATCAGGGTGGGTGGTCAAACAAAAATTCTGCAGCAAAATTTAAAGTAAAATATTCTTGGTCCTACCGCCAAAAAGTAACTACAAAGATAATTGTCGATCATTTTCATCCAATTAATTTACATTCGGCCTTACATGCCATATTTGATTACATTGCCCAATATTATTCGGCAATTTCAGCTAGAAATGTAATTAAAAAACTAATGTTCTTTACATAAAATGCTACCGTTACAGCCATATAGTTGCTTAAATAGCAGATCTGCTTGGTGTTCCATTAGAGCAATTCGTATATTTGTACGGCAATTCATACATATATTTGCCTGTTCACATGGCTCACTACTTGCGCGCTACACGTCGAACTCATTTCCAATTTGCCAATTGCTTAGTTTATGGTAACTTTATCAATCATCGTGACATATATTCAGACACCTACCGCGAGAATTTCATAAGTACTAGTAGTGAAATTATAAGGACACGATTAATTTCTCATTCGTTATTTAAATATATAATAACGCCTTTCAACCCCTCTGCTGAATCCATTTCACCGATGTTCCTGATGCTGCAGTCAGGGGCGGCTCTAGCTCGTGTAGCGCCCGTGTGCAATGGAGCCCTGGCGTCCCGTAGGCCTGACCCCGAATCCGGCTATAACTATTAACTCTACCGTCGTAACAAGAAAGTTTTTCATATTCCAACAAGCTATTTTATAAGTAGGTATAGCTTACAGTATGGTATTAGTTACGGCCTTTCTTATGACGGCAGAATAACATTCATTGTTTTTATGGCTGTAGCACATCTCTGTTGCGAACCTAAACGGCAAACCGCGATAGTTCATGTTTCGTCTTGTGTTTTAAGTTTTATGGACAGCAAAATAGAAAGTTAAGTTGAACAAAATGGTCGAAAAAGGAGCCGCTCGCGTTTGACACCGCCGCACAACCGGCGCCGCGCTGTCTGGCCGCTTCTAAACTTTAAATACGTGAAATAAGGTTGATTTTAAGTTGAACAAAATGTTCGAAAAAGAAGCCGCCCATAGGGCGCTCGCGTTTGATAACTGCCGCCACCGCGGTGGCTGCCCGCTTCTGTCATATCATAGTTTTACCATGATGGTCCAATACGATGCTCTTAGCTGTCTCAGGGAGCGCCGCGGCGTCCCCTGAGACGGCGGCGCCCATGTGCATTGCATACCCTGCACTATGGGTTAAACCGCCCCTGGCTGCATTCAAGTCGATTGAATCTTATCTCATTCGTGTTGTTGAAAACACAATTCTGAGGAAATTCAACCGTTTTGACACAGATTTAATGTATCTTAAATTCGCGTTCACTGTGTCCATTTAGTTCGGATCACAATGATCTCGGGAATTTTTAATAGGGCGAGCCACTGAATACAATCTTAGAGAACAATATGAGCTGAAGGAAGACCTTTTAACGTCACGGCTATACTATAACACATAGTTCAATCATTTTGGGAAATGCACACACTGTACCTGCTGCACACTCTTCAACAAACAGGTAAATGGTCGACGTCGCGTGAGAATATTCAAATGGATGCAAACGCACTTTAAAAACGTCCTTGTTAACGATCCTAACATACATCCACTACAGTGGTAATTAGACTGCGTTTTAAACATACCCTTCAAAAGATAGCGGTTTGCGAGGTTGTGCTGTTTCTATTAAGACTCAACAAGATTTAAAGTTAACAAACTGTGTCCTTCACCGATTTCGGATTAACTCCTTGTTGAAGTTAATCAATTTCATATTACTTCACTTTTAATTTTTAATTATTAGATATAATTTTTTTCCGTATGTAGATCGATAATATTTCGATAACATTTTCTAACATTGTTAATATTATATTTTAACGGTGTCCGGTGTTCGGTAACGTCGAAGTTATTTTAATTATATACACATTAATAAGCCTGCATTTACTTGGTTTCAACTCTCCTTTTTCCTTGTTTACATGTACGGGCGACATCAGTGTCAATTTTAGTACACAAATGGAATACAGTTCGGAATAAGAGCCTAACGAGTTCTTGTTGTCGCGTAAAATTCGGGTGATACGGTTGTTGAACCACTAGATTTCATATGGAATTCGAAAGGTTCCGCGTTCCTTTATGGAATTTGGTGTTCGTTTTTACAATAAGGTTCCAAAGTTAATACGTGACATACCTATTGGAACTTATAAACGACGTAAAAGCGGCGACTTTAAGTGAGATAAAAGATATTATGCCATAGAATATTTAAATGAGATGGACGCCTGTAAATAAACTGTGTCGCAACTGATTCCGCGCAGTTTAAAACTTACTCTGTAGTTGCCATACTGTTTTTTAAGCAATGCAGGGGTGTTTCTTTCGCCGTTTCTTTCCCTCAGTGTTAAAGCACCTTTTCGAAACTGTAGTAGAAGCAGTAGATATAAGAAGTAGTTAAGTGTATTTACAAAATACCTAAACAATTAAATGATTTGAATTTCAATATTTCGATATAAGCTGACTACATGAAGTGAAAGATATTGCCAGCATCAACACCATATCAGCGCCGTACACGAGATGCGACGCAATGGTTGGTAGATTGCGTTTTTGATGTCTGCTATTTATTGTCGACTGTTTTGCCGAGAAAGGGATTTACAAGCATATTCTATACAGTCCACAATTCACCTTCCACCAACCAAATTTCGGATCCGCAGGTTTGAATAAATAAATGCTCGACCACGATTATTACAAGCCCAGGAAAATAAGAATCACCAACACTATTGTTAGAATTTTTCGACAATCCAAATAGGGTGTAATATGCGCACGTGATGGTATTTTTCAAAAATAAACGTAATATACTATGATAATATAATTACTTTTATAGTTGAAACAATAACCTAGCGCATGAGCTCTGTACACGCAGAAATAAATTTTGAGACCTTTCAAGTCTGGGAAAAATAGCAGCGTCAGCTCGCAGTGTAACCGTGCAGTCTTTGTAACCTGATTTTTTATACCGGACTCCGAGACGGTTAAAGCAGTTGCGGGTAAAGTTTATAACGTGGTTTTAGAAATACAACACTGCATATATATTGAAAAATTGTAATATGATATTTTTTTACGCGTTTTTTGCTGCCTGTTACAAGATATTTGGTTTTTTGGGGATGCAATAAAAAATTGTGTCTGATCATTTGACAATCTGTTTTAAATCTGCATTTCATTTCTCTATAGACATTTGAGCTCCAAAAGGTCTAAAGACAAGTCAACTTGTAAATTATCTTCCCACATATGCTAGAACACAGCGTTAAAACTTTTGTTATTCCAAATGTGCAGGGGCACACTCACAATATAATTAAGTGACCCACCAAATCATTTAATCATATAGATGATCTGTAAATATACTACTGAACGCCTTTTTTTGCTTCTACCACCGTTTCGAAAAGGTGCTTTAACAATGAGGAGAAGAAATGGCAAAAGAAAATCAGCAAATCAGCAAATATTTTACACAACACATAATAATTACAAGAGTTTAAATATGTGCAGAACTGGTTTCGACACTATTGTTTCCAAGCATCCTTGTCATTAATGTATTCATGTATACTTTGCCTATAAGTTGTATTTTAATCAGTTGCTTAAAATTTCCAATGGGCAACTCGCGTTGGTGATCAACTTAGGAACCTTATTGTAAAAACGAACTCCAAGCCCCATAAAGGAATGCTGAACCTTTCTGCATGAGGGACCTGTACCTGCACTGGTACTACCTGTACTGCAAACACTTTTAATTTTATTACAATATGCTGATAAAAATTATTGATCATCTGCCTTGATCAAGCATACCTGTATCTCAAAGGTGTGTGAAAAATTGTGTGGTACACTGTGATGAGACAAAAGTTTAATTGATATAAAAATCGTGATGAGACCAATGCAAGCCTAAAATTAGAATTACAATGTTTTTCTACATTGCTATCAAAGATAAATCTATCAAATGAATAAATTTTATTATTTTTCCTCTAAAGGTATTTTATTACTGATTTTTCGAGTTCTGGAGTTGATTAGATCTAATCAATAGGTTGAAAATCAAACAAAATGGTAAATCTTATACATAGAAAAGGTGAAAATCAACTTCAACTAGTGTAAAAAATGTTCAGATAGGAGGTTAAACTGAAATCTGAAAAGGGGCCGATAGATATACACATTTAACAGACATAACTGGGTGTAATTGGTAGTCTACATTAATTTCAGATCACATAAATGAATATTAATAATTTTTGAAAATTTATTCATTGCATTACATGTAATTTTTTTGTTATTATGGAACAAATATTATCTAAACACTGATCAGTAACACAAATACTTAAGGTAAATTGGCCTTTTGTACAATAATCTATATACATTTTCACAAACATAAGTAGCATGTGAACAGTTATTATTTTTTAAGATAGTTAAATTACATATATTTTACAATAATCTATTTTTTTAGAAAGTTATTTTTTTTTACAATAATAATTTATTGCCCATTCTGTAAGCACACATTGTATTTTTAATTTAAAATTAAAGAAGTAAAATCTTTAAATTCATCATCAATTTTAATTTCATTTCCAATAACAAGAATGCAAAATAAAAATTACTTTGTGAAATTTCACTGTTATTATTTCAAGCCCAAACGTACTATAATGTCACATAAAAAAAATTCAAGAATACTGATACACACACACTCAGTGAGTTTTTTTTACTCTGGTGTAGTCAAACTTTCAGATTGGTTTTTCAAATGTCAATAAAACTAAACTTATACATGACTACTAATTTTGATTAAATACAAAGCAACGAAATTTATTTCACTAAAAAAAATTTAAAACTTACCTTATTTTCGATTCCTGTGTCCGATCTTTGAAAGTATTTCATTTCAGAAAACAGTTTATTTAAAATATTCATACAATAAAAATGTGCGACATATCTATCCATTTATATGCAAAGTAATTGAACCTGAAATAGCGAAATAAAAAATTGATAAAACAAAAGCATAAAATTAAATAAGTTACAGTTAGTTTTAATATCAAAGGAATTCCTCTAAATAAATTGTTAATAAATTAACATATTTTTTTTGCTTATTACTTTTATATATCAAATTCATTATATCAATTTGTTGTTACCGTCAAAACAAAACTGACACTTCTCATTATTCTAACATTCCATAGAATAATTAAAGTTATAATGTACGTATTAACATTCTTTCAATACAATCTCATGAATCGCAAATTATCATAGTAAAAAAATATGTTTTTTCTATTTTGACGCATTCTCATTCAGCGCTGCCAATCGCGGGGAAAATCCCCGACATGCGGGTAATTGAAAACGAACGCAATGAGAACGCGGGGAATGACAAAAATCGGGAATCCAGACCACTTCACTAGGGTAAAACTATTTCAGGCCGCTTAATACTTACCACTTATAAATCACGCTCGGACTTGGCAGATATAGCTCGACACAACTAACATAATTTGAATAGCAACACCACTTTATATGCTTGCTCAACATTTAAACACTGTTTACTCTCCGATTATGAGAGCTGTAGTAAATCAGGCAAATTCTATAAGATTACTATTTATTATTTTGAAGATATATTGCAACACGCGCGGTCGGTTGTCGTGCAGACGGATCGTTCGATCCGCTCCTTTTTGTTCGCAACCCCTCTCCCTATCCCGGTCCAACGTCGACTCGTAGAAGGAGACGTAACATGCTCCCGGGTTTGAAGCGCTGGTTCAACATGAAGACTAACGACGATTAGATGCAACGACTAGAGGACATATATTATTAACGCCCTGAGGATAATTCCCCTCTTCGTCTGGATTTCAGCAACTCTGTTGATTGTATCTGGTCCTAGATAGAGTTTCGTAATTCTGCTCCAGCAGCCAAATCAGTGGTGGCTGGTTCTTCTCTCTCACCAAGACTTGCGACCCTAACTTGAGATCACGACTCGCAAATTGCCACTTGACTTTCTGTTGGAGAAGTGAAACATACTCATGTGAGAATCTTTCCCAGAAATGCTGTTTGAGTTTTTCGATCCGGTTGTACCGCTGAAGATTTTTGATGTTGACTTCAGTAAGTGGAGGATGTGGAACCGACAAGAGCCGACAGAGAGCAAGTCCAATTAGGAAGTGGTCCAGTGTAAAAGATGTGAGATCTGATGAATCTGATGATAGATGAGTAAGAGATCTGGAGTTGAGAATAGCCACTATCTGAACTAGGCATGTCGACATCTCCTCATATGTCAAGTGAGTTAAAGAGAGGATCCGTTGGAGGCAATGTTTGACTGATTTTACCGCAGATTCCCATAATCCACCGAAATTTGGGGTATTAGGCGGTATTAATTTAAAATCAATACCTTGATTGGCCATTTCGGTTTGTTTGTCCTTAAAATAAGTAGCAAAAAATAAAGAAATACGTTACCGGCTCCCATAAAAGTCGTGGCGTTGTCTGACGAAATAGATTGTGGTTTACCATGGCGGCTTATGAACCGATGAAGAGCAGCTATAAACGCTTTTTTGGCTAAGTCTATTATATTAATGATAAAAAAGATTCATGTGAAGAAGACGATTTGATTAAACAAAAAAAACTACTTGGTTATTGTTTGTTGATTTATTAATTATATATATAGATATTTGTTGTTTTTTTATAGAAAATGTAAATACGTTTCTTTTATATAGTTTATGACATTTTTTATGATGTTTGCAACAAACCAAAAGTATGTTTAGGGGAAAATTTAGTGGTTTTGAAAGTATCGCCGCATTATAATAGTAATTTCCTGATGGTTAAACCTGGTGAAGAGTTAGTTCAACTGTTGGCAACACTAAATGTGACTGTCATTCATTGTCAGGACTCAACCGACTTATTATACATATTCTATTCTTTTCTGGTATAAACAAAATTAAACTTTAAGTCAATTCATATTTGTGGAGGGCGACCAAACGTCATAGTAATTTAAAATGAACAGTTTGAGATTATTGAACAGAATAACTGTTAGCCCATGGCGTTCATTTTCACGAAGGTAAAAATGCTTGTATAGGTTATTCCGATAACCTAAATTTTGAAAAGTATTTAAACATATATTTCACGTTTCCTTTTTATTAAATTTGTGGAAACTACATTTCTAGTGATGATATTGACCAAATTTTTATTGTATCATTATAGGAAAATTATTCTGTAGTATTATTACCGCCCTGCACTTATCTAATGGATCGATGAACCAATACATGAAATAAAAATAAAAGAACGCAATTATGATATAAGTATCTCACATTATATTATTCCAGTGCGATTCTTCGTCAAGAAGTAGTGGAAGGAATTAGCCCTCTTACAATCCCACCACCAGAGGGCGTTGATAAGCCAGTATCTCCGAAAATCGAGAAGCTGGTCACTGATATATCCAACTTAAGCTTGTTGGAGGTATCAGAGCTCAGTCAGGTGTTAAAAAAAAGGCTGAATTTGCCTGATGCTCCTGCAATGCCAATGGGAGGCTTTGCTATGGCTGCACCAGTTGCCCAGGAAGAAGAGGAAGTTACTCCAAAAACAGTCAAAACCAGTTTTACTGTAAGTTAAATCTTTTTTAATATTTAAATACTAAATTAATCTGTAAAGTGGGCATGTTTCAGTAGAGTTGTCTGATTGTATGACTTCTGAATTTAGACCCCAGAACTTGTCAACTTCATTTTATATGGTTACACTGACATTAATATTTATAATGAACTGGAAATATCTTTATTATAATCATAAATACATCAATGCATTTTTACAGGTGAAAATGACCAAATTTGATGATAAGCAAAAGGTAGCTTTAATTAAAGAAGTGAAGAATCTTCTAGAAGGTTTTAACCTAGTCCAAGCTAAAAAGTTTGTTGAGAGTGTACCCACAGTTGTGAAGGCTGATATTTCCAAGGATGAGGCAGAGAAACTTAAAGAAGCATTATCTAAAGTTGGAGCAGTTATAGAAATTGAATAGAGATACATTGATTATTTTAGTATGTAACATTAGTCATTACACAATAATTAAGAGTTCTATTTTACTTTACCCTTATACAGTTATAATTATACAATGGCCCCATGGAATAGTCAAACATGAACATGCTTATCGAACACAATTATGCTACGAAGTGTTAGGGTAAGAGCCCAAGTACATATATGTTCGACGTTTTTAAAATTATTCGAGCAAGGTCGAAAGTGTATAATAAAACTTAAGCTTAATTGTTTGTAATCGAACATCAAGCAAAGATTGCAGAGGCATAATTATGCTCGCTGTTCGGCGCGAACATGTCAATACATGTAGCCGCTCGATCTAACGCACTCGTATTCTACTACTCTTTACGGGGTGAGAAAGTATACAAAGTTCAAATAATTTTGAACGTCTTGTGCTTCGAGTTCACCAATTAGTTTTATATGACTAAATCGTTCTTTCCCTTCCAACATGGATTCCACCCAATGTGTCCGCCGTTTACACTTCGTTTCATATTAATGTAACAGACTATTCTAGCCGAAAATAATAAAAAAATAAACAACATAAAATCATTCATTGCTCGATTGGTCTCGAGTTTGACTCGGCGGTATGTTGAACGTGTGGAGGCATCATCGAGCGTAGTTATGTTCGATAAAACTTAGTCTCCGACCTTGTATCTGCGTGGATAGCCACCATTAAAGTATGTCATTGGGAAGTAACATATCCATTAAAAAATTAAATGATTTCTAGAAGTTGATTGTTGACTTGAATAATATGTAATATGTTAACTAGGTTAACATATAATTTTTAACTACTTCATATGATTTTTAATTGCTAAACAATTACACAAAAAGGAATTAGTTTAAGTAAATTTGCAAAATTTAGTGTCTTATCCACATACCATAAAACTTCTTCTTCTTATTAGATTACACTTCTTATTAGATTCGTTGAAGAGTATATCAAAATTGGTTGGTCATCATGAGCCCAACAACATCTTTCACTCAAAGTCCCATTATAATCATTTAAGCCGTTCCGAAGGTTAGTACAAAAGACAGCAAACGAAATATTTATAAAGGGTTGTTACTTGTTTGAGTACCTACTCATATTGTATAAATAACTCATGTATTTGACAAAATCTATAATAAAATTTTACTGGTTAAGTTTGAACCAGATTTGTCAGTGTTACTATAAGATTCACATTCATTCGCTTACACACACTTTTTGATTGAAGATTTTGATCTCCTAGAGAGTGCAAAATTGCAGCTTAGGTGAAGCAATACGAAACTACATTTAAGGAAGTTACTAAATAAAATATAATATTAAATCTCAGTACATAACAGCATGCAATACAATCTTATCAACTGTAAAAAGGGATTTTAGTAACAATCCAAGGAGTTTACTTCGTTTTTAACTTCATAAATTCCTAGAACATCGTCTAAAAGAGACGTAAAGCTCGTTATTCCTTCTTTCCAATTCTTTTTCTGTTCAATCACAGTTTTGAAGTCTTTGCTTTTCAAAAAAGTAACGAATAAATAAGGTGAAGCAAATTTAAGAAGGTTAATTCGATTCACCGGATTGTTGGTAACCATTTCTTGTTCTTTGTTTTGTAAATTAAGGTGTCTTTCGCATATCTGTGCTAGAAGATTCTCGTCGTTTGAGTTTAGAATACCATCGATGATATTATCAGCCACGAGCGTTGACTTGGCATTGAATTGGGCAGATTGTGCACTGTCCTCGGTAATATCATCTTCCTCAACCTGAAGCGGGAGTTCAATTTGGCACAAAAATTCATCTACACTTCCTGGCTCGCCTTCAACTTGATGTAATGTTTCGAAAACTTTGTACTTTGATAAGATATCCAGCAGTTCATTGGCAATACATAGAGCTGACTCCATTACATCGATTTCAGTGTCATCATGTAACAATTTTATGAACACTGTTAAGCATCCGATCGAAGCAAGTTCCTCTAATATTTTGTTAAGTCTTCTTTGAATCTCTTTCTCGTTGAGCGTTACTATCTTACGGGTTTCCCTGGAAAATGTGACTGGTGGGAAAACACCGTCCAGCATCCCTTGGTTATTAAGATGCGATTGGATGATTATTCTCCAAAATTTAAGAGCGCTGAGTTGAACATCCCAATGGAAATCGTTAAGTGCTGCAGCAACCATGTGTTCGTACAGGGTATGCTTGAAACTTGGCGACAATTTTAAATTTTGATAAATCTCACAAAGCACATTGCATGCTTCTTTACGAACTACCCCCTCCTGATTATTGGCCAGTGTGTTCAATAGTAATTCCTGTTAAAAATGTAATTGTTAACCTTTTTACAATATAAATGTTGCATATGAAACTTATAAATACATAAACAATATATATATCCATATCCACAACAGACACAGAGTCAGCTTTTTCGAGTGAACGATTTCGAGTTCGATTTTGAGCTTGGGCAGACATTTCTGTGATAGATACGTTCAGTTGGCTGGTTGTTCTGATTCGTGTACATTGTAGCAGAACCAATCATGCCCATATCCTGACACTGATATACAATAGGATTAGTCCACAATAGAATATTTGATAATAATTACCTCTAAATTGGGAAATTGCTGTTTGAGTTGCTCCCATATACTGCATATCCTCGTTGCGGCCGCTAGACATTTGAGGGCTGACACCCGTACGTAAAACTCGTGATCGTTGAATGCAATAGTTGCGGCCAAGTTGATCAGACTGTTCGCTGCTATTTGCTTTTGGAACGGCGGAAATTCTGTGAAGCACATTACATTTTAATAATCACTTCATATGCATTTGTCTTCAACTATGAAGTGATTGCAATTTTGAAGAGCCGGATCATTGCTTATCATGCGGCGACGCTCTTTTTTTATTTTTATTTTTATTGCCAACAAACGAGCAGACGAGCCATCTGTTGGTAAATAGTCACCGACGCCCATGGACATCAGCAAGACCAAAGGTATCATTGACGCCTTGTCGGCCAAGAAATGAGAAGGTAAGAAAAAAAGTCATGGCTCTCAAGCTTCCAGCCGGAACACGACGAGTCGTTTGACGGCTGACTCGAACAAGGGGATGGTACCTAGCCAGGTAGGCTTCACGGAAAGATAATAATACCAGTAATAATATTAATGACTTAATAATAATACTGATGGGATTGGGGGGAGGAATCTAGGCAGCCCCAATGCGGCCAATGAGGTCTTCCTGTGTGTTAGATGTCCCAGGATGACAATGAGCTCTTATTAATATGCAAGCACTATCAAATAAGAATTTGCCGGCGAGAGAAATTAAAATAACATATATATGTTAGGACTACTTACTAATGTAAGATATCTCCGTGCAAACCAGGAGAAGTTCTAGAGCCGAATCTCGTACCTCCCAATTGAAATCTTGCATTTTCATGTAAATAAGTTTTCCTAATTCATGCAAACAGGACCCTGGCTTGGTCTCCAGCAGAAGCGACAGATTTGGAGGCAGAAACTTCTTAACGGTAACCATAATAACGTTTAAAGCTGTCATTACAAACTGAAACAGATTACCTACTTATACTTAAACGCCTGTTATAGGTGGTATTGCTTTTCAGAACATCAACGTCCATTCCAAACAACATGTGTAAATGTTAACTGCCACTGTTGGTAAAAGAAATATGGCACATAGACATTAAAATTAATTAAAGAAGAGAATAAGAAAAAGCAAAAAATCCGATTCAGAGCTTAGCCCAGCCCTAAGTTATTAAAAGCAATAGTGAGTGGATAAAAAAAAGATTATTAACTAAATGCGTACAAACCTTACTAGATAGATGCTGTCTTTTCAATATATTATAAACAACATTGTAGAGACTCAGCACTTCAAAACTTTCCTGCCAATTAATGTTGTAATTTTTAACTAGCCACAGTAAACTATCCAACACATAGGTCATTACGAGCACTTTCTCATGGCTGTCTTCTTCATCCTCACAGCAAACTTGATCATGCTCATCTACGGGATCATACTCTTTGATTACATAAAACAAAGCCTGAAAGATCAAATTAGCTTGCTCGTTGCTCATATTATATTTGAGACAAGACAGCCTTTTGACACTTTGCAAGGTAACTGATTGTGTATCCAATTGTAGGATTAAATCTCGTAATGCATATCCTGTACGAGCTGTATGCTCACATATTGAATTTAACATTTTTACCATAAAGTTATTAACAACTTCATTATCCTTAAATTTTTTGCTTTGGGTCACATATATCAGTGAGGGTACAAGGCAAATCACTAGCAAGTGATTCTGTATATCTACCTTTTTGCCATCATGTTCACTCATAGTAGATACAGAGTTTTGCCAAATCTTACCCCATATTATGTTACACAGGTAACAATAATCAAAAACTAGTGTGGGATATCTCCTCTGAATCAAGAACTGAATAGAATTAAAATATGTAATGCTCAAATCCATAAAGTCATCTTTATCATATTGTACATTGGGACCCATTGGTTTCGTCTGAAATATTTTAGCCATTGTTATCCAAAATATCAGTTTTGAAGCAAGTGAACACACATCTTCTCTCCTCATCCTGTCTAGCATTACGTAACAATTAGCAGAAAGTTTGAAGTCATCGAGTAGGAGTTCCACAATGATACTGGGCGTCTTTATTCGGTCATCAGTACTGATAATTGACAGAAGAATTTGCAACATTGGTTCTATAGTCTTACATATTTTGTTTTCTTCTTCACTAGTCATAGAGTCAATTTTTATAAATTCGAAATCACTTAATGGAGTTAAAATATAACCCAGTATTGTTTTCACATTAGTTTTATCACCTAAATCATTTAATTTCCAGAGGAATGTTGAAGCGAACTTGTATGTTTTACGAACAACAAACACTGTTCTACTCTCATTACAAAGTGTTAATATCTCCATCCAAACTCCTGCTTCCAGCAACCAATAGATACCCGAGTTATGATTCAAAAGAGACAAAACAACATCCATATATGCCACTCTCAAACTTGAGCTCATATTTAGAGAATTTATTTCTTTCAAGCCTTTAACAATTTTATCAGAGGATTTGGTAAATATTCTGGCAAAGTTAACTTCTCCTTGGGAAACTGTAGCGAGCATACGTATGAGAAACACCTTAACTGAATCATGATAGGTTTCCATATGGTTTAAAGTTTCATTAATCAGGTCTGGCCAGACAGGCAGTGATGCAACAAAAGAAACCTCTGAAATAAGACAGACTCCTTGTAAACTTCAACAATGTAACTATAAGGTTAGTGATATTAAAACTAGATCTATAGGATAGTCCACATAAGGTCCTAAAGTTAATATTTGGGCTGGCAGTAACAAAATGGATTTTTTAATGTAAATAGCCGATAAGCAAACAGGTGGTAACATTTGTAGTAGTATATAAAGTAAGTAATTGTTAAAGATAATAATTTTGGGTGGTATTTTAATTCACCATATAATACTAAATCACATTAATACAGGCTTCACTGACAGTGGCACTGTGTCCAAAATTTTAGGGATTTAATGTACAAGAATACTTTTAAGGTGCTAAATACACAATTATTTGTATAACTTACACAACAATATTATCAGTTGCTGGAACTGATAATAATATTCATGGAGTTTAACTCGTTACTTACCAGGATCTGAGCAACTTATTTTATTAAAAAAATTGTCGGCGTAGTAGGTGTCCATAACATAGTTCGGCTCCCCAATCCTCTTAAACAAAAGCTTGAGTTTACTTTGCACGGCAGCATGTTCTGCTAATATTTTCGGACAATTCATTTTTACGAAAACTTCTACTACTTATCCTGAAATATTAATCGCTTCAAGTATAAATTTTGGTTTAGAAATAGGCTCCTATTAAGGTTCTTTCATATTGAAAATTTGTGAACTTTCGTTTGATTTTGTTTAACAAAAATAACTTAACATGGTACTGTAGTCCAGCTGTCGCTATCGCTATTAGAGATGAACGCCGTGTTGCACGCCACAAATGAGCTAACTCAGTATATTGCGCCAATGAGTTCACTCACTTCCTATAAATTTGTAACAGTGGTAGCGTATTGCACAGCTTCACGCAAATAGGATCAATTCATCACAAATCAACAGATAACACAACAGTGAGTAACTAATGTGAGTGTGTGAGTAATATAATAATAATAATAATCAATGAGTCGGCACAATGCGCTGATCGGTCTCATTCATTCTCTCACTCACTTTCGTCGATCTAATACATGCACTGCTTCCGCTAAAATCCCGTTAGTAAGCGCTGCTTATGGCGAGGCACTTGCAGTTTGCAACCTACTTGATCTGTTTCATGTTACTGCGTCATCGCGCAATTTTGAGTAAACTCAATGAGCCGGAGCAGAAACTTCGTGTGAATTACTGAGTTGACTTAAGGATACCATATTCCATAAGTAATAATAAAATATTTATATATTAAAAAATACCACAGAATACTTAGTAATTATATATATATGATTGATGATTTGAGAGCTATTATATTAACTCTATGTTTGAGAGATGATAGAGATATTAATTTTCGTTACATCTATTGTGCTTCACTTTAAATGCCCTTTCACGTCGTGTCATAGTTATTTGAACCCCACATGTAATGTACGGGACAGCTACTTAAATAGTAAAACAAAATGTATAAATTATAATATGTAAGTACAAATTATAATAAAAGAAATAAATATAAGATGATAATATATAGTAATACTTTTAAATTATATTAACGAGTGTGTATTCAAACACAAAATAAACGAATGAAGTAAAATACTTAGCGTTTATCATAATTTACATCTTACCCAATTAATTAAATGTTAATTATCCTCATTATCTTCTCAGCTAGGATTCTGGATGTTACGTAACATAATACGTTCAAACACGATACATATATTTTTTTTAAAAGGAGTGCATTTAACCACACCCAGCATATCATTTTCAGTTTATAAATTTTTATTAAGGAGCTTTTGTTCTTATCAATTTGCCTTCTCTGTTCATTTCTAGTGAATTAGTTTATGAATGTGAACATGGATGCACTTTATATTATACAACAAAATATTATAAGCTTAATTTAAAATATCTAAGCTAACGTGTTAAAATTTGTTTATTAACCTTTTTTTAAGAGTTATAATTACAGGTTTCCAAGAATTGAGACACACTAAATCTCCAGGTTTTGAAAACGGGATAATACAATAATTCACGCGGCACAACATAACACTGTAATGTACACTTTCTAACAGTGATATCGGCTCATGCACATGTAAACACAGTCTACCGCTCTTTACGGTGAAAATGAACAAGTGCGATTACATAGTAATAAACTGTAAAGTGGATTAGAGAGATCATCTTAATATCTATAAAAAGTACTTTCTTTGGTACTTTTCAGTGTTTGAGCTTAACGTATATGCGTGAAAAGGAGCGAGTAAATGATTGTTCTAGAACTCGTATCATAGATCAGTCCTTCGTTTGCTGTGTGTGTCAGTGTCAATTAATTGTTCAATTTTTGTCCGTCGATAATTCTCAGAACGCAGTGGTTAAGATAAACCAGTTTCTGAATTGAAAATTGTCTTAGTGAAGTACTGTGAACACGAGTGGTCTAACTTTTGTTGTAGGTGAGGACCGTTGATGCTAAATCTGTGCAAATTTCGTTTTTGTGACTGAAATGCCCCTTCGAGGTACATCTTTCGTAAGTAGATATCTTTTGACACCCGATACGTGATTTCATTTAAGGTTTCGTTGGATACAATTATGCTTGCACGTTTATAACGATTAAAAGGATATATTATGCAACTCGTGGCGCATGTTGGCCGTCCGTTCCTGTTGTTTACTAACCAATCGCTTCGGTGACAAGTCGACAGCCTACGAGTGCACTGATGATTTTTCAGTTTTGCTCGCTTCAGCTGCAACACATCCTTGGCTCATATCCAACTATAGTATCCTTGACTGTGTATTGACTAGATACCGGATCATATGCACTATACGATATATATATTTTTTTCAAATTATGCACTAAAATGTTTTGGACTAACTAATCCGGTTTCCTGGTGACGTGACGGTCTGATCTGGTGGTCTTCCACAGGACGGTTGATGCCTGCCAATAACACAAGTGCTCCCGAGTGCCTTCTAACCGCCTGTTTGTGAGGTCAGTTGAGTTTCCTTGTATATTATAATATACAGTGAAAAATCTTCATTGCTTGACATATATAAAAATTCTGTCAATATTCATTTGTATTTGTTGAACTAAAAAAAGAGAATATTATATGGCATTAGCTGTATAGCTATGTTCATAGTTGTTCTAATTGATTGTAAGTACTTATGCACTCAATATAATTTTATAGAATTTTCACTGTATTTGTATTATCCATTTAGATAATTTTAAGTGTTTTATTTAGATATATTTTTGGTGATGTGATGGTTTATAAATGTAGGTGTGTAAAATTACAGTATGGTTTATCTATACTATAGAAATGAATATTTGTAGTTTATACAAAATAAATAATTATTTTATAATATAATTAATTTGGGTTAACAGTTATAATTTCAATACAATAGTAAATGTTATAAAACTATAATGTCCGATGATTGATAAAATACTTTTGACCGAACTGAGTAGGACTGAATAAAATACTTATTTTTTTAATCTGGAAATTGGTATACTAATTTTACTTTCAAGCAAAAGTCTCAAAATATAACCTAGTCTTGCTTTCTCTGTGGTCAAGAGGAATGTTAGCATTATATATATAACATGAAATGGATTTAAACATCAAACATCTGTAACAGTGTTGTGGAGCAAATATAGGTTTCCGTTGTGTAGAAACCTCTATAGTTTCTCATAGCTATAAAAACAAGTTATAATAAAAATACTCATATCCCTATATTAGGATCTATCGTTTTGCATGTTGCTTGTACATACATATTTGGACAAGAATTGTTGTATAGTAATAATAAATAATCACAACTCAAGCAGGCTGGATCACAACCCACAGGTAATCAAGGATTATTTATGATATATGTATGTTTTTATCATAGCAATGGCCAATGGATAAATCTTCCTACCTGGGCCCCATATCCATTAGAAAACCAATTTGTACTATTATATAAATCTGTATATTGAGTCTTTAAATTTAATTTTACTGTCATATTTTGCATTCCATTTCAATTTTATGACTCATTGACCCAAATTCTACCATTTTCTAAATTTTTGTCTGTCCATATGTCCTTCTGTAAGTGAAAAATGCTTCTGATTTTAATGATAATTAGTATTTAGTAACAACTTGTGATTACTGAAATGATTTAATGAGAATTATTTATATACTAATAAATTAGTAGGTTTGGTTTAAACATTTCATTTTATAATCATGCTAATTGTCACCCGCCTGCTTCACTGGGCATTTTGAAATTTATTAATCGTAAATACACCAATAAATATTTTTAAAAGTATGTTAACATATGACTTGGTCAATCTTTAAATATTGATTAATAATTATTGAACTAAGATGACAAACACCAAGTCAACAAAGAATTTTTTGAGTTTATCCTGTGCAGCATCAACAGTTACTCATTCCAGTCTGATATGGTCAAAAATACGAAAATTGACGGGGGGTTGATGTTATCATCGAGCTGTATACAATACCTATAAAAGCCCATTCCATATAGAATGTTGTAGGTGTAAATAAAATAAATTGTAATAAATCAAATTTTACAGAAAGGTTACATAACTTACCTCTTTAAACTAGATAAATAAATATGTATAGCAGTTTAACCTCATTATGGACCATAATAAAATGCTTAAGATTTTCATTGTTTAAAATTTTAAAGATTTAAAAATCTATCATTTACCAATGTAACCGAAGAAGGGCACAATTTTAATAATTTAACTGACCAGCAAAATGTGCAGTTAGCAGCTACTAAATATTAGCACAACTATTAGCACAACGCTTTCTTTCCCAAACTATAGACTCATAAGTTATATCCACAATAGGAAGATGTGCTCACAGTTTGTCTTATGTCCATTGTAATGTAAAATTTCCATTGTAACCAATTTAACTCACTGCAGACACAGTAGGTTGTTTGATGAATAATCAACAGTGACTCAACTTTTTTTATTCTTTCACACTTTAAAAGAGATGTTGTTGGTTCCAATTATTATTTTATTGTTGTCATGCGCTATTGCAGAATTTCAACAGCTTCACCCCTAACACTTGTGTTGGCCATTAAACCTTTACATCAATGTACACTGGACATGCATCATGGAGTATGCTCCTTAATAATGAGCAGAGATTTGTGCCTTGCAGTGTTGTATGTTGGAACAACCAGATTATATATTTTGTAAGAATATTGAGAAACTGATATTTTTTATCATAACAGTTATTATGAACAGTATATTAATAAATGGTGTAAGAAGTTATGCTATATATTTGAAATAAAACCAGAAATTAGGTTACTTACAGCTTTTTACACTTTCTCTGTTTAAGTTAATTTAGAATAGAATAGAATATTATTTATTTCATCAAGCAACCACTGTAGTACAAATAGGCAATATTCTTACACTATACTTATAACTAAATATACAGCAGTAAGAACTTGACAAAATAGGGCCACACTCAGCACTGGCTGCGGCAAATCCACGACTGCTGGTTTTCAGGGCGACTCTTATTTGCGTAGTTCGACCAGTGACATTGAAAAAATCCGAATAACTAATACATTACCTAAATCTAAATAAACATAAAAATCTAAAACTAATGACAGAACTTATCAAATTACTTATTATATATTATGCTAATTTTAAAGTACATTAAAGTTACCACACCTACATGTAAACCACATATTAAAAAATAAAAGTAATAGTAATAAACTTTGTCTAACCACTATCTTGAACAGTTTCGTTTTTTTTCTCTCCAATGGACCAATTAAATGACCTACTGGCTGAGTCTCTTAAGGGATAGTGTATGTATAAACATAATATGTATATATGAAAACAATCTAGCATAATATTGTGATACAAACACACCTCTCTTCTTTTATGAGGACTGAATTTGACATAGGCCAACGCCCCAATTCCGCGTATTCGCGCGTATGTCTTTGTGTGTGTTTGCGTTTTTTGTGTTATGTGTGTGCGTTTGCGTCTGACCTAATTTTAACCAAATTAATACTTAAATTATTTGTCATATAAAAAAAAATTGGTTGAACATTATCTATACTCTATACTAATAAATAAAATTGGAGTGTCTGTTTCTAATATTAAAATAACCGCTTTTTACTACATGCATATGAATGTATATACGGCACATATACCAAAATAACATTTTTTACAATTTTTATGTCTGTCTGTCTGTTTGTTCCGGCTAATCTCTGAAACGGCTGGACCAATTTTGATGGGACTTTCACTGGCAGGTAGCTGATGTAATAAGGAGTAACTTATTTTACTTTTATTTCTACTAAATAACTTTTTTGTTAAATTCCACACAAAAGTGAAATAAGAAAGCTATAAATTTATTACGTACTTTAAAAGTATTCTTGAATTTTTTTTAAAGCATCTGGTATATATCCTTGATGTAAATTAGCGTATTGTTTATTACTGGGGTTATTATAGAAGTACTTATTAAATTGTTTAATACTTAGGAATATAAATCAAGGCTAAACAACAGTGCTAAAACCAAGTATGACATAGTGCTTTTGTCATCACGTAGATAATGAATCTACCTAGATAGATTATAATGATATAATTTATCTATAAGGATAATTTTACTGAGCTACTGCTAACATTATGATAAAGTTATTTTAAATTAGTTGATTAATGCTCTATACAATGTTATTGTAATATTGCAGCAAGTAACTAGCATTTGTTTCTACATGTGTTTAAAATGGTAAACTGATGGGTGTATTCAATGTAATAGCATTAAATGTGTAGTAGTAGCTGTGGACTGTGTTCTCAAAAATAAAAGGTTTGCCAAGATAGCTGTACTTATTTATTTCTTTCCAGTTGGAACCCATATTTCAAAAATTCTTACGCTGTTCTATACAAAAATTACAAAAATTGAAAAGAATGTTAAAATATACAGTTTGTGAACAAGAGAAAGAGATAGAAAAAGAGAGAAGGAATTTCCTTTAATTCTGTATACTATAATTTTTTTAACATATTCAAAATAAGATAAAGTAACTAACAGAAAAGTTAGCTTTAACATAAAATAAAAAGCCTGAGGTGCTTTCAACAACTGATATCCAGAACCTCACGCTTTTTTTATGGAGAAAAACGAGCGGTAGACGACTGCCACGAGTCGAGGTGATGCGGAAGGAATCGCATCCTTTTGCGGGTGGTGCGATGAAGGAAGGTGAATGGGGGCACCAGGTTGAAAAGTTCTTCGGAACATCCACCATAGCAGAGACGGTAGAAGACGCATAGGGAACCTACGTATCTCCGGATACTTAAGTCCTCTGGGCCGTCTGTAAGATTGGGATCGCCGACGATTCGAACAGCACGCCGCTTTATGGAGTCAAGAGGGCTTAGCTGGTAACTGAGTGTACCGGCCCAAAGATGAGAGTACTCCATATGTGGTCAAACTTGGGCCTTGTAGAGCAGCAGGCGCTGCTTCGGCGTGAAGTACTGCTTGGCCCTATTCAGTACACCCAGTTTTCTGGACGCGAATTAGCCTTCTCTCCAGGTGACCCCGGTACTGCACTTCGTGCGAAATGTCAACCCCCAAGATCTCAATACTATTACTGATAGTGAGAGGCGTGTTTTGACGTTCCGGGTTCTTTTTGCAGAGGACGCACAGACTTGTGTCTTCTAGGGGTTGAATAGGACGAGATTTCGTCTACCCCAATTTTCATTAAGGTCGGTCAAGCCGTTCTTGAGTTTTATCGGGACACATAGACAGACACACAGACAAACAAATATTTTTAAAATAGTGAAATCGACGTGAGTGTGTCATAAAATGATTGTTTATCATGAAATTTTATAATAAAACTAGCTGACCCGGCAAACGTTGTTTTGCCATATAAATTATTAATTATGTATATCGCTAATTATAAAAATTTTACTAAAAAACAATATCAATCTCTGAACGTAATAGAAAATTATTGCATTACTAATATCGCTATTAAGAAATAGAGGTTGATGGTAGAAGGGTGAAAATTTAGGGTTGTATGTATTTTTAATGCCACATTATAAATAAATAAAAATAAAAAAAAATTGTTCAAAAAATAAAAAAAATAAAATTTGGGGTGGAACACCCTTATCACTTAGGGGTATAAAAAATAGATAACAACCTATTCTCAGACCTACTGAATATACATATAAAATTTCATCAAAATCTGTTAAGCCATTTCGGAGGAGTATGGTAACTAAAATTGTAACACGAGAATTTTATATATCTTATAATAAAATGGAATGTACGTACAGGCAGACAGACAGACAGGATTTATATAGTAGTATAGATTAAGAGTAGTTCGTTTAGTACTTATTAAGACGATTTTTTGTGAGGTTATAAGTTTCACAGATGAATACGAGAAAGAGAAATAGGTATTTCTCATATCCCTAACTTTTTTTATATCGGCGATGTTATTTCAAATAATGTCCAGGTTTCTGGGAAATATTTCCAATGCACTAAGCATAATCATCCTTGGCTCCATGTTTGTCCTCATAGTTAACTTTTGAAAAGGCATGACAACCATGTAATCTTGTTGTTAACATAATAGTCATTGCTACGAGCTGCAACGAAATATTTGTCCTCCGTATCTTTTTGTAAATCATTCAAGTCTACAATACCATCTGATGGTAAGTATCGTTTCCATGATCCTCGTCGTCTGGCGACCTTGTGTTTTCTAACAACATTTACTTTGCGCAGTGCTTACTGTGTGTGTCATACGGATTCTTTGTTTTCCGACTGTACAGTCGAGCGCCGAATCGAGTAGTATCTGTAGCAATCGTTACAATAATTAACGTTTATTTTATTATTAAATAATGGTCAGAGCAAAAATCCAAGAAATATGTTTTGGTCTCTATATCCACAACAAATTGTAATAATGTTAACGATAAATAATTACGTTATATTTTTTGTTTTATTTCGCTTTTTTTAATACACGTTATCTTGATTTACATGAATAGCAATTTAATAGACTTAAACATATTTTAAATATTTAATAAAACCTCCTCTATTATCCGATCCAATCTCCGATTATCGAAACAAACTGTCGCCTCCCAAATCGTCTTCGTCAGAATACACCAAATTTTTTTCCTTCTTTCTTAGACTTGCTCAAAACAAGTACCCCCTCCTATTATTTAAAATATGTTTTTTCAATTTACCTTTTAAGTTTCTATCGTTCCCTCCGTTTCTCATAACCTTTCCCTTCTTATGTTTTTTTATTATATTTCCTTCTTTTTTTCTTTCAGTTTCTTTACTAACGTCGTTGTACATAATATATCTGTTAATCTTTTTCCGTGAAAAGGTTCACAGTCGCTTAGGAGTTTGAAAACCTTTAAGGTATTTTCTTGTTCTTTTCCAAAAAAAAATAGTTATACTTGACAACAAACCATTCGTTGGTAAGTAAGTGGTGATGAATTCTAAGGTGCTCAACGCATTTACTTACAAAAGTCTCACTCTTTTGTTGAAGAGTCACGATAAGCAGGCATCTGAAATCTCATTATTCCGCATTTCATTGTTTATATGTTTTTATACATCGCTATCCTAATTCATATATTCTATTTTAACCTTTACCTTAAAGTTGCCTGAAAGTAATGTTAGTGACAAGTTGCGCTTTGCATATCTTTTAATTAAATCACTGTGTATGAATGTATTTAGTTAGGAAATAAATATTACTTGCATCAATAAATTGGTCAAATAGTTTGTAATTTCAACGGTTAGCCTTTATTATTTCATTGCATGTATTTCAAGCGTGTAATGTTATATCAATTAAACTTTATTAAAATCACATATACGTAAATATTAAACTATTCATTACCAAAGTAACAATCGCCGCATATGGTGAGGACTAGTTGCCATATTGTAATATATTTATTTTGCTGTAAACCTTAAAGGTGCCCGACTATTACACTGATTCGCATTCGAACAGAGATTATTTTTCGTAGCTCAGAAGGATTATAGTTTTCTATCGGCTGCTAAAAGAAACTTAGCTTACGTCTAACGTGTTTCGTTTGTATATTGGAAGACGCATTTAAAAACTGTGTTAAATTCAAAATTCAACTTTTTTTTTATCCACCGATAAAATAATGCATTCTATACCGAACGTTTAGGTCACAAAACCAATAGATGGGCACCCCTATCCGGCCTCACCATAGCAATAGGAACGTCAATCAATTATCCACATCTAATAAGTCTAACGTAGTTATCGTTTTTGCTACTGTCGACAACATTATGTATGCTGCAAGTGGACCCGTTGGCTGATTTAGGTGACAGCTGAGTCGTGGACGCTGTCGTGTGTGATTTACAGTAGCGTTGTGTGAATGTAGGCATGGCTACTGATCGCCTTGATTGTCTATATTTATTTGGAGTTTCGTATCGGTTGTCGGCAATTTGATTCGTATATAATATACGGGTAGTTTTAGATTATGGCGTGAAGCATCCCGAATAACTAGATGCTTTATCGGTGACTGCAGTATGAATAGGTAAATATCGTGTTAGGTGCACCTCACAAGCATATGAAACATCTCTGTAAAGTCAGTTAGTCTTTGCCTTTCTTGTCTGTTTCTCTTCATGTGATAAGGCCAAGAACCGGGGTAAATTTTTATGTTGTGAAAGCAGAATAGAGAAATCCAGTTACAGTAGTCGTACTTTGAATGCCACCCATGTGCGTGTTATTGGTGGGCTCTGGGTCTTCTCTCTTAACTAGAGTGACCAAGCAAGTGATATAAGTGTACCATCAATATCATCATACATTTTGAAAACATTACGGTCACGTCTCAGCTATATACACATACATACATCATTCGTTAATAAGTGCTGATTAATTTGAAATGCGTACATTACACGCAAATGAACGGTGCACAGAGAATCGGTACACAGGTTCACGGAGTATGAAGTAGACGTTTCAACTGGGCTATAATTATCACTGCTTCAATAGAATTTAACGAATATGACCAAGAATGAAGAGTTAGAAGAGTCTCGAGTCATGAAATACTTGCACTCTTGCAAGGTATGTATAACGTTTTAGAAAAAGCCCAAAATTTGTTTTGTTTCGTTCTACTTCGATATAAATGAGTTCTAATCTAATTCGATATGTTAAACTGATGTTTGTGATTTATGTTGAATATTATAAAATTAGTAAATTGTGTGAACAACATATTGTTAGGTACGCTGTCAGGACTCGAGAAAACGTTAAAATAGTTCCGTCAAGACTTTATTTATTACACCGGTAAACAGTCGCAGTCTTACCCTCGGTGATTGCAGGTATTTCGCTCCGACAGAGAACTCTGCTTCCGTACACGTAAAGCTGCACAGTTTTTGGAAACCTCTACGCTTTTCTCGACGATAAAGATTCCTTGTAAAACAATAGGACCATTCTAGATCGCTGTCGCAGGTAGCAAAATACGTGGATATTACATTCGACCTTATGGACATTATTCGTAAGGACTACATTCATTTAATACAACAAGAGTCTCTTATCAGTAGGATATTTGTTATGGGGCATCGCTATTGTTCTTGTTCTTGTTGTTGTTGTTTATTGTTTGACTAATTCGGAGTTTGGAGAACAGCCTTTATGGCAATATTGTGTATTGTAGCGTAGTTTATATGAAAATTACTTATTAGTTTTGATTACCATCCGTCAGGTTATGGTGTATATAGTCATCATCTTCATCGATTAGCATAATATAGCATTTTCAATTTACAATTTTTGTCGCGTGTGTACATTTTATGCTCGCTCGTATTGTGTCCGATCCAACAATGTCGCGTTAGTTAAACGGTTCGCGGAATTTGTGTCTGTTGCATGTCATTATGCGTTTCTAAAGTCCGTTCGCTAAAGCAATTTCTAGTTACTCAGAAGATTCTGTGTATTCTCGTATTCCAATTCCAGTATTAAACTACTGCCAAAAAAAGAAATTCTAATAAAGTTAAAAAAGGTGAGGTTTAAAATATTGGATATAATGGGTTTGTGTGTGTGTGTGTGTGTTTGTCACTCGTTTTGCTAAGCATTCATATCAAGGCATTTGCATCTGTGTCACGTTTATAAAGTATGTTTTATTTTATATAGTGGAGAGTGTGGGCTCAACCATCGACCGTGAAACGTAACATAATACCGTCTATCCTTAACATGAGGAAGCCGATCATGATCAATATTCATATCAATTACATTGGTACACACTGTATTAAATTAAGTATGTACCATGTACGAGACGGATTATGTCAAAAAGTCATACTACCGCAGTAATGCTTAAAATTGTGAGTGCGCATACATATACGTTCTGCATTAGTTTTTTAATAGGTACAATAATTCCCAGTAATGAATGAACCAATTTTTCGTAATAATTGTTAGTTTAAGTGTCACGTCGCTATCAGACGGTATAAGTTCAGTGGTTCAAGGGAAACTTAATAGTCGACAACTAGCTCGATTGCCGAGGGGATCGATTCGACACGGCATTGTTTCGTAACTCCTCGAACAGGTGCCAGGCAAAGGTCCCCTCGGCTCGTTCACAGTTCGTTATTAGTTGCAGATTACTGGCTCTGAATTAACTAAATCGTAAACAGGATCGCCAAATCCGATTTGATCCGAGCTCGAACTAGAACTGTTCGGTCGAGCGTGATATTTGGTGGGTACAAATGAGCACGCCCTGCGTGATGTGAACGAAGTCACTATTGCAAACGGATGATATAAAGTCATTCAATCGTGAATAATGTTTAGTTCCCATATTTAAAATGGCCTTAATGTGTACATAAACATTTTTTTCTTATTTACCTGTTAATAATCATTATTGTGATCGTAATTAATCAAAATTCAGTTGTATTTTATTTATATTTTGAAAAATAAAACATTTCAGTTTTCTAGTAACGTTTTAAGAGCACTGCTTTATGTAAATAAGATACTTGAATATGAGAAATTATTTTCGTTATACGTGCCAACAATCTAGGATACGACCTACAATAACAATTTGCTCGAACGAATTTTATTTATTGAGTTTGTTTAATGAAACAATTCATTTGTGATTTGTGTAAGCGAAAATAGTTGAGCTCTAATTTGTAATTCATTCCAAATTTCTTTTTTGTTGTTGTCGCTGTAAACCTTATTTAGACACTTGACATCTTTGCCCGTCTACGATTTTCTTTTTTTCCCACACTCCCCAGCGCTTCCCTGTAGCGTCATAACTTTAGAGAAAGAGACCACATTCTTTCATGTAGCATTCACCATCATCATAGGCGATACTGACTCCATGAGAATGTTGTCTCTCTCTATCTGTTCGACCAAAACGCTCCTGTGTAACCGGAGTATAGTGCATAGTAAACAGTGTAACAAATCATCGCGTTCTTTTGTAGAATAGACCAGAAATACTACAGCATGTTCGAGCGTGTCCTTTGTGTATTTCCGGCCTATTCCACACATGAACGCGACGATGATCTACCGGATTGTTTGTGAAGCTTTATGTATAAATAATAAATTGCAACAAAATGCTTCAAAGGATTTTAAATTATTAATGTACATATACTTTGTTGCTCTTAAAACAAATTGGAAGAAAAACATCCAGATATACCAATTATAAGGGAAACAATTATTTAAAAATTTGTAATTGATTCATGCTGATGAAATGTGTTGCTTTAAACACATGGACGTATCCAAGTATTCAAGTCATTAGAGAAATTCAGCACTGTCTGAGAGTATCTAGACCTCAGGGGGTTTTTGTACTATTCGCTGTACGGGATAAGCTCCACCAGACGCCGGATAGATCTAGGTTCTACAATTTAAAATTATAACGTATTCAGTTTCATTATCAATTTTTATTAGAAATCACAAATAAAATAACACTAATACACATACATTTCTATCAACCATTAATGTAATTCCAAGCACTCTGAAACGATTGGAAAGCTTTAAATTATCACTAGAACTTAACTGTGGTGCCGAACCTCTGCTTCTTGATGAGATAAGTAATAATAACAATAGACTTTTAAATTTGGTATAATCGTAAGTTGTACTTATGTGCAGCACTAATTCATCGTAATAACCCATACTTGTTCCATTGCTTCGATTGGATTGGTTCGAGTATCCCTTCACACTGCGAACTAACATGACACTCGGTAACAACTTTATTAGTTAGTGTAATAAAGTTTTACGAGATCCGTGGATCACATTTATGTATAATGCGTTTTTTTTCATTCTGTAAAGTACCATGTACACCTTCCTATCCTAACATGATATGTTAGATATAACTGAGAGTTTATTATCAACTATCAAATGTCCTCGCTTACGCTTACGCTTAACCCATTGACTGCCAGACATATTTAGAGCGTCTTGCCCTGGGTGCCAAGGTTGTTTTTTTTTATTCATACATTTATATAAATAAAATTTTATGTAATAATCTAATCGTATAAGTTCTAACTTTTATAATAAAAACTGAAAATTAATACGTTTTTTTTTACTCCATATAAATTTTTCATTCTCCTTTTTAAAATATTTTTAACTGAAATTGCCATTTGTAATTAACCTAAAATTGCAGCACGCACTACGAGATATCTCGTAGCTGGCAGTTTTGATACACACGCTTAATACGAGATATCTCGTAGCTGGCAGTCAATGGGTTAAAGATAGCACCTGCATTTTTCTGGGTTTGTTTCGTTCTGTGAATTAGAAATACATATGTTAATTCATAACTTTTCATTTATGGACGGATTGCAATAAAACAAACTTTAATTATCTAGTGACGCTTACTGCAATACAATAGTGAAAACCAGAACTAAAACGGTTAAGCCGTTTTCGAGATTAGCGGGAACAAACGCACAGACAAACAGACAAAAATTCTAACAACTATTGTTTGAATTTTATTGCGTTAATAAAGGCCACCTAATAATAGTTTTTCTCTTATATCATTCATGTACAGAAATCGATGAGTTAGAATTTTGTTACTACATAGTATAGATGAGAGGCAGATTGTAGTTATATGCGATTGTCAATCAAGCACTGGTTTAGAAAGTTGTATCATTATAGTTCATACAAAAATGTTGGATGTATAGAATAACATGATGAAGATCGCGTTTAAAATGTTTAAAAAATAAAGATTTCTAATATTGTTTGATTGGATTACGTTAAAACTTTGAGTTTGCAATTATCGATGCATTAAATTGACTTCGGCTGCTCTCGTGAATACTTAATACTCAATAAACCTGATAGAGGTTAATCAAATAAGCTAATTTTATGTTGTGCACTTTCACGGCTGTACACACACACACACACACACAATGCAGTGGAAAGTAGGTGTGTCGTAAATTGCGCCAACGCACCGCCACCCGTGTCGCCGGGATAACAAGTTGGACGGAGCGAGAGATCCTATCTATCGGACGTTCTGCAGTGGGGGAAAGTGAAATCGCAAAAAGATTGCCAAGTTCGATAATACGACAAAATGTATCTATTATTAAATTATTTCAATGTTAGTAAAATTCACCTTTACACACAATGTTCTACTCAAACGTAACGTAAAAAGAAGGCAATTCACTCAAATTATGTTAAAAGTCAATAAATATTATGAAATTACCTCGATCTTTCCTTTCGTAAAATAATAATTAGGAATCACTTGCAATGTACATATTTAATAGATAAGTTTATATTGTCTCACCGCGATGTCAGCGATGGTTTATAGTGATAACAAGGTTAATACTTTATACGCTTTCAGTATTTATGATCTTCGTCAAAGCAAAACAGCAGCCATTGTCTTTCCGAGATCGATGTAATTACAGCCGCCTGGCGAGGTACCACCTAATAGTTACAATGTAATTATTCTGCTTATTTCGAGAATGTACATCGCGTCATGTGGGTGGTGTGCGAACGAGACGGCAGAGTGCGGTTTGCACCTGCGTGGGGCCGGCACGATCGGTAACACGGTAGCTTGAGAATAAATCAAGTAAGCGACATATCGGTTTACATAACCGCGACAGATAACGTGTGGAGCGATAGGAAATATTTATTGTGGCACATCCTGCATTGTCGCATAAGTAATGCACTGGTCAACTCTATTTTTAACGTCATATTCATCGATTCAATATGTGCATTGTGCATGAAGAAACATATTTCAATTAGGTATAGTTAAACTTATTGAATCTACCATTTGTTGGTGTCATTTACGAGAGGTAATACAAATAGGACTGAGGTCGTATGTCGGCTTCATTTACGTTTATCATTATTTATTACTTAGTGTTATTCTACTCAAGTTATAATATTTTTATTTTTGTTATCTATGTTACCTGCAACCTGCAAAATAAACATTCACATGACTCTGCACCCGTTATTTTTACAATATATTTAAATGTTAACAAATTTAGATTGACGAAGTTGAAATTAGATTTACGAACAGTAAAAAAAAATATATGTAAATAACGATTACCGCGCCACCTAGCGAATAACAGCATACCTATGAACCAAGGTGCCGAGAAACAAACATTTTATTTCAAAATGACCTTACCTGAATAGGTAAACCATTCAGGAATCATGTGCAACCTAACACAACGATCGAATTGCGATTGCGACTAGAAACCATTAAGCACTAGAAAATGTCCAGTAAACTACATGAGCGGTGTACGTGGCTACGTCACCACAGCGTGGCCTTCGACGATCAATCGTTGTCGCCAATGTTAATTCGCTTTGGCATTTTATGTTAATGAAGTAACAAAACGTGAATGCAGTCCACCTGAAGTGAACAGAAATGGAAAATGTAGTTTTAAAACCTTATTCATTTTCCTTTTAGTTTACGCTCGATATCGCGCATTACATATGGTAAACGATCACCGCCACCCTTAAAATCCCGTATGGTTTTTTTTTATTGATTACGAATCGTGCGTCACCAGCGATGTGCTGACCGAGAAGGAATCGACCTGCTTCCTGAAGGCCCCGTGGCATACCACCGCATGTCATAGTAATATATGAATGTTAATGATAAGATATTCCGCTTCTTAGTGTGGTCAACTATTTTAATATTGATTGTTAATTTGAAGTGTACAATTTTTAGCTTGGACAATACACGTATGTAGAATATTCGTATCGTAGTTAAATTTGTTCACCCGACGACGTCGGTGAGTTCAGTTTAGAACTACACGCGTCACTTTTTTTTATACTTTACATCTGTACGTTATCTATTCAGTGTAAGCAGTAAAATTTGAGATATTTTTATTTATAACTAGCAAATTGCCGTCGATTCGTTCGAAAAACTACGCCTTACGCTAAGAAATGTACCTTAATCATTTTACATTAACTTATACCTTTTTTATTTATGGACGGATTGAGATGAACCGAACTTTAAATATTAGGTGATGCTTACTACATTAATAATAATAATAATATAATAATAATATTTAAAAACAAAACAAATGGGTATTCAATCCACTCGTTAATGTTTAGAGGCTACAGAAATCCTTTGTAACCAATCTTTTCTACAATCCTGTTGTAATATCGGTCACAGATGTATTACTGTATATGTGGTTGAGGTGGAATGTCAGAATTGTAAGTATCACAGATTCCAACACACGTGGAAGTGAAACAAGTGTACCTGGACCAGCTGGCCTCATGGCGGTTGTCGTAATTTGAATATTAACGTACAATATTTGTTAGAAAACGTGTCCACACGGACGGTGAATGGTAGGTGTTAGTTGTATTGAAGTAAAAAACGCTATTTATAATTGACAGTGGCGTCGGAGTTTCTATCATTCGTCAGGTACGCGAACTTATTATTCTCAGTGGTGTTACCAGGGTCAGAATGATTAAAAGTTGAACGAGAGATAAAAAAGCAGAATTCGAGGTTTTATGATTTGAGTTAATTCGTTACGAAGGGAATCTCTTAACATAGAACTCTTTTTTCTCTATGCTTTACTAATGTTAATTAATATTTTTGTATTTTGTAAATGCTATTTTATTGAATGACATTAAACTGAGAATAATGTATAACTTAATATTAACTTACTAACTTATTCAATATTGCGTTGAAAATTGGACACGTCCAGAGCAATTTGAGAACCCTTGCAACATAGTACTGTAAATGGTTTCGTATAATACTTTACTCAGTATGCAATGTGGCGACGACCAAATTTAAATATTTCCAATCAATATACACATCGTAAGTACCCGTGTTATTATAAAATAAGTGAATCTTATCGTCAAGGCCTTATGAATTGAACGGCTTGACACTTCAACGTAATCCGGTCATCTAACAGCAAGGCGTGACATAAATAAGTAACGAGCACTTCATTTATTATCATTAGAGCGGTGGTGCCTGTAATATCCAGGGCTGACGGAATCTTGTATCCTTACCTTTGAATTTGTGTCTTCGTAATTGGCTATCTTTAGCTGTAGTTCCCTGTTCGGATCAATATACATTACAAAGTTGTAATATATTTATTGTATTAATATAAAATTGTACGTTTAAGAATCTCGTTTAATATAAATGAATTATCAATAAAATTTATAGGCGGTGCCGACATATTTTGTACTTGTGTAGGTATCAATTTTATTTTCAGTCTATTATTTGTTTTATGGTCGAAGGGCCCCAATATCAATGCGACCAAATCGACAGCATATATATACAATATACTAAACACATTGTCCAATGTGATGCTGACCTTAGAAATGATAGGGTTAATTGAATGTCTCGCGAAGAAAATTAAAATGATAAATAAGGGCAACCCTAACCAACTGCAGCATTGCATTAGACCCACGGCTTGACGATTCCATCGACTAATATGCAGCTGAGTTGAGTCGCGTGGGTGCTACTGAATCAACCGCCACCTCAGTGGGCTCAAGGACTTCCCTTCTACTGGACGTGCGAAGAAATGGCGCACGAGTTCCACCCGCTCGACCTCGTTCAATAAATACATATTTCTACATTGATTTATCGCATGCTTAGCGAATTGAAAAAGACTCACTATTTCCCCAATATGGCTTACCGCAATCAGCGTCGTAATTCCATTATTTAGCATAAATAAGACCTTTTCATTGAGTTATCCTTACTTACTTTATTTGGTTTGTCAGATCATTTTTTTCAAGTATTCGTTGCTTGCAATATAATTGTCATCTTAAACTGTGTGTCAGTTTTTTATCAAGCAATTACGATTTGTTCCGATTTTTCTTTCATATTTTGTTGTACTGTTGTATATTTTAATGGCGGATATTCCCAATTCTTTTGTCAAGAAAATCGACATATTTTGTTTGTGTACACACATATTTATGTATCCACCACAACATATTCTATACACTTTAGAAAGAATTTTAACTTGATACACATCTGGTGGACATAATCAAACGTGATCATCATTAAGCTATCTGATTTTATGTTAATTTCAGTGGCAGTTTCAATTTTGTTATTGCTATATATTGTACCTTTGCGACCTCTTTTGTCTCTTACGAATTGGCAAAACACAGTACATTATGGAATTTGTCATTCAAACTTGACCTATTTTCGATTGTGTGTATTTTCTGTTGCTCCAGAGTAGATTGATGTTAGTAGACTGAGCGTAACGAAATCTTGATTATAGAGGTGTTGCGTCTCCGCTCTTGATCTTTACCTCGTCAGTAGAGTGACGCAGGGAATATAATTTGTGTAGAGTTATTCCAAAAGTTCTATTTCGGTTATACGCCTCACCCACCCACCTCACATTGAAAACGCGCAGAGGCAATCTAGTGAGCGGCGCTGGAGCCGACTTATCAAGGAATTCAGTGTCTAAATCGACGGACAATTGTTTCGTACCTACCTACAAGTAAAATCATTTGTTGATGACACTTGAAAAATGAAGCGCAACGTGAGTACGACATTGAATTTTTCGGCACTTGCTATTGCTAAAGCTATTAATAAATCTTAATTTTCGGACGTTGGTAACACTGGTGTCAGTCATGGTGTTGCCAATAATTTGTTTTTGTTTATAGTATGTCGTTAAATAATTCCGCTTTTGATGTAAAAAAATTAAGTAGCTATATCTCCCAGGCCATTGGGTCTTAAATTTTTTATGTATCGTGTGTTTTTACGACTTCCAACGATATTTTATGCCATTTGTATATTCTTGCTTTAATTTTCTTTTATTGTGAAATTTTAAATGGGTTTGCTCCGGAAATTGGAACTCGAACACGCGGCCTACGTGTTGTCGGTTCGCCCCAGTTAGGTTGTTTATAGTTTTGGTAATAACCCTGAAGTATTTCGAGTGTTTTGCAATCTGTAAACAATTTTTACTCTGCATTTCTCTTATATGACTAATACCACAACCGTTTGCAGCAATCAATATGTCAGGACGTTTTTAAAGTTCTCCTTATTTTAATTTATAGTTACAAATGTATTATAACTTCCAAGTCTTCGTAAAATTATGCCAATGAACTGTTAACGTTTTATTTGGGTATAATTTGTGAAGATTCACTTACCTCAAGTGAGATGTGAGAATCTTGTGTTAATTTAAAAAATTATATAAGCAAACCACATAACCTGTCCTTCTTATTTCCCGCGTTGTGCTGATGATTATTTTTATTTATTTATTATTATAGGCACTTTGTCGCTGAACGACCACATCGTCCCGTAAGGGATCAACAATATATTAACACACACACACACTTAATGATATAATTAGAACACAAGACATAATCAAAATTTAATGTTTTGCAAGGCCCACAGTACCCAGCCTGCACAGTATCCTGGCTTCCTCTGACATTGGAGAGGCCAAAATGCTGTTTAGTTGGCCAATATGCAATGTTCTTACAAAATGCTGTAACCTCAGTGATTCTGTCCGCAGCACAGTCCGTCAAAATGTGTTGAACATCTTCAATTGTACCGCAATCATTACATTTAGAGGATTACATTTGATAAATTAAAAAATCAATTTGATTCAGCGGCAAGTAATGATGTGAAATAAGGTATGTAGCAAAATAGTCATGTCCAGTCCAGAGATAAACTTCTAGTCGAAACACAAACGCTTCAAGTGCAGAAAGAGGTACAATGGTGGTACCTTGTTGGAATTTTACGAAACTTCTACCAACCAAAATCTACAACATTCCGCTGTATTTATTCTCTAACACAAATAACAGTGACATTTAATAAAGTGATTAAGTAGAAGCAAACAATTTTAGTAATTTAGTAAAGGATAAAATTTTGTGTAAAACGATGGTGGGATTTGTTGTAATTGAATTCCTGTTCATCTACGAGTATCATTCGGGACGTCTTTACGAATGCTTTACGTCTGCTTCTGGTTATATATTATAGGCTTTGATCGGTTCGTAAATATGGTGATTGGTTGATGTTGTTTGCTCTGAAGTTCGTTTGTTTTTATGGTCTAAGCGCAAATAAGTTGACCGATGAGTTATTTAATAGAAATTTTACACTGTTCAAGAGCTCCATTTTTTAGCGCTCAGGAATCAGTAAGTAGGAAAATACTATCTCGTGAAAAATTAAGTATTTAAGTAATGCAAAGTTGACGTAAGCGTATGATTATTAGACTTCGTTTTTCGGAGATCCTACTGAAAATCTCTCATCCAGTAGTGTTCTGGACGTCGTATGTGGTTGTGGAAAATTTGCAACGACGTTATTACATAAAGTCAAATAATACGAGCTGATAGTAAGGTAGCATTTTGATGGTATTCTTTGAAATTTATATGTGTATTTTAAACATAAAACAGATGTAGAAAATAACATTTGAAGCTAGTAAAAGCAAATATTTTCCTTAAACTTTATTTCAAACCTAACAAATCATCAACTTATAACTATTAATGAACGTCAGATTATATTTGGCGAAACACGTTACCGTACCGCTTGTTCGTCTGTTGAAATCACGCCGTTTTAAGTGGATCTTTTTAAATATCATAGTTTTATAACAGTTGTTACCAATTTCTTGTGCAATGCTTTGTGCATGAATAAATATTGCCAAACTTTGATACTTGACAACGTATGATGAATGGCTTACGATTGATTTTCAAAAATTATTTGATACGCCTCGCACGTTCATCGTTATGAGTTCCGGTCAATGGCCCGTCTTGATCATCATTGGTGCCAAAAGCCGTCAGCTGATATTACACTGTAATGTGTAGTTTGTTTTATTATTGTAATATCGGCCGTATTGTTCTCATTGCCACGTGTTCGGTTTAGGTTTGTTACGACAGACAAGCTCGAGGAGTTGACGGAATATTCAATTGTTACCGCAATTTAATGGATTAAATAAAACTGCACTTTGCAGAAAACAAAGGTCTCCTGCAGTAAACTTGTCTAATTTCAGGAAAGCGTTTCACTTTCTTTTTGATTGTTTAATAACGAATACAAAATTATATTTTATTACTAGCTTAACAGTGAATTGTCTGTTGACCAACAGAACTTTAAACTCGGAGTTATTTGTAGCCTCTGACACTGTAAATTCTGTAAAACAAGTCTGCCCAGTTGAATTTATAATTATTTCCAGTGGGACAGTAATATTTTAACGATAACATATGCCAGTCTCGTTTAGGCAATACACAATATTGTATAGAAAGTTTCTGTGCCCTTCAAATAATACGGGAGAAATTACGGGTCCTCCATTCTTGGCTCATGTTTTATTATCTTTCACACAACTAGATGGCGCGGTCAACCCTAGTGTCGACAAATAAATATTATAAGGTGTGTAAATATCGTATTTAGCTTTATGTTGCAATACTACAATTGCTGTTTTCTGTAACTTATTTTAGTTCAAAACTTCGTAGCGAGTTTCCGGACACATGTGCGCTGACCCAATATATTTCTCTGATTTGCCAATATATTATTCTATTTACGATTTTAGTTTGTTACACAATTTGTTGATGCCTTCAGTAACACCTGGAATATAGGTAATCTTCTCCATGATGATTGTGTGCACTGTAACTACTTAACAGACCGTAATGTTCCTTATTTCACCGGCGAGGTGGTACCTCCTTTAATAAAATGAACTGCTCAATTATTTTTATCGGTTGCAGAACTGAAACGGTAGTTAACAAACGGGTTAATCGCTTCTTGATCGACAGCACTTCTGTGACACTTTTGACTTAAAGATGCATGGGAAACGGTGACCATTTATCAATTGTTGTTACCTTAAAAATGTACTTAGCGGCCTTAATGCGTAATGGCCTTAAATTAACCACACCGTTTTTAAAAAGGGACACACATGCGTAAAAGATGGACAGTTGATTATGCAGCTTTTTAATAATTGTATTACCAAACAGGTATGCTAGTTTGAAGTGGGAAGACATTGCAGGCCATGGATCCGTAAATAAAAAGGTGACAAGCTTTTTAAACTCCACCTCGGTCCGTAACAGTTCAAAGATACATATAACGGCTAGCTTCACGCCACAATTGGCTGTCCCCGGTGGTCCTGCGGTTCCGGCTCCGGCGAACAATATAAATATTCTAGTGCCTGTTATGGTGATCATGGCATCGGTGTTGTGGCTAGTGATTGACATGTTGAACAAAATGTTGAGGTGAAATTCATTTTTATTTACGATCTGTTTCCGTATTTTTGCTTCTTGCATAATTCATTCGGTCTACCTCTCAAAGTCCTTTCCTAGCAATGTAAAAACAACGCGGTCCGGACCATGAACGACGCAAATAATGTATTTATGTTTTAAGAGTTTAATATTTACGATTATAATGGAATAAGAAAGCTTCGCAGATGTATAGTATGTTTCTACGTGCCCTTGTGTGCTTTTGTTTCGTCGATGTCAATGACTTTTGTCTTTTAAAATGAAATAAAATTATGCAGATTCGTGTAAAAACAGAAAGATATATTTTATCTTCATATTTATGTGAATCATTATATTCCAGGCCGTCCCCATATGGCACAATCGAAGTAATTCTATACTTTTAAACTAATATTATGTTTTATTCTATCTTATGTTATTAATTACTTTATGCATTATCCGACGTTAATTAAGTTAATTAATTTATTATTAAGTTCTGCTATTCTGTTGTTAAACTTACCGATCTCATAATTTAAAACCACATGATCTCTAATGTTTTGGAGTTCTGATCAGATTCCATTAATAAATTGTAAGTGTCCATATCATATACGCGTATTTATATTACAAGAAATTTTTCCAAATCTTGACAGCAAAACTGTCACAACGTCAAGTCTATTCAACTTGCAACTGTCTATTAAAAGTTTCTTGATGGTGCGGCTGGATCGTGCGTATAATGGAATACGGATCACTGTCTCTTTAGATCGCTCGTCAATGTATTCTTATCGAAAATTATATACCCAAATGTAGTTTTAGAGGGAGTACACATATCATTTGGAAATGAGGAAATGCAAGTTGTATTCGATTGCATTATATCTTCTTCGGCTATAAAATCATCGTGATCGCAATTTTGGAGTCCAATATGCAAAGGAATGCACTGCAATTACATTAATTTAGTCTTCTTGTAATTTTAAGAGAAGCTAATAATGTCGCGTAATTATGAGTAGTACACCGGGCCGGATGTTGCAGAGACTTAGGCGTCATTTCTATACTTCTCTACATCAGCAGGACCTGGTTAGAGTTTGGTGCGTGTGACGCAAGTACGAGTTTCACTTCTTATTTCACTTTCACAAATATTTACTAATCTTAGGATTCCGCACCAGAAGATGCTTTAGCTGATTTAAAGTGCCCTGCTCATTGTAAAGAAAATATAACATTCTATTAAAATTGGAAGTTTGCCGAATACCCGACAATCAGATGATTAAGACCGCGTATGGCGCTCGATTGCTGATTCAATGACATTTAATATCTAAATATAATAACGAGTACAAAAATCGATTATAATCAATGTTACATAGTTAAATAATATGTGCTAGTTTTCCCCTCATAGTTGAAGTCACATAATCATTAAATGAGTTTAATTTTGTTTTATTCATAAAACGAACACTCGTCAGTAACTATAGAACAAAAAAAGAAACAAAATCGGTTAACAAACAGGAAAAGGGTGTAATAAGTTTTCTCTCTTCATAATATAGGTATAGATATCGTGATGGTGGCTTATTATACGGTGATTTTTTTTGTGTTAAAAATAGTACATTCTTGTGAGATTATTAGAGAACTTGCCATGGCTTAGAATCAATTTTTGAAAATTTCACTGCACACTAGATTTTAAATATATTTTCTATTTTGTCAATTAGTTTTAAATTAATATTCTAAAAATATTTTTAATTGTAATTTTCAAACAGCTCACCCTAAGTATAGTGGACTCTCTCGAAACTTCTTATCCAAGCCCACGCCGCGCAGGCGCCTTGATATTCAGCCATTAATGGAAGTCACCAAGATTAAGTGATACAAGCTACCCATTACTGACTCTGTATGAAAACAAAGGTTGGCCGTTCCGTTGCGAATCCGCAATGTACGTTGTACATTTGAACTACAACGTTGTGCTTGCGTGCTAACAGTTTTGCGCATGGATGCTCGAATACGCTTTTCTCGAACAATCCCGGCGGTTCGAGAATCTTTTCTGGCATCGGTATAAAAACAATCGCTTTTTGCCGACTCGCTCAGTATTAATCGAGACGTACAACGGAGTGTTATACACGATTTATCAATTTTATCGCATACAAGCGCCGAAGTGAAGTGAATACGAATTGTGATTACTTGTATTGAGATATGGAGTCGCCTGTAGTTGTGGATAAGCCACCTGAATATCATGGGAGCGCGTCTTCCAGTAATGAGGTTTGTAAATTTATGCAGCTTTGTTAATATTGTTACGATATTAATGTCGATTTAGTTCAGATATTTTTTACATTTTATGACTATTACTACGTGTTGCTTCAGTCTAACTTATTATTGCTTTGATGTATTTATGTACATAAAACATTAATTTTTTAGATTTTCCCTAAATAAGTATTGTATATTGTTCAGTTCTGTTAAGACATGTAAATATGTTACGTTTGTATTTGGTAATTAAAAAGCATTTTGCGCAATGAGGAAGAAAATACATCAGCCGTATAGATAACAATGACCTTAACTTTTTTGTCCAAAATAAATTCCAGTTTTCTGTATTGTTTATATATCATTTTAACCTCAGTTTGTAATTTGTCGTTTCTAAATTAAATACTTGTTGAAATTTATTGTATTAATACTGATATTTTTTAATATATTATATTTATAACTTTTCACATCAGATATATGTACATTCAAATTTAGGTTGCAATAAAATTTCTGAGACATTAATATTAATTCACTACAGAAATAAGGACTAATTTAGATTTCCAGCATATTTATTTTTAATTGGAGTTCAAGGAATCTTCAAATTAGTATCCCTGATATATGAACGCACCAATTATTAATAACTAATATTGCTCCCCTAATTTTGGGTTTTAGATATGGGACGTTTGAATTTCGGGAGATTTGTAATAGTGGCTATAAAAATTCGATTCGTGTTCTTTCCCGTATTGCTTGAAACAAAATGTTTCGAAATTAATTTATCACACAAAAAAAGCAAAAGCTATATGTATTTTTGAACTACAATACTGTCCATCGAATTATTTACCTTTTGAAAATTACACAGGGTCCATGTAAACAACTTGTGTGACGTAAGACGACCGCCGTGAGTCAGAGACAGCGCAGCTGTTATTGGAATTCCAAATATAGGCTTGTGTTCTTATTTTAAACATTGTTTTATTTTTTTAGAAAATGATGACAAATAATGCAATTAACAGATGCAGTAAAATTTAGAACATTTTTCAGAATTTAACATGATTATATTCCTTGTTCTGTGTGATTCCTATCATATCTGTATTATCTATATTCTATATTAATATTATAAAGAGAGAGGGGGGATTTTACAGTTCAATCACCTTAATCATGTCACCTATATATATATTATATATATGTTTAAAGACGTTGCTTTAAATCGAATGAGTTAATAATATACCAAAAAAATTCTTTTATTACTAGGTAAGTTGCGACTTGCCCTAAAATTAAAAAATGTATTTCGTGTATTCAATAATAATTTGTTATCATTTTGAAATTACAACGTAACATTGCATGCTACCGTTAAAGGTTATAAGCAAGTTCAAAAGTTCGCCTTGTAATCTATCATCCTGAACCGTACCAGTGTTATTGAACCCTCGGCTGTAATGACTCTCTTCTCTCCTGACGTAAATCTCACTTAAAGCCACTCTTGTGGGAGATAATGAAAGCGCGTCTGCGTTGTTTTATCTAGAGTGGTTGTTCTAAATACAGTGCGTTATGGCCGGTGCTTGCAATGCGGAATAGATTCGGTTTCATGAATAAGATCGGGGTTGGTATTTCGACCGATTTGATTGGGATCTTTATGTTGCCTAATGTCTGATGTACCCTCAACCAAAATTCAAAATCGTTTGCTTCTATAACCGTTTCGAGTTACGTTGAGAAGATGAAACGGCAAAAGAAACTCTTCAGCACATCTTTTAAAACAACACATGGCAGTTACAAAGTAACCTTTAACCTGCGTGGAACTGGTTTCGGCACTGGTTTTTCCAGGCTTCCTTGTCATTATCTTCAATAATACGGATGTGTTTAATTTCATTAACACTTTAATTTTAATTATTTTCACTGTAAGTCGCTGTCTGTCCTTAAGTATTTATTCGTAAACGGAATAATCTTACCAGTACAAAGAAGTCTTTTGCATACGAAATTGTTTTAAAAATATCTTCCTGCAACGCATGTACCGGCCATCGATAAAAAACTTATTTTCTGAAATTCTCTAGTTTATTACAACTTAATATAACAGTCAGTTATTCGCTACCTGCGAGATTAAAATATTTTTTTATGGATATAATTATACCATCTACAGCGCACATCAATAACTTGGGTTGTCGACATCGTACACGTTTTTATCAGCATATTTTATGTATGTACGTTAAATGCTCATCGACATTATGTCCTTTTAAAATAATAATTTACTAGTCGGTCTACCTGTTTATAGTTCTTGGACTTTACGGTGGCGTATACCAGTTTCTTGTCGTGGTTCACTTTACCGATACTGCAGTTTCTTTTTATATAATAAGCGATGGTCGTCTAAGGGGCGACGCTCTTGTGACTTCAATGAATAATGCTAATATGTATAAGAGAAACTGCAAAACGTGTTGACTTCTTTACCGTAAATGCTAGGCTATCTTCTAGTGTCTGGCTATCGTATTATGTGAGTGCTCTCATCAGAAAGAAAAAGAAAGTTGAAATAAAATATAAGATACATTTACATATGGTTAAATATTTATTTATGTATAACCAGTTTCTCGATCACAAGTGATATCGTTCATTGTCTAAAGTTGTTTGAACTGATGTGAATGTTTGAAATTAATTATTAATTACTTAATACCCTCCAAGTTTGTAAAGTATTAACACAGTGTTAACCTGTATTTAGTTAGCGTGGTTAAGTAAGACCGTATTTCTTCTCTCAACTCTTTATCAGTGTGATGTCTTATGGTCTGTTGTTATGGGGGTCGGCTGCTGATATTGAGTCGATTTTTACATTACAGAAAAGATCAGTACGCGCCGTTTATAACCTCACGCCTAGGGATTCCCTTAGAGATCTCTTTAAAGGAATTGATATATTAACTGTAGCATCACAATATATTTTTGGTAATATTATGTACGTTAAAAAATACTCTGATAAGGTTTTCTTAGGAAGAGTAATGTTCACAGTATTAATACTAGGAGTAAGGCTAAACTGATTGTTCCAAATTTCAGACTAAGCAAAACTGGTGGCCGTTTCATGGATAGATGTGTAAATATTTATAATAAAATTCCATTACAATTGACAGAAATGCCATATTGTGAATTTAAAACTCACGTCAAAGGCGTTCTTATGCGGAAAGGTTATTACAAAGTTGATAATTACTTTCAAGATAGGACTGCTCGGACATGAGTTTAATATTAAACCAGTTTAAGTGCGTTCTGTAACTGAGTAGGAAGAAAAAACTCCGCAGGAGTTTCCTTACTGCAGTGATTTGTTGAAGCGATGGCGTAGTTTGACGTTTCGAAAAGTGTTTGTAAAAACCAACTTCGAATAAAATATTATTTCATTTCATATTATGAGAATGGACCTGATTGCGTGTAGCATTAATACAATATGAGTATGAGTATGAGTGATTACGAAAACATTGTTTTCTAGTATTGTGGATTCCGTATTTACCGATCTTTAGGTTATAACTTTTAAATACCTAGTGTCATAATTTTACCTTTTTCGAAATACGTTGTTTGTCACGTTACAGAGGGTTCATTTGTAAGGTTCTGATAGTCCTATCCGAGCTAGAAGGTAGAAGAGAGCTAACAAATTTTTTTCATATCTAAGATTTTAATTTAGAATTCTATTGTTTTCTCACATGTAATCTGGAGCATAAGCGAAGAATCTACGGTGAAGGAATTCTTAACCATTAAATTTAATATATTTTTTTAAATAAGCCGAACTTGGAACTTGAACACACATTCCACATAATATAGTTTTAAAATGTATATTATGGTGTAGCCACAACAGCACACGGCGAGACCTCCACTATTTCAATATTTATATAAGGTACGTTGATGATGTCATTTTTATTTGGATTAGAAGGCAAAATGAATCGACTTTACACAAGCGATGTCCGAGCACTTATTGCTTCGTTACATGCGTCACAACTTTCCGCCTACATACATACATGGCACAGCAAATAAGGTGTGGCGACTCAAAATTTCAAAACTTGTTTTTATTTTTTATTTTATTAACTCATGGTACCGCTGGGTGAACATGAACGTTCCTTACAAAGCTAATATGATCATCGGCTCGGTAAATGAATCGAGCTGTGACACAGTTTAGGTCATGGAATTGAGTTAATTTGCTCCGAGAAAATCTTATTGGTTCACATATTAGGAAGAATTGATTTAGTGATAGATAATTTTCCCAATACTAATCTTATTCTAAACTCATGTAATTCTTTAAGTTTAGAACTGTTTTTATCATTTCATTAATTTAATAATCCACTCACGTTAGCATTTTCGTATATTATAATAATGTGTTAATGGTTTTAATGTCTACAGCAAACAAAGGTACAGATAGTCCTCCCCATCTTATCGTAGATGGTCAGTGGTCATCGCCGCGCATGCATGTGTGTGCTCCAAAACCATCGAGTCGTTGCCGGTCAAGATGGAAGCGGGAGATCTGCTTATTACTCTCCGACGCTGTAACATGACATGTAAAAAATATATTTTAAAGTTAACTCCAGAAGGAGAACGGAAGCTAGCCAGGAAATAATGAATGTCAAAAAAAGTTTGATCGTTACAGAGTCCAACAACTTCTAACTCGTCAGTTGTTCAGCAACGTACTACGCCATGATTAGGGAAGGTTTATTGACTATCGAAGAATTTACTATTGCCTGTCGAAAAAAATTCGATTGAATAAATTTATTGTATTTAATTATGGTTGATTTGAAAATATGCACAACGTGGTGGCGCCCTGGACGGTCGAAAATTCAATATTATATTAGCATATTTCATTTTATTTATTATAATTACACTAAATATATACAGGGTTATCTGGTGGAGAATACTAAATTTTAAATGTAATTTAGTATATTTATATACTGTAATAAGTGAATAAATCAATGTTCAGTACGTAAATGACTTTTGTCACATTTAAAAATAGTAAAAATCAAAGACTCTATTTATACCTGTATGTATATTTTAGTTCCTAATTCTTTTAGGAAAAAGAATATGGTTCAATATGTGTGATTTAGAAATTTGTGCCGGATATTTTTACATAAATTTTTAATTTAAGAGACGTAAGCATATCCATGTTACCGTTAACGAAGGGCTTCAATGGATGTAGATGGAATCCATTGTCTTGCTGTTAGTTTTAAACGTCTTTTCATAATTGAACGGCCTTAACGATGCGACATGATGGTCTTTATTTTGTCGTCTTTTGGTGATACACCAACGGTCACGAGAACCGACACGTGCCTGCCTTTACGCGTAGTTCTATTATTGTTGTTGTATGTTTTCCGACAAACCGCCCGATCTCGCGCCGTGACGCGGCGTCACCACTTTTTGTCCACCTCGCCCGTTGCCCACACGCTGATGTCATCCAGTCGTATGTCGCGACGTGATTTTATTATTATCGAGGAAATGAAACATGTTACCTACGACTTGTGCTCTTGTTTAATATTTGTAAATATAACATTATAGAAAAACGAAGCTCTGAACCGTTGAAAGATTAGGATTGTGTTATTTTTTTGGGCTCGTAAGACAATAATTGATAATAACTTTACGAGGTTATTTAATAATTGTGAACGTTAGTTTAAAAAAAAATTTTTTTCCTCATTATTTTCAAAGGACGATCTGATTTCTTAAGTTTTCGAGCTCATTGAACCTTCCTGAAGTCAAATCTGCTAAATGCCATGATTATGCATTAGCCTAAGAAGTAAATAAATGCTTAGGGCTCATTTTTCCTGGATTAATTCCGTGTAACGTGAACACACGCACGCACGCACACACGCACACACACAATTAGATCTCAACGAATCAAGACTTAACAAATTTGACCACTACCACCTAATGGATGACTATACGTCAGCACAATGGAGCAAAACATACAAATTGCCCAAGATATATATTTACTCGCATACGGTTACAACAGTATCGTAGATACATCTAGTACCGAAAAATATTGAAATTTTCGAACAAAACATGCGACGCACACATTGCGAAATGTCAATTGTATAAACATTTTGCATAATAACATTTTCGCTACAGTTATTCTTAATTTAATTAGTTAAGGATATTTAAAATATCGTCGAGAACATTCTATTTGTATTGTATTATGAGGGATTTCGACAACAGAAAAATAAACACAACTATTGATGCATAATAATTGTCATTTTAGAATAATAAGGTAGATGAATTATTAAAAAACAAAGTTATAGTATGCGTTGTTTCTGGTTCAAAATTTTTACTATAGAATCTTGTATTTTTATTATTGCTTATATTTATGTCTCGGTAAATCATGTTACGTTGACAACTGTGGTGGTTACTTTTGTACGCGCCAAGTTGTCCATACAATGTGAAACAACAATTTGGTAAATTTTTATGACGAATATATTTAAATTAAAAATATATTCTACGTAGACTAAAAAAAATATCGATTAATTCACTACCTGGCCGAGCAGATGTTGTTTAGAAATATATTTCAATATGAAAACTAATTATCAAATTTCATAATCATCAATAAAAAGTCAAAATTAACTGGTTGAGTTCCTGAGCAGCTTGTAATACTGGTGAAACATATAAATATATAAGATATATTGAAGGATTTTACTGTAAACATTGATTTCATTTCTCATCTTCTGATTAAATAATATTTGAAAATGTTTATCATAATGCTTCAAGTCCTAATTACTTAAATTGTGGATGCGTTATGCCTTAGGGTTGTTACTGCCTAAATCGCTAAACAAACTTGGTCCTGGTTTTACACCGACACTTTTTAGCAATTACTTCTTAACGCTCATCTAAAACAAACAAATAAATGGTTGTAGTAAATAAATACAAGATTGGCAGCCCTAATCTTTATCAGTACCATTTAGTTAGCTGCACTCACGGGTTAATATGTGCGTGGTAATGATCCGCGTCACAATCCATCAAATTATTGGAGACGATCTTGACATGATTACGAATACTTATCGCTTACAGTTCCAACATGTCGTGAGTCGTTCATCGAGTGGCAATTGTAACGCCAATAGCGGTCTAGAGGGAATTCAACGGAAATGATTCAGAACAATGGAATCTGTAACAAACACATTGCAGTCGGTTCGTTGGTTTTGACATTGAATGTACACGTATGTTCCAAAAATGAGCTTGATCTTGTAAAGGTAAAGGATATTTAGAAAATGTATTTATTTATTTTGGGTGTATGTATTAGGAATCACGATCCATTAGCGTCGCTGCTGCACATAAACCTAATCGCAGAATGAGCGAAATTAAAAATATAAGATTAGTTAAAAAGTTAGCCATTGCGGTATGGCAGATTTCAACTTGGAAACCGCTCGGGAAATAATTATTGGGCCTCTTGTAGATATTGTCCTCCTGCAATACATTCACGGACCAATAGAAATCCTCGATAGATACGTAGACTGCTTCACCGCATTGTACCGACCGCGCTGACACATTAGTGAATGTCCCGAGAAGCTGGTCCACTTGGACGTTTACAATTTAGATAATCTGTTGAAATATATATTAGTTTAGAGTTAAAAATAAAACGTGGCTGTTTAACGTGTCAGAAACAGAAGTGAAAAGTTTTGTTATCGTTCGCGATGTAATCCAGTTTAGTGATCACGCTCGCGTTCATTACATCGTAGTTCACTGATTTTATTATATTAGCCGCGGCGCGAGACTGTGTCCGCTGTGTAGCTGTCGTCAAAAGTAGTTAATGTAAGTGAGGCTGCCTCGCACCGTCCTCGCCAAATATGGTCGGGTCTTCGCGACGCGGGTCACCTACGTGCCGGACTGTACGCTCAGCAACAATGTTGATTATATTGGAATTAAATTATTGCACGATTTCCGATCGTACGTACGGAACGATCGTTGAGTCTACTGTTATCTGATAAATGTAATCCACTCTCGATGTTCAGAGTGAACTCGTTGAAAATTTGTCCGAATTCAAGGTAATTGAAATTGAACACTTCATGCGTCGATCGAGCCGTTTATTTTTAAGCGATTTATGGAATTCTAAAGTTAATATGATGTTATAATTTCGCAGTAATAAATTTTCTGCTAGTGAAAAATTTCATTAGAGCTTTTGTATTCCGAAAGTAACATCTAATGTGGACTGCAATGTACGTTAATGATATATAATGACAAGGATTCCTGGAAATAACAGTGTCGAAACCAGTTCCGCACAGGTTTAAATCATCATCCTCCTTGTCCTTATCCCAATTTTATTTGTGGTCGGCGCAGCATGTATTTTTCTTCTATACTTCTCTATCAGCCGTCATCTCACTAGTAACTTCCATTCTAGCCATATCATCCTTCACACAATCCATCCATCGCTTCTTTGGCCTTCCTCTACCTCTATAGCCATCTACGTTCATATTTAATACCTTCCGTACAACATGCTCTTCATTCCTCCGCATAACATGATCATACCATGATAGCCGGTTTCCGCGTAGCTTTTCGGTTACCGGTGCCGCACAGGTTTAAACTTATGTAAATTACCATATGTTGTTTAAAAGATGTGCTGAGGATTTCTTTTGCCGTTTCTTCTCCTCATTATTAAAGCACCTTTTGGAAACGGCGGTAGAAGCAAAAAAATGACGTTCATAAGTGTATTTACTGAATATGATTAAATATGAATATGATTAAATGATTTTGAATTTGAATTGTAAAAATACACTTCTACTACGAGTAGACGTGGTCCTAACTATAAATATTTTGTCCACAGCGCGGTTTTCCATTTGATGACGAGGAGGGCACGGGCGCGTGGAGTGAGCTCGCGGCACGACACCCCGACATAGCGGTGCGGCTGCGGCAGCGCCCCGCCACCTGGGCCAGGAAGCGCAGGCCCTCCAGCCAGGACGCCGCTGACGGTAAGGGCGCTCTTTCATAAGTCTTCTTGCTTAATCATTAGATATATTTTCTACTTTATTTCAATGATCTTTTCATAATAATAAATATACGCTCAAATACTCACGTTAATATTGTTACGTGTCAGGATCCGTAGGCTCGAGAAAATGCCACAATAGTTCCGCAGAGACTTTATTTTACTTCACACACACTTCACAAGCACAATTAACTCGTAGATCGCAGGTATTTACTTCGTAGGGAGAGAATTCTTCACTTCGTATCCGAAGACCGAATGCCTTGTGGCCGACCCTGCCCGCTATTTATATCGATTTCCGGGCTTCCAGATCCTTCCACGCCCTTCGTTGTAGTAAACAACAACAACAACAGGAATTCCCGGAAATCGACATAACAATAGCGGGTCAGGTAACCAACCCCATTTCGGCCCTCACCTATGCTAATCTCGCCCCTTTTACCTGAGGCATACGGCCCAGATTGGCCTGGAGTGACCCAGGTAGTTTTTATTACTACCTGGGTTTCTCTTTTATTGCCTCTATTGTTTGGCTCACCGTAACGGTCGGCCACCCTTCTCGAAACTTCGTAAGCCTGCCAACTTCGAGAAGCTTCGTAACAATATAAATAAATACTTTTGTACTAGGATTTTCTGAATTGCGAGTAGGATAGCATACCCGAAAGAGATCACAAATATCCAAACCCGGAGCTAAATATCTATTTATCACAAATGACTGTGCTGGCCAAGATTTGCAACTGGAATCATTGATTCAATAGTTAAGGTCACTAACAACTGAGGAACTAAATATGAGAAAGCTGCATAAGTTTTACTAAATCTTTTTTTTAATATTTTGCAGGATGTGTAACAAAACGTTTCATCATTACAGATTTTGGCGATAGCTTCAGTGGATTCGACAGATTTCCATTCGACGACATCCCAACGGAGTTCAGAGAACACTTTCCCACGCATTGGAATCGCAGGTTCGGTTCCCACGAAGAACCCCAGCATCCCCAGCCGTCTCCGCAACAACAACATCCCCAGCCACAGTCACCACTGCACCAGACTATTGCGACACAAACTGAAGAAGAACCTGGTCTGTCCCAAGCGGACGAACAAACGTCTCTACCAAATTACGGACTGAGAAATACTGTAGATCTAGGTCAGAAAAGCGAAGTTGATCCCAGTCTCAGTGACGCTGACGATAGGAATCAAAGATCTATGTCAGCGCCCCCTGATAGCTGCACAAATAATCAGAATAATCCAAGAAAAATGAGTGGACATCAGGAACAACAACATCCGCAGTCGGAATTTCAATCTTCTAATGTTAGACATATACCAATATTTGTAGAAGGCCGCGATGAACCAGTAATAAATAAGTCGGTAGACCATGGCACCAATTTTGGAGAATCCAAACCAAGTCACACTTATGCTCCTCCTCCACCGCCGCCACATGTTGATAGAGAACAGTATTATGACGACGTCCCTCACGGTTTTCACCATCCTCCTAACTTTTCCAGAACCTTCGGAACTCCTTTCAATAAAGGATTCCGTCAAGGAGCACAACCTTTTGTGCAGCAAAAAGTATATCCTCAGTCAACGTTCGCAAGAGGTGTGTCGCCACAGCGAGGTCAGTCGCCAAAACCCCAGATGCATCCTGAGGAACATTTCGTAAAGGTACCTGTTCACCACGAGCAAGCTCCGCCCAAATCCGAGACTCCGTCCAAAACGCAGCCAAAGCAGGCACCTCGGCAGCAGACGTCGCCTCAGCAATCACCGCCGAAACAACAAACGCCACCACCACAGCCAAAACCCCAACCTTCTGCCAATGATCCAATAACCCAAATTCTTAGCATTCAAACCGATGTTCTTAACTTGATGACTGAGGTTGAGAACTTCAAAGGTACCAAAAAAGACAAAAAATATATGTTCCTAGATGAGATGTTGACGAGGAATCTGATTAAATTGGATAATATTGAAACAGATGGGAAAGAAAATATTCGACAAGCGCGAAAGGAGGCAATAAAATGTATTCAAAAATGTATTGCTGTCTTAGAAGCTAAGGCTGATAATAAAGGTGCTGAAACATCCCAACCGCCACAGGATGTTGAAATGCAGAGTGGTGAGGAGAAACAAGTTGCTGAAGAGACTACTGTGGAGAATGGTGAAGTAGAAATGAAGGAATCTACCAAAGAAGAAGCGAAAGACGTACCTCAAGATGAACAGGTCCAAGAACACCCACAAGAAAAAGTACAAGCTGAGGAATCTGCTAAAGCAGAGGAAGAAATAAAAGAAGAACTAAAACCAGCCGAAGAAAATAAGGAAGACTCACAATCCCCATCCGTTAAAACAGAGTCTCAGGCCCCGGAGGAGAAAGTAGAAACTGCACAGCCGGAAATAGCAGATACTAGACCTGAAGAAACAAAGATATCTGAACCTCAAACGGAAGTCAAACAAAACGAACAGACAAACCAAGATAATGTAGAAAACAAGAAAAGCCCGAAAAAGGGAACGAAAAGTGTGAAAAAGCGCGATAAGAGCAAAGATAAGAAAGAGCCGAAAGAGAAGGATAGTAGTAATAAGGAAGAAAATGTAGATAAAAAAGAAGAAAAATTAGAAGCTATGGAAATTGATAGTAAGGGCGATAAAACTATTACGCAAACGATGGAAGTAGACGGTGCTGCTAGTCAATAAATTTAGTTTGCATTAGCGTAAATTGTTTGTAGACACTGAAAAGGACCTAGTGCACAATGTCTAGCATCTGACAATTACTATTGTGTATAGAGCGTATTTGTGTGTCTTCATCGATGTTCGAGGCCATTGTGACATTAGTACTACAGGATAATAACCTCTAGCCATTGTGTACCGGAGCCCTAACAATTTGCCGCACATGGCCTCTATTCTCTGCCTATCTTCGTCGTGTTATTCTTTGTGCCTAATAACGAGGTGTCGATATATTGTATTGTTTATGTTTGTACATTTTAAGTTTTTAACGCATTCTGTAATGCATGCTATCTTCAGGATTTGAAATGGCCTCCCTAATGTAAATCCTAATATTTATGTGATTAATTTATTGTTTATCATAAAAGATAACAATTTTCTCAATAAACTTTAAACACACGAAAATGTGGTTTTGTTTATTAAATTCCTTTCATTCAAACCCTCTTCCTGTCTAGCGTTAGCAGTTCGTTGCAAAAGAATCATTTCTTTTACAATTAGTCTAAGCAGGAATTATATATAATAATGTAATATCATTATATCCTATCCTTTAATCTCAGCAGTATAAAATATGAAGATTAGTCTACCGGATTATCAAAAAATTATAAATACATAGTAACAAGTTTATTTTGTCTTCTAATATACAAAAAATGCTTAATTGATAATAATAAAATCACAGTAAATATTGCAAGTAAACACAAGTACCTAAATCATTTTTACATCATACAAAATATTTAGTTTAAAAACCACAACATTTTTGACGATGAGAGTTTTGCTTATGTCTGCACACAGTCATAAATTGTTATCTAAGGAGACCTACTTACAAATTCTAATTATAGAAACAATAGATTCTACAGCAATCTCATTGTCACTCAGAAACAGTAGTGCAATGGATATACTAATCATGAATGACTTCCTTACAGTGAGTACAGAAGTTTTGTTATTTATTATCTTGGAAATTTTATCCAAACCCTGTAATACTCTAGGTTTATGACAGGAATTTGTAGGATTCAATTTGCTCCTTATGACATTGGGTTATATTATGTGACCTACGATTATTTTGTTTTCTCAAACACCAACTTTGTGAGTTATGCCGTCTACTCCCATTCCTTCATAACTCTGTCCCAGTCGTCATCAGCGATGAACGGCTTGTCGATGCAGGTGATCATGTGCTCGCCGCAGAAGATACACTCGCTGGCTACTATGTCATCTATTTCGTTCTTGATCACCTGTCAATAGATAATGGGAACAATGACATACTAATTACAAAAGTCAATGACGGTTACAAGTAACATCCTCGTTTAACATTCTACTGCTGGACTCGGGCGTCTCCGAGATGGGAGATTAGAGGTTAGGAGGAGATAACGTCGCAGCATTATTCTGCGAGTGGCTAAACTTCAGTTTAAACAAACAAGTATTATCTACCCTCACTTAGCAAATAATTATATAAAACCATTTAATTATTTGAAATTATTACGTCTGTTCTGTTTTCTATACGCCTTGTAGCAATAAGATTGACGTCACTGAGTTTTTCAGTGATTAAATTGTAAAATTCTTTATAAGGTATAATAAAGAAATTCTGTAACTTGTGAAAGACCCGGATGCCTGATAGTCTACGCGATCACGCCTACGGTGGAGTGCCAGAGAGAACAATAGAACTTCTGACTCCGCATAGAGACGAACGCAAACAACTATTACTAAAATATAAAGTACCTCTCGCAGAGGAAGTCCACTGGACGTGACGGTGGACAGCTCGACGTTGGACAGCACGGCCAGCTGCCGCTGCAGGTCCGTCAGCTTGTTGCGACGCGCCGGCGCTGCGACCAGGGACGTTGGAATGAACTATAGTCATCTTATAAATAAAAAACTTCATTGTGTGATTGTACTAGTGTTTTGAAAAATACAGAAAAGAATTTAAAAGTTGCTGATATATGAAATGACGTATCTTTCAGCGAACAGACAAAATCATTCAGCGTTCTTTTATGGGGCTCCGAGTTTGATTTTACAATAAGTTTTTTAAGTTGATACGCGAGTTGCCCATTGGAATTAAAATACAGCTTATAGGCAAAGGATATTATAGTATAGATGAGTACATTTATGACAAGGATGCCTGGAAATAATATTATCGAAACCAGTTCCGCACAGGTTTAAACTTTTGTAATCACCCTGTGTTTTTTAAAAGATGTGCCGAGGAGTTTCTTTCGCCGTTTCTTCTCCTCAATGTTAAAGCATCTTTTCCAAACGGTAGTAGAAGTAAAAAATTACGTGCATAAATTACAGAATACCTACAAGATTAAATGAATTTGAATATGCTATTTATATATGACGTATAAATTGGTCATAGCTGGGGTGGCCCAGTGGTTTGAACGGTTATGTTTACGTTTAGGTCGGTCTCTCGAACGGAAGATCCCAGTTCGAGCCCTGCATGAACATCACATTTTTCAAATTATGTGCGGATTACATATTAATCATCACTCGATGCATAAAAGTAATATTGTAAAAGAAAAAATCGTGAGGAAAGTGCATATCTGAGAGTTCTTCCCAATAGTCCAGTTCGATTCACGGCGGGGGCAGACGTTTGTGTGACAGATAAATGTTTGTTCTCGGGTCGTGGGTGTTTGTGATGTGATATATGTGTGCGTCCAAGCCGCCCGCAACACAGGGAGTCCTAGTCCGGGGGTGTGAGTGTGTAAACGTTTTTATTTCTTGATAGCGTTCTCAAGGGTGGGTGAAGTCTGCCACCACGCAATTGACCAGACTGGCGGACTACGGCCCTAACCCTTCCCATTGTGACCGGAGCCCAGCATTGTGAAAATTATGAGTTGTAATAAAGAATGCTATTGGCCATTTTTAATACGTGCTTCGAGTTGGTGGGCTCGATCGTCTTTGATCACACATGAATATTTGGCTAATATAATTTACCAATATGCACTCGACGATAACAAGCCTGATCAATCGGTGGAGTCTGTCTACCTTTAATGAATTCCAACATTGCGTTTAGGTGTACTGTAAGCGGAAAACGAACGTTCCGTTACCGAGAATAGGCTGCGACTCGGCTAGGAGGCAGTCGCTGTGGAAGCGATGCGCGCACGGGAACAAATAGAACGGCCGCAGCAGCAGCGCGATGCCGCACAGGCAGCAAACGTCGGTCACGCTGACCAGCACACTGCGGCCGCGGAACGACTGGATCTCCGACCGCACCTGCACGCACACACACACAAGCAATGTTGAGTTAAGCTAGTTTTGATCAGGGATGTTATGGAGTTCCGTAGCCGTAACTGAAACTATCGTACTACTACTACTACGCTAAAAGTCTCGGGTAATTTCGGATAGAGGCAGAGTCTAAATAAAGCACGTTATGACAGGTTTATGCCGACCGAGCCGATGCATTAGCCGCGTCGTTCTCATTTCAAACAGTTTTGAGCTGATACATTAGCCGGGTCGTTCTCATTTCAAACAGTTTTGAGCCGATGCGTTAGCCGGGTCGTTCTCATTTCAAACAGTTTTGAGCCGATACGTTAGCCGGGTCGTTCTCATTTCAAACAGTTTTGAGCCGACACATTAGCCGCGTCTTTCTCATTTCAAAGCGAGGGTAAGGTTAGCTGACTAAACACCTTATCCGTTGAGTCCGTAATAATTCTTGTTAAAAGTGGGTTTAAAGTTACCTGAGTTACTTGTATCGCATATCAAAGTGAAGTTAATCATCTAAGCTACCTTTCTATATATGTGAAATCGAAATCTGTGCTGTGAATAGTGAGTTACGAGTCAAAACATTTCTCGAACCGTGGTTTTTTTTTCCATTGCACCGTGGTTCGGCATTCCGCCGCGCCGCTCACTCGCTGTGACGTACGGAGTTCATTCAGTCAGTGCATCTTAGGCTCACACACACTCAACGTATTACCACCACAAGATGGACAAGTCTACTTGTGTTGGTTGCAAAACTCCAATACTATCCAAGGAATTTATTAGCTGTCATGACTGCAGGCAAAAATACGACTTGATGTGCGCAAACCTTTCTCCCAAACGCTACAAAAAAATGAGTCAGGAGGCAAAATTACAATGGAGATGTTTTGAGTGCAAAAGTAAGCAGCCGAAATTAGACAATACAAATACCCCAGTTCGTTCATCTTATCAGTCTAAAATGGAAGAGGAGTCTGACACTGACCATTTAGCTCAAGAATGCAATGTTACTACACGGAGAAATCGTACGTATGAATATATTACTGAATTACTGAACTGAATACCTATATTACTGAAGATAAACTTAAAGAAATCCTAAGGTGTGAAATAAAAAAGGAATTTGAGGCCATCCTCGAAACGACACTCACTCGCTCGGTCAATACCCATCTTCGTGATATAAATAACCGCCTTGCAGAGTTTCAGCAGTCTATTACTTACATCAGTGGACAATATGATGAACTTAAAAATCTTATGAGCACCACCTCGTCGACCCTACAGTGCCTCAAAGACGAAAATGAAACCTTAAAGGAGAACATAACTCATCTAACTTCTCGAATAAGGGTCCTTGAGGAGGACTATATGAAACAACAGCAGTGGTCTAGGTTATAAAATATAGAAATAATAGGTGTACCTGAAGACAAACTTGAAGATACTCTTAACGTGGTGCAAAAACTTTCAAAGCACATAGGAGTCAACATAGAAACGTCTGATATTGAATTTGCTCATCGTGTGCAGCCACGGCGCGCCGCAAGTTCAGCGTGTGCGCGCCCTATTATTGCCCGGTTAAGACAGTGATCTGTTAAAGACCGTATAATGGCCGCTGTGCGTCGATATCGGAACCTTAATACAAGTAATGTGGGTATAGGAGATGAAAATTGCAAGATATATATAAACGAGCACCTAACGAGAGAAAATAAAATGCTTCTGTCTTTATGCAAACAAAAGGGGAAAGAATTGAACTACAAATACATATGGAAAAAAACTGTCGTATATTTGTCCGGAAGAACGATACATCTCCACCGATACCAATCAACTCAAATGCAGACGTTATAAAAATAGTTTGATTGGTAACCTAAACTTATTTTTGTTTTGTACAACTTATAAGTTATGTACCTACGAACTTGAATTGTGTGTCCTTTTAATATTTTTATTGCACTTACTAAAGTTACTTATAATAATAAGTGTCCAAAAAATGTTGT
>PDGT01000055.1:520245-536192 GCA_003671415.1 Megathymus violae
TTAAGACGCAACCACGGATAAAACATCGTTTTGACCAGGCGAACTTTCATATGATTAGTGATTTATTGAATAAACAAGACTGGTCGTTTATAACAGATCTTACAACCGACATTGAGACGGTAATAAGTGTATTTTATAGTAATCTGAACAATCATATAGAGGCTCACGTTCCACAGATGCGTTGTTTCAGAACTTACATGTACCCTATTTGGTATAGCAGACCCTTAATAAAATTAATACAAGAAAAATTTAAAACTCATTACAACTGGAAAAAATATAAAAATCCTGTTGACTATGCGCATTTTACAGACCTAAGGCGTAAGCAAAAAGAACTACAGACTGAATGTTACAACTCGTATATCTTATTTTCGCAACAAAAAATAAAAAATAACTCTAAATATTTCTGGTCGTATATTAAATCAAAGAAGAAAAACACTTGTAATTACCCCCAACGAATGACATATAATAATACTCTTTTAAACGATCAATTGAAAATCTGCTCCGCATTTAGTAACTTTTTTGAAAAAAAATTTAATACACCAGTCAATCAATATGCACGCATTTCACATAACATTGTTTTACCAACAGCTAATATTCACGATATCGCTGTGACAAGGGAGTATGTCCTTGACCTACTCAAAAGTCTAGACACATCTAAGGGACCGGGCAGTGACAATATCCCACCAGTATTCTTCATGAAATGTGTTGAATCCTTATCATTACCAATTTCACTTATTTTCAACAGATGTTTTCGAGACGGTTACTTTCCTGACATTTGGAAAAAAGCACATATAGTGCCCATACATAAAAAAGGTCTCAGATCATCTGTTGAAAATTATCGACCCATTTCAATTCATTAGTCCTTAGACATTAGTCCTTAGCAAGATATGTGAAAGAGTTGTTCATGCTCATATATACCCAGTAATAGCTCCATCACTTCCACTAGAACAACATGGGTTTATTAAAGGGCGATCTACGGTAACAAATTTAGGAACTTTTGTTGATCACGTGACAAACAGCATGGATGGTGGCTCACAGGTGGACGTTGTCTATACAGACTTTGAAAAGGCATTTGACCGGGTGGACCACGTCATTCTTTTACGTAAGCTGTATGAACTTGGTATTCATGGTAATCTGTTAAGATGGATAGATTCGTATTTACGTCATCGTGCTCAGGCTGTTGTTGTAGGAAGTGCTTGCTCAGACTTTATACAGGTTCCCTCGGGCGTGCCGCAGGGATCAATTCTCGGACCCCTGTTATATGCGTCTTACTTATATGATGTAGGTAAGTGTTTTGAGCACGCACGCTTCCTTATGTACGCTGACGACACAAAGATTTATATGAATATAAAAAGTAACGCTGACTGTGTTAAACTACAGGACGATCTAGACAGACTAAGCTCCTATTATGCCGTAAATCGTATTGGAATAAACTGAAAGAAATGTTCTTTTATATCTTTCACTAGGAAGCAAAAACCTATAATTTACAATTACATGATTAATAACGTCAAAATTAACAAGGTAGATTCTGTATGAGATCTTGGTGTTAAAATAGATTCAAAATTAACTTTCTCTGATCATATAAATACAATTACAGCTAAAGCATATAAAAACCTAGGTTTCGTATTAAGAGTCGGTCGACCCTTTACCGACGTTGGATGTTTGCGGGCACTATACTTTTCATATGTTAGAAGCGTACTCGAATATTGTTGCATTGCTTGGAATCCTCAATATATAAATTACATTCAGAAACTTGAGCGTATACAACTTAAATTCCTAAAGCATTTAAACTTTCGAAATTCATGTACTAATACGTCAATCTACGATGAAATGTGTCGTCTCCATAAACTCATGCCTCTAGAAAATAGACGAAGCTTAATTGATATGTCCTTTTTACATAGTATTTGGAATGGTAACATAGACTGTCCGGAACTAGCCTCTAAAGTCCTTCGTTTCTGTGTCCCAAATTTTCGGACAAGACACACAGTATTGTTCGCTACTACTCACAAGTATACAAGATATGCCCAATATTCAGTTGTTAATCGGCTGCAAACAACCTTTAATAAAAAATTTAATAGTATTGATATTTTCAACTGCAGCAAGACATCTTTCAAACAAAAAGTAACCGTATTGTGGTTACATGGTTACATGACGATTAGTAGTTAATAGCTAAATTATATTTATACACTCATATTGTATATAATTATACAAATTATATATATATATATTATAAATATAAATATATATATATATATATATATATTTATATAGATCATATTCATATTTATATAACTTTGGATATACTCACACACTGACACACGCACACGGGCATGCATTCGCGTAAACACACACACACACACACTCACACACACACTAACAAGCGCGCGTGCATGCGACACAGGAGTTCTTAGGTTAAGGTGTTGCTTAGCGCCAATTTAAGATATACCTACAGAATGTAAATCCATAATTGGCGAAATGTATAAGACGTGTTACATCTGTTGTACCTACGTTAAGTGCTGTGGATTTTGTTACTAAATAAATAAATAAATAAAAATAAATAAATAAACAGTTTTTATTTAATTTATTTGTCTTTTCTGTGATTACAATACCACACAAAACTATGTAGGAACACAGTCAAACGTTGTAAATATATTATATACGACAAAATTCCCTCGCTTCGCTACGGAAAAAATCCTAACGCATAAAAATAGTATCTGCATTTTCCTGGGGTTTTTTTGGTTTTATGAATTTTAAATTACAATATTAATTTTTGTTACTTTTTTATTTATGGATGGATTGCAATGAAACATACTTTAAGTATTAAGTGACTCTTACTGCATTATATTAGTGAAAATCAGAACGAAATCGGTTAAGCCGTTTCTGATATATATATATAGGTCAGGTATTATGTTGAAATTGTATTTTAAAAAGCTATTAAAAGCTTAAGCTTTAAAGATACACTTCACCCAGTGCTCTTATCGGATGAGAGGTATAATTAAACCTTAGGACCTATGTCTGTTCGGGTGACCGGAGCCTTGGATCTTATGCGACATGCAACTCACATATTCAGCTGATTTAGTAGCATCCTCCATTTCAGCTTTCAGTTCCTCTATTTGGTTGTTGTACTCCTGAAAATAAATTAAATATATATAATGGTTATCACAGGAGACTTTAACGCAGCGTTTCAAAACACACGTATGGCGTTATTTCAAACTTGCCTTTTTATTTATAAAAATTTAGGTATTTACATGGTAATTCTAAAAGTGGTTTTGAGTTAAAAACAATAACCTCTAGAGTTATATAATTAATGTTACATACATAAGTACAATTTTTATTTAAAAAACTAGCTGATTGCTAGTCTGCATTGTTGATTATATTAATAATGTATTTTATGTGTAGAGGAAAAACAAAAAAAAAATGCATGAACACGTTGCGCCTATGAAAATCGTTGATCCTTAGAACTTAAATAACTTTATATTAAATACAGATATGGCAAATTTTTTTTAGATAAGTTCGTACTGTCTGAGCAATAAAACTTAATTGAAATTTATTTTGTACTTTTTCCGTGATGGACGCACAACGGCACACCACTATTATTTAATCATATAGATAAGCATTCACAATGACGACACGAAGAAAGCTTTTTCTGCCAGTGCACTTTACCATCTAAGGCCACAACCACTTATCACTGAATTAGCTTATTAGTTGTAATAAAAAAAACATGGACATATGTTAATTTCAAATTCATTTTAATTGAGGGTAGATTTCTATCATGGATATTTCTTCACATATATACACGAAAACAGTAATCGTATTTATTTAGGATTTACTCCGCCAGCCTATAGAGATACCACAGTACAACAAAAGCAAGTGTATCAGTAAGATCAGCGCAGTCATGCTGCAAACAAATGTACCTGTAGAGACTGACAGATGGGCTCCCTGAAGTGATCGATGGTGACCACGTCGTTGAAGAACGGCAGGATGTCCTCGATCTTGATCATCGGACACTCCTCGAGTAGACTCATCGCCTCTTTTAAGTCTTGATTTTTTGTTATTATGTGCTCAGCTGGAATGTTTAAAAAAATATGTTCAGAATCTCAGATATCATTTCACCGGAGCAGAAAAATAAATATAACAATAAAATTATAATAAAAATTGTGCCGGAAGATGTTAGTGTACCGTGCTGTATAGTTATTTTAGAAACACTAAAACTATAATGTTTTAAATTTAAAGCCCAGTGCCATCTGTAACCTTAGAAATATTATTGTTTGATATACATATAGAGAACACCTGTATAAACATGTATGCCACGCACAATTATATATGTTTATAAAACATAAATTAGGTAATATTTGATGGTTTTGTCAACACTATACTACTACAACATTGCTTTCAGTGCTTATTTCCCATTAATCTACCCAAGCACTAACGGTCATCTATCCCACTTCTGAAAGCGCTACAAGTTGCTTAAATAGACAACCACTCAGCCTAATCGTGAATCCGACAACAGATCAGGCTAACTACGGCTGAACTCACCCACTTGCAGCCACAATCTCCTCTGCATTCGCGTGTCGTCGGGCAACGCAGCGACACTCTTGGCTAGGGCTACGTCGACCTCCAATGCCAGCTCTGCTGCAGCCTCCCACAGCCCGAGGAGGGTGGACAGCTTCACACACGCTTCCGAAAGTCCCTTCTCTCGGCACAGTCTGGAAAAATTAAGTATTGTGCGCTTTGTAAGGTTGCTGTTATATTTGACAAAAAAAGTGGACAATTGTGTATGAGTACGAGAGATTGTCAGAGCCTCAGAATGTTATGGAACTATTCGAAAAATAAGAAGACAACCTTGTCTTTCAACGGACGGACAGTCAGTAACCCCAAAGGCATCACAAAAGTGTTGTCGATCGAAAAAGAAGTCGGAGACCCGCATTTTTACTGCTTATCCGACACTGCGACCAAAACATTTCACGGTAGATTTAAGGTGATAGATAGTCAGTCGGGCAAAATACCCTTCCACCATGCAAATATGGTCGGAATTAAACTAGGTGGTACAGGGCCCAGCGACCTGTAACAGGAGTGACCGTTCGCCGTAGCCTCAACGGTTTTTCTGTAGGGTGCATCACGAGCAGGGAAGGTTGGCTTGGCGTCGAGGATGGATAGAGCCCCATACACCCCAAATGCTCATGTTAGACGACTCTAGATTTTTCTCAATCTACCTTTCTGGTATGAATCCGGAAAGAGAGTAGATTGAAGTGCACACCGAAATCTTATTCGTCAGTTCCAATGATCGAACAATGTAGTGACGGTTTGTGATTACAGATATGAAAAAGTCTCGGTCGAGGGGCATGTAAGGTCTGTGTTATTCTAGTCCTTCCGTGTCTTAAATAAAAAACAATCAAATTCGTGACAGATTGTAGTAAATATGGTCATGTAGCTGAAATTTAATTGAAATATTGTAATCAATATACCTTAGTGCGTAATGAACGTCATAGTTCACTAAAGTCGCCTCTTGGCCCTGTCTCGACAAATATCTCATGAGGGCTTGGTGATCGTGTTCAGCATACAACGTCAATAGATAGTTATGTATTGGCTTGTCACTCACATTGAAATTTTGGATCATAAACTCCAAATACCTAATGATCTCGGCTGCATGAGCTTCATCAACTGGGCAAGAGAGAAATGCCGGCAGCAGTTTTAGAGGATTCAGTTTAGAACCCTGAGAAATAAGAGCATTTATTGTAGACTTTGCCGTGTCTTCCATCAGAACTGGAGCAAATTGATAAAATAACTCAGGCTTCTTCAAACTCTGCAACATGTTCAGCGCTTCCAAATATGATTTCCTGTAAATGTGCTGAGCGATCACATTCTCATAATCTTCGTTGATCACCATTAGTTTGATCAAATTTTGTTTATCGCCGTGGGAAGACATTAATTCATATATGACCGATTTAACATGCTGCATACATTTAAGAACTTTTGGCTGCAATAGGAACACTTCGAAATCGCTTTGGATTCGAAGGTATTCCTCGGAATCTGCCTTTCCTGTTCTTCTTAATTTACCCAGCTGAGATACATACAACTCTGTCATCCAAATGACGATCATGGAAATTAAGGTCTTATCGTCAGATTGCAAGGACTCCAACCGCTTTGCTAAATAAACTTTTAAGGCATTTACTTGGTCTATTTCCAAAAATTTCAGACATACTGTTTCAAAGCTATTTTGCGTTTCTGCAAATATTTCCGCACTTCTATCGTAATCGCCATTCGCGAAAAGCAACTCCGCTTGTTTTACGTTAATAATATCTATGAAAGCAGGATTATTATTGCAGTGCGCTTTAGCCAAGTCGAATTGCATTTTATCAGAATATATCCTCCAAACATTTCGTTCTTCTCTGATAACTTTGTATCTAAAAACGGCTTTATCTGTGACAGCCCATATTGTTCTCTGCATGGTATCTCTCACCAAATTTTTGAGCTTACCATGAGCTTCAGAATATTTGTCTTCAAACACCAGTTCTTGGTTCAGCAGGGAGACGGCTTTAACTCGATCAGAATACATCAATAAAACATGAAATTCTGTCAGAACAAATGATAGTGGAATACTTTCTTTCGTGTCTGAATCTAGCGGGTAACTTATAAGCTCACCATGTGTAAAGAGCGAATTTGTATTGTTTTGAGAGTTGAGATCAATCTAAAAATTCATAACACCTATATATAAAATCCGTACATGCTCAGTCAAATACACATTGTTTTAAACTTAAATAGAATATAAAACTTATAAAATATGTTGAAAGAGATGGATATCCTTTGTTGAACAAGTCTTCATAGGTATTTAATAAAGTGATTCAACAACTTTACATGTGATATTTTATGTAATACAATTATAATAATTATTACTAATGAACATAACTCACCTGTCCATGAAATATCCCAGGCTCGGTCAACCATGCAAAGGTCTTAGGAACATTATTTTTATCAAAGAAGAATTGCAATTTTGAATATTTCAATGTGGAAGGGATTTCCTGAAATGTTTCTGCTCTAGTCAAGTATGAATGAAATATGTACTGAAGTGAGGGTTTATTGTCTGTGAACACCACATTACCAATGAACTGGTAGAGCCTGTTAGGTGTGGTGATGAAAATAAAATACTCTGAAGAGGAACTGACTCTGTGAAATTGTATTCCAGTTATTGGAGTATCTTTACCTTTGCCAATGTCAAAGACCTGAAAATAAATGTTTTTCTGTGATGAGTCGGCATAATATATTAATTTCAATAACTACATGAAGCAACATATGACTTTACATGTAAACAGGTGTGCACAATATAGTCAAATTATTATTACCAATCCATCAATCTCCTTGTTTCCATATAGTGGCAAGTAACTAGGCAGCTTGTTTAAAAACAAAATTATTATTTAATAAAAATTACTGCATTTGCAATAAATACTCACTCAGTTTCTCTTAAATCTGAATGTTCAAAACACAGTTTTGATGTAGAAGACTTTGACAGTTATATTTTGAATATGAAGTCTTTGATATACAAAAGTAAACCCACGTGTAACAGTTTTATGTATCAGTATTATAGGTGATGAATCAGGATAAATCGGATGAATTTGTCAATATAATCTATAAACGAAGAGTCAGTCGATGATTTGGTTATTTACAATGAACCGACCCCAACAGAGAGACACAGTGAAGATTATTTTCAAGAGTTTTTTCAATGTTATAAAACTGTTAACCATCATTTTTCAATTTCATTAAGAAATCAAAGTAGTAACACTGAATAAATACTATCAAATGCTTGAACAGATTCAAATGACAGGATCGGGATTAAACTTTTGACTCACTCTTCTTATAGCCATATTTAAGTACCATGTATTAGCTGAAATGGATACAGTTCTCATCACTGAATGCTGTTGTTCGAGAAGGCTCTAGAATTAGTAACTCTAATAGACTTGAAAAAATGTATCAAAAACTGGTTTACATACATGAAACTTTGAGTTGAAAATATTTAACTATAAAAACTTTAAACATAGATTTTTAGTTCCGCAAAACTCTCTCATTGCCACACCTTTATATCAGTAATTATAGCTGTTATTAATATTTTATACATTAATTTTTATCATTCAGTTTGCTTTGACTATAAGATATTAAAGTAAGTGATATTTTATACCATCTCCCTATTAGTTGCATTTGTACATACTGTGTTAAATGATTTCATTCAATTGTTTAAAAGTTACCTTGTACATGTAAATGGCAATGGCTTATGCGTTACTTTGCATTAAAACACAACTTATAGGCAAAGGATATTACAGTACAGATGAGTACATTAATGATAAGGATGCATGGATGTATAGTGTCGTAACCAGTTCTGCACAGGTTTAAACAATTGTAATTACCATGTGTTGTTTAAAAGATATGCCGAGGAGTTTCTTTCACCGTTTCTTCTCCTCATTGTTAAAGCACCTTTTCAAAACAGTGGTAGAAGCAAAAATGACGTTTATAAGTGCATTTACAGAATACCTATGTGATTAAATGATTTTGAATTTGAATAAAACTGTAGGTGTTTGGAACATCTGAATTAATAATAGAACCTTTTCAATTAACATGAAATTTTTAAACTTCTCACCTGTCTCCAATACTGGTGACTTGATGTAAACATGTGGTCACTACTTGTTTCTAGTTCAGTTTCAAGAATGTGACCTTGTGATGTCCCGAGAAGAATAGGAGCAGTCGATGTCTCTGACTTATTCTCATAGTTCCACCCAACTTCCGTCACTTCATAGTTGCGGGACTTCGCAACTACTTTCACCTTACTACTTTTACGGTTAAGGTACACCAACTCTGGGTTACCATCCTTGGTTTTAGCAGCAAAAGCCATTAGAAGATGGTACCCAAGTGGATCCAGGAATATGGACATCAACTTCAAATTAGGTTGGACAAATTTTGCATAGTCAATTTCTACAAGTTTAAAGAATTCAGTTGTAAATCATGCAAGATTATACACATAGCATTTGTACACAATAGAAATCAATATAGACTATGCATACTGACATTGTATTATCATAACAATCATTGCTATAAGTTTGTTTGAGATTAGAATGCAATTATTTTTGTTTGTAATGCTAATAAGCAATTAATATATAATTCAAGCTGATAATTCAATAGCAACCACTATGAACACCATTTCAATATAAATTAAGTTATAGTTGAATTACTATATTACTGCTGATAAAAAAATATTTTTAATTATAGTATTTAGTCCCTAATATTAAACACATCACTGAAGTGTTGTTGGTTAATATTTAAACAAGATACATTTTTTATTGGCTTTCTGCTCTGCAATCAAAGTATGTAATAAAATTTTACTGTTGATTCTAACAAAAGAGTGGTAGCTAGCCAGACAAGTTAAAAACCTATGATTATCATGGTGCTGTCAGGGAGGAACTGGAGGGTCTAAATTGGATGGACCAGATGATATTACACATTCATTGTTCAGCAAGGTGAACCAGGATCAGGATAGTAAAGATTAGCATGATTAATTTAGCTTAAAGTTTATTATAAGTTGAGGTATATTTTAGATATTATTGGAATAAGAACAGAATGGAAAACAATACTAAATTTGTTTTAACAACAATGTTGATTCCAAATAGCGTGTGACCTCTGTGTTTTGGCAGAATACACAGCGCAGTAAGCTGTTCAGTTGCAGGTACGTCTATGTGATCTTAAAATCCAAACCAATTCAGAGTTGATCTACACACCACTAGTAACACTTTAAAAAGTTCCTACCACTATACAAACACAATTAGATAGGTTTTTTGGGTATTCCACAAGTATATTTTAAATGAAAACGAATGCATACCTTCTTGCTCATCCGGGCTCCTTAAATGAATTCGGAAAAGCTTGCCGTTAGCCATTGCAAGGACCAAGAAATCGTTTGCTACAGCGACATGTGTTATGAGATCTGAAGGGTTGAAATTCATCTTCTGCTTAGAAAACATAGGGGTATTATCTTCCAGTTGCATAGTGATATACCCAGATGAAGTCATTTGTTCGGATGCGGGTACGGCGCGTTGGGAAATCTGCGAAGCTTGTTCGTACTGGTCGAAGATCGAAGTCATCTTCAGCTATGCTCCTAATTATACGTAAAATTACGGAATCTTGGAAGGTTTTGGTGTCTGTAAACTTATCACCTGTGCCTATATTTGAAGAGTTTTTAACTTCACAATCTCCAAGTTATTTGAAATCAACAATGAGCGCCCGTTTAAAAGAGACTAATTTATAATTACTACTACGCCTACCTACGGACACTTCAAACGCTTTTCAATTCATTACTTTTGTTTTGACTTTTTCAACTATTTTAAAAAGTGGAAGTGACATCGAACACAGATAAAAAACCTAAATATTTCAAGTAGTTTTTCAAAGTGGTGAACTGGTGGGCGATCACAGTATATACAAATATACTCTGTGGGCGATCATGAATGATTGACATAATCGAAACATTTACTAATTACTAAAACTGATAATCGATGATGACTAGTTACTTATTTTATTTTGATAATCGAACAACATTAGAAACGAATTAATTTTATTTATATTTAGATCACTTGTACTTAATTTAAGCTAGTGTCATTAATTCGTGTCTTAAATAAACCGTGCATTATTTGTTTATTCTTTGTACAAGTGGTGAGTGTGATTGGTGACACTAAATATAAAATATAGTGGTGTAATCTTGATAGAACAAAATGTGTCTTTCTATTTAAACTAGACAGAATAGAAATAGTTTAATCGGTGTATTCGTTTCTAGACAGGGACTTTCCCACATAGTGATGTACACAATACACAAACTGGTGATGTCCTGTAGTAAAAAAAGTAAGCGGTAAGATGTGTATTATTCGATATAATAGTTTCATACTAATAAGAGAACGTCCGAAGAGTTATTTATCGGCCGTTATGGTATAAGTGTAATATTCCCCACGTTTCCCCGCAATGATCCCAAACTAATTGGCCCGTAATGAGCCCAAACTTAATGGGTTAACTAGTAAGCATTCAGGAGTTTCATTTCTCAACTTCGAGTTCCATCATCAAACCAGCTTGAGTACCAGATGGTACCATATTATTGTTTTCTCATCTAATTAACATACACTCGCCAAGTTTCGATGATATAAAAACTATAAGTGGGCAAAATTCAGCCTCTTTTATTTTATTATTTGCTTAGTTACAGTCCGACAGTAATGTAAGCGTAATAGAAAAGATAAAATTAGGTAAATATAAAATCGATATAACGTTTGAGCTGTTGCTATTTGTAATGTAAGGATGATTTTTGTTTTCTTCAACATAGTGTAGATAAGATACTAGTATACTTTATACCAATAATATAAAGAACTAAAAATGTTTGTCTGTTGGTATGTTTGAACTAATTACTAGAATTACCTATTAAAGTACAACTTTCTACATTGGTATAGATAGTAGAAAATTTAAGTTGAAATTCGGCGAAGCTCGCGACTACAGTTAGAGCAAAATAAAGAGCATTAGTTAGTGATAGTTTAGTAATGTAAATGCACCGCGGTATCACAAAACCTAAATCACATCAAAAGTTTTACTAAAATAACGGTTGAATCCACAATGAGACTGTTAATTACGTCGCCATAAACACAGTCCCTGTTGATTGAGTATGTAATTAGTTTGCGAGTGTCGACCAGCATATTTAGTGAACTTCTGAACTGAAAATGCTCTGTTATTAAAGCACAGTAATGTGAAATGGTGATAATGATCGCATGGTACACTGTGGAACTGCGACTGGTGAACTAACACGGTAATCAAAATGTTTTTAATGACTAAAACTGATTTTGTTACCGTACCAATATCGAAATGCAATCTTCCTTATGTAGTATAGTTTAGTCCGACGGTTTATATCAATCGTAAAGGTTGAGCGAATCGATTTACTTTGGTTGTAGATTAAATTACTTATTTTATGTAAAAGAAGTCTCTAATTAGAATGGATTACGCTTTTGGAATAAATTAGAAGTTCTTTTTTAGTTTTAATACTGGTAAATCCACCATCGTTTTGCACCAGTTAACGCTGTCAGACAAGAAGAATTTGACGAATCCGCTTTTTATTTAGTTTCCCAAAATAGCATAAATGTTTAAAGATATTTTTTTATGTATCTAGTCGACACACGAGCAGACGAGCCATCTGATGGTAAATGGTCACCGTCGACCCTGGATATTAGTAACACTAAAAGGTAAGGTACATCACTGATGCGTTGCCGGCCAAGAAATAACAAGAAAGAAAGAAAGTTTATTTTAGCTGGATTCGGGCTAGTTATTCAGCCAAATATTTTGGCGTACAAGGGGCTCCATCTATCCGTAAATACAAGCTCGTGGCGCGTATAGCAAAGTTTAGAGGACTTTGTGTTATATGTGTGGTGGTAGGGTTCTCTATCTGCGTGGCTACGTACAACACTTTTCCTAAAATCAACTATTTAATGTTTTAAACGTATATTAAGAGGGCCAACAAATATGTATTAGTAGCATCAAGGTAACTAAGGGTGATATGAAGCCCAGCGACCTCCCAGATGCCTAATGCTATTAGTTTATAGGTAGCGTTGATCAGAATACAATAGAATATAACACACAATAGAACCGAACACGAGAATCGAGCCACATTTTTGATGCAATACATACGGTTGATGCACTAATAATAACAATAACAGCAGCGACAGCAGCAACAGCAGCAACAGCAACAGAAAAACAATAACGAAAACGACAATGATAACGACAACACTTATAAACTTGACAATTCAATACACTAACAACGAAACAGCATTTTAATTTCATCGTTTTCTTTTTCAACAAACAAAAATAAGCAATAACGATCGATTCATCCGCTCCGGAATGTGTTAAACTTAATTAATTTACAATTTTCACACAGTAGCTTATATTACGAATAGGTTTCTGGGTCAACTGCTCAATGCAATTGTAAACTCTACGAGTTTCTCACCTTATTTAAAATTACTATACGCCAACGAATCTTAATGAAAACCTCGGTAACGAAGCAGACATAAAATAATGAGCTCTTTGAGTTTTTGATTGTATTGAAAATAAACGAATATTAATTATTGATCAGTTACCAATAAATGATTGAACGTAATTAACATTCCGTTATATGCAGGTAATTTCATCGGCAATCGAAGTCGAAAATCAAATTTTTTATCAAGTGCAGCAAACAGTACGATGCAAATTTGGTTATATAATTAATTACATTTATGATAATAGTTCTCAAACGAGCAGTCAGCGTGATGATAGGTGTCCAGCTTCGCCAGCTGTCGGTTTTTGTAGTCTGTAGTTAGTAAAGTAGGTTAATGAGAACGCACTTGTGCTGACGGGACCGTATTTTATTTACGAATATATCCTGATATCCTGACAAGAACGAGCCTAGATATAGTTGACTTAGATATTTTTATTTATATACTTGAAGGTATCATCACCATTATTACTAATACTCATAATGGCTTTTACAAACCTTAGAGAATAGTAAGGAGAACTCTAGATATGCAGGTTTCCTCATTATATTTTCCTTCACCGAATCAAGTGTTAGTTAGTTTTTAATACGCACATAATTGTAAGGATGAGAGGTTGAGAGATGGATGCTCTTCTTTGATTATAGAAAAATATCTAGCCGCGGCAGTGATACAACGGTGACCACTTACCATCAGGTAGCTCGTCTGCTCAATTGTCGGCTATTAACATTAAAAAAAGATGTTTTGGTTTTTCGTTTTGATTAAATAAAGCACAAAAGTACAAGCAATTGGAAGATTGACAGAACGATTGAAAAGGAAACAAAATCCGTGAACATTGATTGAGGCGCAGGACTTATACTGATAGCTCAGGTTTTATTTTTTTAATCGTTCAAAATCCGCCGCAACTTCCAAGTATTTTGTGGTGGATGCTCTGGTTAGAATTTTTGCCGCCACAAATTGCAAACCTCAAAAAAGTTTTCACCGTTCACTTTTTTAATTCCAGCGATGGAATTAACGGCTTTCCATCAGCTTCGTTGATGGACGGTGGTTTCGAATGACGTGCTGGCTGCAGATGGACACCAAACTAGCCTTCGACATATATTTTTTTAACCTGAATTTAAAAGGTGTTAAATACTTTTGTGCTGTCAACATTGAATTAACTATGTAGTTTAATTAATATTTATTTTAGTCTGTGACTTTGTTGTCAATAGGCGGCATGTAAAGAAAGCGTGAGCGGACGGAAAGCACGAAATTCCTTTTTTTTATATAATCAGCGAAGTTAAGACTTTAGCACTTACACATTTTGTGATTTGTACTCCAAAGTATTAAAATTTGAGTATTCGATTTACAAAGTAACTGTTATAAACATTTTTTTACAATTATTGTTAATGTAATTGAAGGTAAAAATTTAAATACTTATTTTTTTGTTAGTATTTTTAAGAATGGCAAAAGGAAAGCAAAATTAATTATATTATTATATCCGGAATACAAACACCAGTCTCAAACGTCACTACTAATCGAATTACGAAAAAAGTTAAGACTATAAAATATCAGTAAAAATACTTATTTTTGACAAAACATCAAACGCGTGCTTGCCTCAATGCATTGACTACTATTGTATTATTTTTAACTCGGAGTTTGATTTATGTCATAAGTATCAGGTTATCGTAATTATTATATTGTTTGAAAACCCAGAAGTCGAGTTTGTCAAAGTTATTCACAACTCTTCTGTGGGAAAACGAATTCGTTTTGTATTTTATTGTATTAAATTGGCAAAGCAAACCACGTGAAGGAAGGTAACCATCAACACTTCAGCTAGTAGTAAACTACCAACCGAGCAAGGATTTCCGGGTTCCTGTTTATGAATATTATGAATAAATAGAAAAAAAAATTGTGGTAGGTCCTGATTGATCGAGAAATAAAAATAGTTCGCCAAGTAGATAAACAATGGAAAATGATATATATTTTTTTAAATATGCTGGTTATCAAATTCGGTTTTATTTTTTATTATTTATATCTATACTAATAAAAAAATTGTAACGGCGCCAAATTTGTAAATTCTGCTATTTTCAAAATAATTTTAATGTAAGTGGGCTTTGTTATCCATATGGAAGTCAAAATATTTTTTTTTATAATTCTTGCCAGTCTGTGTAATTGGATTGAACAGATTTGGAGGATATTTGGTATTTTAGTTATATATTATTTGGCATTGTAGTTATATATTAATGGATGTGTTACCGCGGAGAAGGAAATAAAAGTTAATATGGACATTTTTACTACGAATGCGGCTATAATTCATTTTAATAAATTCGTCTTCAACACGATGCATCTTGAGCAGGGAAAGTAAACTTGGATTTAAGCGTGGAAAATCCCTTTACGGCCTTTATCCTGTTTCGCTAATTTCATTACAAATACTTAATATTCGCACCTGCCTACTTAGTAATAAATTAATAAGAACGTACTTACGTACGACCTACAAAGGTTCCTAATTTCGACTGAGCATAAGTTGATAAATTTGCCTAACTAAGTAAGCAACAGCAAAGCAAATCCTCGTAAGGCATAATTTGATTTTTTTGTTTGCGCTGGTTTAGGCGCGGCAATTCATTATAACATAATTTTCACTGTATGAAAATTTCACACCGGGGGGCTTTAGATAATGAAATAAGGTACACTTTGGTGTTGCATGGCGTTCGTAGCATCTGTTCATGCGTGTTACGAAAATGACGGATATTGTTGCTTGATATTGATGATTTATTTACATTAAATTAGAATATTCGTTTTATTTTCGATTACTTACCGATCATATTTCCGAGATATGCAGTAGATGTGTTTAAATTAATATGTAGTACTTATATAGTCTTATATAGTTATATAGTCTTTTGTATATTTACGAAATATAATAGTGAACATTTGGTGAAACAACTAGAA
>PDGT01000055.1:536253-593197 GCA_003671415.1 Megathymus violae
ACAAACTTCCGTTGCATCTGAGCGCCCGGTCTATTGTCTCGCCGATTTTCATACTTCGTTTCGTTACGCGGAGTACGGCGTTAGGGATCCCTCCTGGCGATCACATATGTTGTAAACCTCGTGACAAAGTAATTTCCTGATAAAGTAATTGGAACTGTTTTGTTTCTCTAGTACATGGGGCATTAGTTAACACCAAGTGAATATAAACATTAATTGTTTATAAGGAAAAAGAATGAACAACTACATATAAGGTTTAAATTATAAAAAAATTATAGTTTAACATAGCCCTTCATCTAGACTGTTTGCTGCTTAATCATTAGCAATTACGGAAAATTGTTGGGCTGAGGCATCCATTTGAACTGATAAATCTTAATAAGTCTAGTCTCTAGTTATCCTGTTTGGATATTTGAAACGAAATCGCAACTCAAGACGTTGGTTTGCACTTGGCCATTTTTTTATCCTTACACCCATTCCGGAAATAGTATTCGCCTACAATGCCTACAGTTTGCCTGAATGGCTGTTGACATCCCATTGTCAGTTAGAGACAATGGACGTGTGAAATGATTTTCGTGTTTGTTTCATTTGCATTGTTTGTACAGTTCGCGACGGAGTCGAGAGCGCCTCTGGTTATCCATCCATACAATTACGACCTGTATTCTCAATCGCCTAAGGACTCGTATAGCATATGATTTGAAGGGTAATAAAGTCGTAGCTGTGTGCGTGCCAGTATTTCGATATTAGCGGGGATCAGTGTGCAAAATTGAATGTAGCTGGTTGTAATGTATGAACGAACGCGCGGGACGGGGCATATTATTCAGAGGAATGTTTTCAATGAAATTTACACGTCGTTATGGTCATGAAATAATTTTAGCTTATGGAATATGTCGCGCGTTTAGTACAATGAAGCAATTTTAAAATGGATGACGTATAGTACTCTACTTTTACACAGTATATTTACACGATTATTTTGGTTTTATTGAATGTGTGCAAATTATGATAACTTTAATTCCAATATTTACCAAACAGAAAACGTTGAAAAATTTATTGATATATTTTTTAATGTAAATAGCCGATAAATGAGCAGATGAGTCACCCGATGGTATTTGGTCACGGTCGTCTATGGACATTAGTAACAACATAGGTAATCACTAATGTGTTGTGGGCCAGGAAATACCAAGAAAGTACTGGCTCTCAAGCCCTTAGCCGGAACACGACGAATCAGTTGGCGGCTGACTCAAGCAGGAGGGTGGTAGCTAGCCAGGTAGGCTTCACGGAAAGATAATAATACCAGTGTTAATATTAATGAGTTAATCCTTACACCAAACTTTACGGTCAAACAGGCCGGCTTCGGTCGCCTTTTACGACACTGGTCTGCCAACCTGGGATTGGGGACAATATTCCAGGCCGCCGCAATACGGCCAAAATATGTGTTTAATATAGCAACTTCTTATTAAAAACTTTTACGTTATTTTGGTTTAAATACTTTTATACTAAATACTTTACGATTGATTTCAATTGCAGCTAGCAGCAGCAGCTAAAAATTACTTATCCACCAGGCAAGAATACCATCTCAATAAATAACAAAATGGCGGTATATCATTACAATTTAACTAAAGTCTGCGACAATCGAAACTCAAATTACATATGGTCTAGTGTCTTTCCAAAGAAAATAGACATCCTGGTCTGGATGAGCGCGGTTAAAAATCACTTCGTAATTCGAATGAAGCTGGATGCTCACTCCGTGCTCACTCACTGAAACGTATCTTATCTACGAGAAAAGAACTATGTTTTTGCCTGAAAAATTTGCCCGCACAGAAATCCTGTTGTACTCGAAAACCGAAGTCAAAATAGAGTGGTGTTACCAGTTTTACTTATATTTTAAAATGTACCATGGATGCCGGCGACTATTATTAACCTACTGATAACTCGCCCTCACTTCGCTTCTGAAAATAATGTTGGTTTGTGGAATCATATTTCAAAATATGTCTAAGTTTTTGTAGAGTCCAAATATTTTTGAGATCCTGATAATGTGATTATCAATGTTACCGTTCCTATTCTGGGTATTGCAGGAGTAAACTTGTGGATGCCAAATGAACAGATTGAACAGTGAATGACATTTGGCCCTCAGACAGTTTGAGGTTAGATATGTTTGAACGATTGTTGCCTAACTGTATAGCACCACTAGTCCGACAAACCCTTACATTTTTGAATTTCAGACTTTAAATTGACAGAATTTCCATGAGATGGAGGTGAGCGAAGCTCCTATAATTCGCTGGGTTCTGTCAGGTGTATGTGATCGACCGAGTTAAGTAACTATAGGTGCGGTCAGTAGATGGATGGGTGTCTGCGAGTTACTAAGCTTTTTTTCGTGTTTCACACGGTACAATAACCTATAGGTCACGGTTGTGATTGTAAACAGTTTTGATGTGTATCATTGTTAGAACTTTGAACCATAAGAGCTTTTGATACTTGAGTCGGCTACTTATGCGCATTTCAATACCTATTGGAGAATTAAGAAATAGTGATATAGCTAGAGTACCTAAGTTATAGGACTTACTTTCAAAGAGAGACTCGTGCCTGCAGTGTGTCAGTCCTTAGTCAAAACTGAGATGAATACTTACGAGTACATGCAATGTCATCAAGCTTACTGTGGTCATCTAATCGCTCATTAAATACAATATTATATTATTAGGCGGTGGACCTGTCCGTTGCGGAACACCTATTATATATAAATAGTTAAAAGCTTGTTACGTTTTAAAAAAATAAAATGAACGGAAACTGCATACGGACACTGCACAACCCTAACGTTAAAAATATTCTTCAAGATTTCAAACAGATTGCCAAATCAAATCGGAAGTGAGGGAACACTAAATAAAATGGACACCGGAAGTCATACATCGTTGCCATCAATTTAGTCTATAAAGTAGTGCACTCCGCTTGGCAGATCTTACGTTTTGTAAATCAAAATGTCGCCCGAACAATTTCCTAGCCAATTCACTGTACGGACAGCGCTGTCGGGAAATTTTATTACACCTATATGTTTCGAGATACAACTGTAACGTAGATTTCTAGATCTGCTAATAAAGTATCATATGTTATGAAGTGGAAACACTGATTCGAAATGCATGAAGTGTGTTCCGCTGGGAATAGATTGTAAACTATGTTTTAACAGTATTTTGCTTACTAGTGTTATAAAAATGATTTTAATACGTAGATTATACATAAATTACATACATAGATTATGGATAATTACGTATAAATTAGATATTTAGTGTTCATTACGTATTATAGTTAATATATAGTCAAAGTTTAGCTAGAAAAAGTCGGTTTTGAATTATTTATTAAAGTGTAAACACACTTTAGAAAAGGCAAACCTCGCATCAGGTTAGGTGATCATACCTGCGGTGCGACCAGCGGCGTGCACAGGATTATGACACTGGGTATGCGGCGAGGTACTCGGTCACAAAAACTTTTTCTTTTATAGAGCATATATTTTAGCATAGCCACAGCCACGCGACGGATCTCTAAGTCGGAAATCATGCCAACAGAACAAGTCTTAGATGTACTACTATTCATGTACATCTTCTACGGCAACGCAGACAAAACAGCGATCGATCGTCGCGGCGGAAGAAATTCTAATAAGTAAAATAATAAGCTAAAATAACTACTCACTTAATCAGTTTCAATTTTCACATATTCAAGGTTCCGGTTACTTGAGATTACTATATCCCGATGTATTATACGTTTCATAACTTTTAACATGAAACTTTCGAGTTACATTCCCTTTTTGCTGGTTTAATTGTTGTAACTCGGGTACACACCTACCTATAGACACAATTTAAATCTTTTCACTGAATGACAATTGTGAGAACTTGTTATTTTTAATTTTTAATAAAAACACATTTTCAACACAAACCTTACAATCAATTAACATGTAAAAAAAATCAACAAACGCACTAATTTAAGCAAATCACTACAATTATTATAGAAACTCAGTAATAAACTGTTAAAATGTACACACACTTTCAAATGTTAAAATGAAAAATCTTTTAAGAAAACTATAAATATACTGGCGCAAACAAAATAGTAATCAATGCTTATCACATGAAAAAAGTAAAATGGCCCCTGCGAAACAAAACATTTCTGCTATTTTAAGAAATAAAACCTTACTAAACAAAAATGCATAATGTACACAAATGATTTATTAGTCTCTTTACGTATATTATTTTTATTCGGATTATCGGCAACGAACATTTCCGATTTACTCCCGACCAACTGCCGAACTTCCGTAGCCTGCCGCATGAGTCGCGGCTAACCGCGGCTTTCGAATACAAACGCACACACGTTTGCGAACTGTGCACGGACACCTAAATTTCTTTACATGTGTGAACAAAACTACTGCCGAACGCGATGGCATGCCTTGGTACATTATTTTGCAGCGCCGCTTGCTTATCGCCAAACGTCTAGCAAACATAATGTTTGTGTGCTTGCAATTTATAAAATATTAGGCGTTTTTAAGTTATTATATTTTGTTTATTCATTTATTTACTATTTAAACGTACGAACGTTTTATTAAAATATCTGTGAATGGCAAGTAAAGCACTGCATTTCTGCCTACAAGGAGCACACGCCCCTGTGTGCGACCATACTGCATGGCTACAGAACTTCGGTATCGCGATTCAGAAATATATGGGCATCGATTCTTGGCAAAACCAATAATATCATATTCTAGCTAAACATTAACTTATAATAGGCAAAAAGTGAGTTCTTACCACGGTACAGGTATTAGTTACAACTGAAGAGGTCTCGAGCGTACTCCATAACACTGTCCTTGTGAGGAGTAATAATCTATTCACATGTCGAATATTCTTAACCAAAACTGACCGAACTCACTGACCTTAGACAAGAAGGTAATACTTATGAAAAGTAATGATCACTTGTTCCACTGTTGACCGTACCCTAGTCGCTACATTGTTCAATTGTGCGCATCACTTAGACGGAATTTCTAACACTACTAATAGTTGGGTTTGTACTGTAGACCACGCCTTATATGTTATACAGTTAATAATTTCTTGCATGCTAATATTAACATCCTGGAAATTGTGAAGACGCAAGAAACAATGTAGTAGGAATGAAATATTTATGGAAGTCAGCAACATCTACATTCTAAATATAAATTAAATTTAACTTACATGTGCCATTAATGTTAACGTATTTTCTTTGAAGACTTATGCACAGAATTGCTTCCGCTGACATACCCTTGGAAGAGGTGTTTTTAATTTAGGTGAATAAACTGCGATAGGTACTTCAAACTGAAATTTGGGGGAAACCGATCCTAAATACTGCGATGGATTTTATAAGGGTTTTCATCGTAGTAGGCTAAATCGATGAGTCTTGTGATTAGTTTTAAGATATTTGATTAGTAGTCACTGCATAAATTTGATCATCTAATTACCTGCCTGACGTCTATGTCCTTTATGTCTTCAGAGTTTCTCAAGATACACTGCATGTAATATAATATATGTAGTGCTACCATAAGAAACACGATAAGCCTACATGGTCCTACCGTGTTTAGGCTTCATTTACTCCTTAGATGCTCCACCTACTTACAAAGATTCTTGCCTTGCAACGGGCCGCTAATCGGTCGAAGAGAAATTGGCCTTGAAGACCTTTAAGTTTCATGACCGTTTCATCACGGACTTTTGTAAAAGTTTTTTTAAACGATATGTTTTTTCCATTATTTCTGTTGCATTGTAATTTGTAATATCGCCCAAAATTAACATTAATTTTATCCTACCCACGCTTTCTGTTCTTAAGTGGGATACGCGCAAAATTTAATTATGGCGTGTTCTTGACGCCGCAATTCTGTTCAGAAGAGCTTCGTGTGTAATCTTTTGTGATGAAATTACGATATTTGAGATGTAAGTTTAAATTTGAAATTGTTGGCTTCGTTATGCCTTGTCAGCTGTTGTTCCAGTATAATGAGGATTCGCCTGTTGTTCAAATGAAGTGAGGTCGAGTACACAGAAAACGTCTGTAGGAAATATATAAATTATGCACATATTAGCTTTTACGCGCCCGATTTTCCTCTTTTCCGATGTGATCCAACTTATATTCTGCTGTTTATTTATTGTCCTATGAGGTAACACGCCATGTCACCGCGTGGCTCGATTTTCGATAATCCTGAGTGCTTGCCTTACTTATGAAAGGAATTTCTGTGTATAATATATGTAATGCTTTTGGAGATATTGGTTTTTCGCCGCCGCGCGGGTGGATTAGAATACTCCCGCCAATCCCATGCTGGCAGAACAGGTTGAGAGGTTGGTTAAGAGGCGGCAGAAGCCAGCCTGCTTGGTGGTAGGGCTTCGCATTTATCATTGGTATTACTATCTTTCCGTGAAGCTTGCCTGGCTAGCTACCACCCTCCTGTTTGAGTCTGCCGCTAAACGACTCGTCGTGTCCGGTTGGGGGCTTGAGAGCCAGTACTTTCTTTCTTACCTTCTTCTCATTTCCTGGCCGATAACGCATCAGTGATATATTTGGTCTTGCTGATGTCCATGGGCGACGGTGACCACTTACCATCAGGTGGCTCGTCTGCTCGTTTGTCAGCTATTACCATAAAAAAAGGTGTGTTGTTTTTTATTAAGTACGCAACTCATTAAATATGAAATAAAATAAAAAAATATGTGTATCAAAAAACATTTTTAAAAACAAGCTTTTATTTAAATGCTCTAAAAGGAAAAAAGAGGCGAATTTAAATTGAACCTAGCAATTTATTACATTACACAATTTATATTGTATAAAAGCTTGTCACCAGATTTATCTGTGTAGATAAAAAAGAATACAATATGTAATTTGATCTTGGATTACTCATATGAGTAATTCTAAGAAAAAAGTAATGTTTTTTATAAGCCCGGTTTTTAATTTAGTCATACGTCATGTTATATGTACAGCAGTGTTAGCCTAGTGATTTGAACATTGGTCGTCCGCACGGGAGACTCGAGTCCTAATCCTGCACAGCAACGTGCTGCAAAATAGACGTTCTATTACATCGACATTATTATCATACTAGCGAAAAGTATTTGTTAACAACATTAGCAACATTTTAAGGCATACCCTTCGTATTGATGTTATAAAAGATAATGTTTGAATAAAAAAATATTCTCAAATCATTTTAGAACGTGATAAAATAAATATAAAATAGCGTAGCTCGTCTGGCTGGAGCCGGGTTGGTGTTACGGCCCCACATGGCCGCACATGGCCTCTCCGTACGCTGTTATGGCTTTTATAGTTTTATCCGCCTGTACTGCTTGAAATATTTTAGTCCGCACTAACACAGGGACGATAATAGTTTTATATAAACATAAATTACAATGTTTATAATCACGTCTACATAATCTAGTTTCCAAAAAGTTATTGTGTGATTTAACGGTGTGAGAACATTTGTCCTTCGGTCTAAGTCATTTCTTCTAAGTCTTCTTCTAAGTCATTTCTTCTAAGTTCTAGGTCTAAGTCTTTCACGTACTCTGCCGAACAACGGACGAAGGGATAAATTCAGGTCGTTGGAGGTCCTTTTGTATAATAATATTTGTTGAAACATAATATAAATATAAAATCAGAAGTGACACATCTTTTGGTTATGATGCGTTGACTTTTCTAACGATAAAAATGTTTATATCATACCCATGCTAATAATAAAACTGTCCTCATCATAAAGCCCATAATATTATGCCAATGGTGAGTTTGGATTTCCTCTCAGCATTAGAGCGGTTAAGGCCATAGTCCGTTACGTTGGCCTATTGCGGACTGGCAGATTTCACATTCCATTGAGAACGTAATGTAGAACTCTCATGTGAGTAGGTTTCCTGTAGATAGTATTCTTTACCGAAGTAAGTGATAAATAATTTGTGACAGAGGTGCCTCCAGGATTGGAAACCGTTCAAACCACTATGAGTTGTTAAAAACTAATGGGGCCTAAACTATACAGTAATATATATTTTTTTTAATTTTAATTTTGGCCTTTATTATAGATATATAATTAAAAATATATTTTGGATTTATATAGAGAGTAATTTCAAATGTAACAGGTACCCATGATTTTCATTATCTATTACGATATTTCAACCCACTTACATGGACCTTGATCACGGAGGGTCTGGTAGGTGTGTATAATTTCTTGACAACTAGAACATTATTCAACTATCGGCTAATTGCCTATTCTTGGAAATTCAACGTACAGGTACAATGTATCAACCGCTTGGATAGTCATTATCTTGAACACGGTAAGTTAGGTTAGACAACTGGTCTAATTAGGGAGATGAAGTACTCAATACTACTGTACGTAGCAGTACTGGAGAAGAACGTGTTTTTATTTGTGACTTATACAGATCTAGTTATTGAATATTTATGCTTCACTGTATATTTTTAATTTAGTATTCAAAAATTATATGTATATTACAAAAAAATACAGATATATTAATGTCTTCTGAACCAGTGTCTCGATTTCAAATCAAACCCTGCTATGTTTTACAGACTAGGCTGTGGCATATATTCTCACGATTTGCAAATAGTCGGGAGACGCAACAACATTGTTCTGATAGAGATTGCTAACAGGCTACGGCGTCAGATCCTATGCCTCTTTTTCACCATGTATAATCATAACGGCACTCGTACATGGTAGTAGAGTTCTTTAATTGCCTGATTGGCTACCACCATTCGTTTAGAAAAGTTCTCGAGTGGCGTCCACGCCTTGGTAAAGAAGGAGAGGTCGTCCGCTGACCAGGTGAATTGGTGACCGAAAGAAAACGGCGGAGAGTCGTTGGATTCAGAGGGCTAAAACCAGTCTGAATGGTGCCAATTAGGGGAGACATAAATCCAATAGTGGACTAGGAATCGGTCATGAGTTTAATATGTAGCCATAAGTGTTTTCAGTAACTGTGAGTAGGAAAAAAGCTCCTTGGGAGTTTCTTGCCGCTTTATTTTTCCGGTCCACTCACGGTAGGGATTTGTTGAAACGATGGCGTAGTTCGACTCTCGCAGTGTTTATAAAACCAACCTCGCATTAATATTATTTCATTCATTCATTTATTTAAAGCCCTTTAGATAGTCCTTTTATAACTAACTGTTTATATTTTTAATATCTTTTGATTGTATTCTCGGACAGGATTCCACGTCTCTTTCTTGGCCGTCAATGGACTGGTGATGCCTTTGTTATTTCAATAACAATTTCCTCTCTTGTTCTCGAGGTGGGTAATTTCGGACTCGAAGAAACTCTCTACTGGGCATTGACACGTGGGGATCAACAGCCACTTGGTGACGATGTTCCACTGAGTAGGGAATAAAAGCTGAGCTTATGTTTCCATTGTCTTTTAGGTATTCTTTGTATAGATCGCACTCAAGCGTTATTTCCGACATGAACAATGCTAAACATCTCTCCAACGCCTCTTCGATATTATATGTCACTGAAAGTGCGCAATCTAATTCACGTAAGTTCCATGCAAACTTTATCGGATTTTTGGCGTGTGTTCCTACACAAGGCCTTACCTGTAAATCAAAGTTTGGTCGTACATGAAACCGAGTATCTGCTGTATTATTTACCACCGACGGCAAGTCAATCAATTGAGCCCGCGGGCAATTCGCGAGGCAATGATCGTTTTGTTCCTACCGCGCTCGTTACGCCTTTGAGTGCAGTGTGAGTGAATTCCGTGTTTCCATGTAAAATATATTGCGAGTTAATATTTATATAGCTCGTTTATTTTTATCTTTGCCGCTGAATTTATTCCTTTGTTACGTTTGCCGTGAAATGTTTGTGGCATTTTGATGTTGTATTAAATTGTTTTTGGACAGTAACTTTTTAGTGTTTAAATTCTATGGGTTTATCGCAATTTTCATCTATAGCCGTGGTAGGGATTAGACAGGATGTAATAATTAACTATTGTCGGGTAGTATTTTATTAACAAAAGATATTCGCACCGCAGCGCTCATACAACACCAGCTTGTGCCAATCTTAAATGATCTTCTAAGTTGATCAACTTCAGGTCCGATCAGTAGTTAGATGTAGGTTATAGATACATTAGGCTACCTATTTTTAGTTCATAACCTGAGGCCAAATGCGTAACATCCAAAACCGTAATAAATCTTTACTTTTAATCTTCAAAATTCACACAAATAGCCAATGTTATTTGTCGTCTATTTGAGTGTTATATTGTTTAATACATGTGCAATTTTTTTTCGATAGGGTATTTAATCTGAATCTGCGCATGCATAATGCAAAAACCAGAACAGAACTTCAGATTCCAAAGGTAACAATCACAAAATCGGTCCATACTTTAAGATAACCAAAATTGGCTCTTTTTATTGACCTCCATAAACAAAGAAAGACATTCTCCTTGAAAATTGTAATTTGAAAGCTGAGGTAGACATTAACTCGTGAAGTTCTTCGCTATTCGCTCGCTCGGCACTTCGGGCGCGCGACAGAGCCATACTTTCCGATCCTGAACCGATTTATGTCACCGTTCCCGACCGTTTATTTGTTCGGAAACCGGTTCGAGTGATTAAGCTGTAAAAACCGATAGAAACCGATCGTGTTTGCTTTATTTGATGCTTAAATTTCCCATTTCCCTCGTTTTTCGGCCGAGTACTTGTTTCCTGTAATGGCGTCGCGGGAATACGGATGATATATTGTTTTAGGGTTCTTTCTGTACGTTCACTAAAAACGGAAATCTTATAGGATTACTCTAGTGTCTGTTTATCGTGGAGTAGTTGCTTGTAGAGTTCCAAGTTTCCAAGCCTGCCTATCACTCTCCTTATAGAAATAAACATTTATGGTTTTATCGTGTTTCGCTCGCAGTTCCGGAGAGCTCGTTGAAAAGCTGAATCCCCGCTTCTTTGGTGAACTTTCCTTGGTGAGGTCCGTTGTCTTGACATCCATTGGTGGTAATAAACACTCCCAACCGTGCAGTCCGGTTGCTCGTTTGTAGGCTAATGACATTAAAAAAAATTAATATATAAAATGAAAGAAATATACAATATGATACCATAATAACATCCTCGTTCAATCAAAATTAGCGAGCTTAAAATTTGGAATATAAAAAACGGTTGGCACATATACAAATCTTATAGGAAAATCCTATTATTTGAAAATATTTGAAAACGTATTAAGATAATATAATACAGAATTGTATGCACGCTACTCCGGTTTACACTTTACCAATTTTTTGTTTTCTGATTGTAACAATCGGATAAGGAAAGAATTTTGTTTATTTTCTTGACTTTGAATTTTACATCTTAAGTCGTTACGGATTAGATAAATTATCCAATACTCAAGTAGGTAATAATTTAATGTAAAAAACCTGAAACTTATGAGTATCACTAGTTACATGGTATAAAAAAGATTTCTGTATGGCAATCTAAGCGCGATATTTATAAAAAATACTGGATGGAACTTCGTGCGATGCATGTATAAGCCAATACGAACAGAAAATTTGGGTTTGGGGATTTAAGTAATTTGTATAGCTGGAACATTATATAAACTGCTTTTATTTGTATATAATATATTTGACCTGACAGCCACGACGCCTATCTCAGTCAGTATCAGACGGTATTTCTACTTATTAGACGACTTATTAGACGGTGTTGAACACCTAACAGCCCGTAGCCTGTCTGATTATTTAAAAAGGCCAACTAAAACAGAAACTTTATTAAAGTGTTAGATGAGAATCTTATATTATTTGTAATGGCTACTAATAGTACCTCACTACATTAACTACTAATCTATTTGTACTACTACTCAAAAACTATTGTATACATTTTCATGAGTTTTTTATCAACAGATTTTTTTTATTATGTGCCATAGTCACTATTCCGAAAATATGTTGTTTTTCAGTGTTCTAGGTATAAAGAACTGGCCACGCCGCGCCACGCAATTCAAGCTTAATGAATGAAATAAATATTGTAAGGCTTTTTCTTAAAAAGCGTAGTTGTCGAATTTCTAAGAAAGAATGTTAAACTTGCTTTTCATTAAACCACACTCAACCAGAGATAACTTAAAATCATTCATTTATTCTGTACAGTTAGAGACGTTCGCTGAAGCCCACGTGGTACAATGTTTGCTTCTTCGACATCAATAAAAAAACTATATAAGTTTGTCTTGTCTTCTTCAGAACAGGCTCTTAACAAGGCACCTTCGAAGACCATTCTTTACACTTATCCAAAAACCCCGTGACATAGCGAGCCGGGAACACCTGAGAAGGAAACTCGTTCCGGAGTTTGAATACGTCTCCACTAATCCAATCGATATGGATGGATACATTCTTCGTTCGAACTTAATACTCGTTGTTAACTCGTAAAAATAAATAAAACACGATACAAATTATTAAACCCCTACACTGCTTACTCGTAAGGTAAAATGTAAGGGACTGCGGGTAGACTGTAAATCAATTCACAACCCTAAAGTGTCAGAAAACAAAATTAGCATATTAATATGTATTGCGTACACGGGCTCAACCCATATGCTGCCACGTTGCAACGCGCCATTCCGTGAAATTGACAAGATCTGTAATTTTAGTGCGGTACTAATATTTCACTGAACATATTGTTCGATGGTCCTGTTTGATATGTTAATTGTTAATTTAAAAATAGCTAATTGAATATTGTCACGCTTTATTTTGCTATTTGTCGATGTCTTTATTTGTTTACGTAAAACATTTCGAATTTAGTGAACAATAAATATTCATCTAGTTAGAATTTTTACTATATAGAGTTTGTCTCAAATATTCTTTTATCTCAACTACATTTAAACCTCACCAGTGTGGTGTGAATTCAGTATACAGTATACACCAGTTTGTCCGTCTGAACGCGACGATCTCAGAAATTACCGCACGGTATTTTATGCGATTTTCAGCAATAAATAATAATTAATGATAAAGGTTTAGTTGTTCGGGGTCACCACAAATAAAAAGAAACTTTTGATAAAGATTTGTATCAAGTGTGAATACTGTTTGCGAATGTATTGATCAAGTTTTCCGACGCAAAGCGAGTTACTACGAACTTATGAATATCATGTCAATAAAGTGAAATGACTATGAGTCTCTAAGTGACATACAGACATTGATTTTTATGCTGTAGCTATTATATTAATGGCAGTAGTATGGCGGTTTGGCAGAGTTTGACGTTTTGGGCAGATCTATTTCCAAGCGTCCCTGGCGCCCAATGATTTCGAAGTATAAGAGCTTCTATCTCTAAGTGTAAGCCAAAGTTCTTAGGGTACACAGCTGCACAATTGACAAGGAAATGGTATTTGTTGGTAGTCGGGCTCTGTCCTACTCAGCGGCACTAATGCATGTTAAAGGAGTATTTTATTAATCTGGCTAGCTACCACCGTCCCAAAATGAAAGGTACATAGTTTTTATCGTGTTTCGGTTGCAGTTCCATGGAGTTATTTAAAAATCATGGTTATATACCGCTTACTTCTCGGCCAGCAATGTGTTACTCAGTAATAATTGAATTGCTGTATACACAGATGTCGGTGACTGCTTACAATCACGTGATCGATTGTTGCCACAAAAAACTTTCAAAGTAAGATGTTAAAAATAATGACGGAGAATTTTAAATCTAATGGAGAATATTAGTACCAGGTACCTCCTTAACCCGCAAGCTGCCGCTGCAGATGCGGCCGACCGTGTAACTGACATGGCTCGTAATTTAAACGTTCGATATTAATATTTTATTGAACTTGTTCTTATGCATCTCGTTTATATAGACACAATATCAATGTCAATACATTTTTTTAACAATTTATATATATAAATATTCTATATAAGGGTAAACCCTGGCGCGTTTGTTGGTAAATTTTTTTTTTGTCATGAATAAATCTTGTGCATTATAAAGTACTTGGTTATTGAGGTCACCTTCAGTAAAAATATCTAGAACATAAACATTACGATAGCTAGCTATATAAACATAGTAGTCACGTCATAGCTGTCACGTAACTTCATTGGCGAATGTCATAATATATTGGACGTGGCGGTATTTGGCGCATAGGACATTAACGGTCGTATTCAAAATATTGGACAAAGGATTTGAATAGCTAATATTTATCTTCAACATGCTTAATTATGAACTTAAGAATGTCCTGTCTTAAAACGCACTTCTGGTTTAGTACAATATCAGCAATCTTTTTTGAGGTGACAGTATGAACTGTCACTGCTAATATTATTCCATCATATTTATGAAGCTTTGGAATAATATTAGCTAGTAGGCCATTTCGACCTCGTTCAGGTTGGACAATTATAAAAAAATTTTGCATGATATATAGCCTTGCAAATTGCTAAAGAATGATTCAAATAAATCACTTGGTTCCAGTGATTACGCTTCGCATGCGCACCTACTCACAAAATTCGCACTCTCGCTTTATAATATAAGTATAGACTCGTAACCTCCTTTCGTCCCAGAAAATTCTTCAGAAACAGATTCATTGCCCAGAGTGAAAAGTATCCCAGTTAATGACCCACAAAATAAGTTTGAAATACGTTAAGAATCGTTTAAATATGTTCCGTCGTTTTAGTTTTAATCGTGAATAGACAAACAGAAATATAGACAGACAAACGTTAAAACAAAAACGTTAGGCCTCTATACTGATAGTAATGTATACGTATATTACAATTATAAAAATATTCGATGTACTAATTATTTTCCGTTACAGATTTATAACTACTTGTAAAAGGTATTGTATTATTGATAACACCTAATTTTCTTAAAGTAATCCAACTGTCGGGGAATCTGGCTTCTAATCCAGCAGGTACCTAAAAAGTTTAGAACCTACATGCACATTAATATTTAATTTCGCTTGCTTCAATGAAAGAAAATATCACGACGAAACTTATATACTAGTTGCATACATGCTAGTACATCGTGATGTCCCTAACGATGTCACTGTCATACCACTCTCGACGCACTGGCATAAACGACCGGGCTATATTCATTGATCACTTATAATTTATATAACATCATAATTTAACCAAAGCATTACAAATCAAGCGTCCAATATCCCAACAAACCGAACATAAAATTAACTTGTACCAACCATGTAATCAACATCGCGTACGGTCAATATATTAATAATTAATTTCGTTTATGCGCTAAACGACCACAGCACGAGCGGGTTGAGTTTTAGCCGGAAAAGCCGGCGGTCACCGCGACCATATTGGCTTTAGATCGCGTGGCGTATCGATAATTAATTAAAACCGTTATTAATACGATGGCTACAAATTCGTTTTGACGACAATCTATTAGCAGGCTATTCAACCTATATATTTTAGTTACTATACAATGCAATTCAACAGCTCTTTGTTTTACACCACAACAGTTAAACGTGGGAAAAGAAAACAGATACAATAACGAATTAGGCATAAGCGATCGACGGCCTTCTTGCTTTGAGCGATCCCTTTCACAATCGTGAGGTACAGTGTTCTAAAAGATACAGGGACGGGGTGCCCTGGAATAAGTGACAAAAAAAGATACGTGAATTTTAAACAATGTACCAAAACTATTAGTGTGAACAAACAAAATAGACAGTCATCAAATCGAAAGAGAAAACAAAAGGAGAAATGAATTATCGAAAAAATTAATGATCCATATCTTGACTCTTTTCAGTTAAAGGTACTAAAGCTCATCTTATCAATAGAGGGGGAATTTCATAGGTTCACAAAGAAGACTGTCCAGCGTTTTTGATAAATATAACTACAATAGGATTGCGCATGTTGAAATCTTAGATGTAGACCATAAAAACGTTCACACACTCACTCGCCTGCTCTAGGATTTAATACGATTTAGATGGCATAGACGTACACGAATTAACAAACAACTAAATTCCATTAAACTTTATTGTGTTACTTAAATGTCACATCTGAGATACTTCTTTTCATGGTAGCAGCTGTTGAATCAGCAGATGTGTCATTGGTGGTATATGATAAACGTTACTCATGGATACTGCAATGGTTAAAACTGAGCGTATTACCGACAAAGAAGAAAGCGGACATTCCGTTTGTTGATCACTGTTAGAAAACAAGTCAAAACATTTTACGATTTATATAGAAGACGAGTGGTGAAGTTAGCTGGGGAGGTGAAGAATTTTTAGTGAATCGGGAATCGATTGAATTAACCTGAGTGGTATAGAGCTTAGTGAACTCTGAAACGAGATTTAGAGGCACTGTCTCGTCCGTGAGTAAAGTGCATAACAGACAGGGAAGGTTACCTTAGATTCAAGGATAGAAAGAGCCTCTAAGAGTAGTAGGTTGCCTTTATCAATTTTTATATAAATAGCCGACAAGCACCGCCGCCAATGAACATTAGTAACACGAAAGACATTACCGAGTCGTTTCGCAGTTGACTCAAGCAAGAGGGTGATAGATAGCCAGGCAGAATTCACAGAAAGATAATAATACCAGTAATGCTATAAATGATTTAATAATAATACTGATAATAAAATCTCTATGCGAATCCCTACCACGAGACAGGCTGGCTTCTGTCGCCTCTTATGACACCCTGATGTGCCAGCATAGGATTGGGGCGAGTATTCTAGGTCACCCCAATACGGCAAAAATGTCACCATCTCTTCATATTTTGACTACAAAATGATTTCGCGAACTTGTCTGCAACCATTTCGTACGAGCGATTTAATAAGTCGTAACTAATGATAAAAAAACGGCGGTAAAAGTAGAAAATTGATGATGCTGGTGAGCTGAGACATTTTTATGAGGGAAAAATGCTTCTTAATATAAATTTACGCTAAGCCGCTTCGTAAGTATCGCAAAGGTGGGTTTATTATGAGCCAGCCGTTGTTTTGTTCGCGTTCCTTTATAAATCGTATATCTTAACGAACTTTCAAACAAGTTTAGCAGAAATAAGATATTTCACTGTACTAAAATTAACTTCGACATTTATTTATCTTGAAGATATTGTTCTCGTCAACGTAAAATTATCAAAATTAATTTTACGTTAATGCGACGTACAAAGTTATTTTAGAAATCAATCTTTTTTTAAAAATTAAAATATTCTTCATAATAATTGATAGAGGAATCTGTATGAGGTTACTTAATCACTCAGATTCGAATTCTGCATGCACCTCAAATTTTTCAAACTTATGTCCAAATAAGTAACTAATTTTCATTTACTATGGCGAATAAAAATGTTATGAAATCTGCATATTTCAGAGTTCCAGTGTTCTTAATGTCTGTCTGACTGTAAATGGCCATCGTGGCAGATCTTACTCTTGATATTGTGTGACCCACGCCCATTAGTACTGATGATAATAACGATGGTTTGTATGAATGTATAATAGTATTAAAGAATACCAGTTAAAAAGTGCCAGTTCCAAAGTAGCTTCCTTTCTGATGTATGCATACCTTTTTATAGTTCCAATTAATACGCTTAAAAAAGTTAAAGATATTGCGTCTCACAACGGATAGGAAGTAAAATTAACACGGACAAAAATGGAAAATCATTGTATAAAATGTCATGACACAAATTTAGCGATTATTATCGACGATGCTGCTCTTGAAGCTGAAGAGATTTATCTAGGGCAAATGATGCAGATGAACCAGGTGATCGGCCGATTTTCGAGAAAGAGGTCACAGGTCGAAGAATCTAATTCGGACGAGCAGCGTTCTAGAAACTATGACATATCTTCTTATGCAATATTCTTCAGTGCAAGAAGTGGAAAGTGTTCGACCGATGTGTTTGACTAATGGTGAATTAAAGATTTGATCTTGATAGAAACAAAAATTACGTATATAAATGAATTTACAAAATATCTATATTATTATAAATTTGAACTTGAAACTGATCGCCTTATCTGAAGACTCAAAGTTACTGTGACCAGTATACAGTGAGCTATGTTGTACAACAGTATAACAAGATTCATCGCGATGAAATTCGTAGATAAATAAAATTCTCGTCTCGCTGAATATGCCGCCAGAAGTGGCAATGGGCATATCATCTATTAAAGGACCGATAAATAACCGATAGAGAAGATAAGTCATTATATAAAAAAGTAAAAGGAACACTGGTCGCCTTCCGACGAAGAGGGCTGAATACCTGAATAAAACGGTGGGAAACCTTCACAGTGGGAAGGATTCACAGGCTCCAGGATTGGTCACAGTGCCACCTATGTTCGACAGTGGATTTGAAGAGATCGATAGACAGATAGGTACATAACTATCATACTTACATGTATGTATTTATAGATAACTATCATACTTACATGATGACATGTGATAACATGTGGCTTTTGCGGTCACTCAGCGATTCATAAATTTAAAAAACCGAATAGAGCTTAATCGATAAAAACGAAGTAACGTTTTTAATCTGGCGTTCCGCTTCATTTATTATCTGTCAGGCGGCTGCTTCGCGCGACGCGCGGGAATTGCGTGAAAAAGATTAATCAAAATTCGTTTTTAACACTGCATCGAGTTCGGCCAAAACCTATGCCAAACTTAGTAAACATTAACCACTATTTATTCTATACCAAAGTCACGGACAGACCTATTAATGGGCTGCTCTGTGACCATGTTTAACTAGTATGATAAACTCAATTTTTTTTCATTGCAACTTGTATTTTAAAGTAGGGGTGTGATATGGATATGAAATTTTTACTTTCTTCTAGGTTTTATGTGGTATTATAATCACAGAAAAAACTAATTAAATAATATAAACTGTTTGAAATGAAAACGACGCGGCTAATGTATCGGTTCGGCCGGCGTAAACCAGTCATAACGGGCTTTATTTAGGCTCCGCCTCTGTCCGAAATTATCCGAGACTTATTTATCGGATTCGGTTACTGTTTCGGATATATTTTTATTTCGGATATCAGATAGATTCGGTTACGGTTACGGAGCTCCATAACATACCTGTTTTAAAGAATCACGCAAAACCTTAAACAACCACTTATGCATTTTGCACTGTTCGAAACCTTAGTATTACGTATAGTGTTATTCTTCGCGAAGTAATAACTTTTAACGACAACATTGGCTCTCTAATACAGACAACATAATCGCGTTAAACTTTCGGTTAAAAAACAAGTTTTTTACTTTTATTTCCGTGAACAGCAAGGACGCTCGGAAGTTAAGATATTAATATGGCGCATTCGTCTGTAAAATACACACGGAATTCCACTAGTTGCAACAAGTTTAAATAAAATTTATTTTGTTGTTGAACTTACGAGTTACAAAGTTGCGCTGTACAGGCTGCATGGCTTATGTCTTGCTGTATTAGCTTGAATAAAAAATTAATCCTGCAAACGTTTAAAAAAGAAAATGTTCTAAGGCGAAAGGCGTTAGGGTTGTTGCCCAAAATTATTTATTTTCCAACTTGTTCCGTACAGTTAAGATTTACTTTATTTTATCTATTTTCTGTAATCATATGTTGCATTATTTTACTTGGTACGACTGGCCAATACATCTCACATTGTTGTAGGTACTATCCGCCTACAACGAAGTGAGCTATCTCGTTAACTTTTGTGGTAGGTACCTTCATTATTGGCGTTTATGCACCCGCACATCGTAGAGAGGCCTCATAAAGCATACTGTTTATTAGAATTCTATAAAAGTGGATAATTTTAAAACAAGAACTTCAGTATTATTAAAATTCAATGTAAGTTATCAAAAGTTTAAATTACGTTTGAATTTATTGAAATAATTAATTAGTTATCCAGACACATTTTTCGTGAATAGAAACAAAATATAGAATAGAAGAAATATTTTTCGATGTCAAATATGATATAGTATGCAAATTATACGAGTTAGATTTAAAGGCTAAATATTTTAACACTGAATGAATCAAATAAAATTAAATTATAAATGTTCAAATAATAAACACAACACTTCATAATATGCATATGCCACAAAAGATAATTTAAAATAAATTTAATAGAATTTAAAGCTCATTCTATATTGAAACGTTTCATTATGTTTTTTTTCTTTACGGTATGATCATTGCAATATTACACACTTAGCATTATACAATATCGTTATAAAAACTATAACAATACTCGCTAGCATTCATTTAGAGCAAATTTAATATTTCGCATCAATGTCAAATAAAACCTAGTAATGTTATTTGAGTTATTCGTAACCTTTTAAATGTCCCTCACAAGTACCGTTCTGTCAAACAAGTTAGGAAGATTTCAGTTCTTAAATTTGTTTTAAATACTGTGTTGAGTTAATTTTAACTTTGAAGCCGTAAACGATTCGAACAATCTTTGCATTCCCCGAGCATCCTGCTAGTCGGTGAATTATTCGTTTTCACAGAGAAAAGGAGTAGACCACGAGCGAAGTCATGTTGAATTTAGTTCCGTACCAGCCTCACGAGCACTGCGATGGGAGCTGGTTAGTATTGCGTTCTCTTTGCATCTTAGTGCAGATCCTTTCGTTGGTCTTTTGGTCTTTTGAATAGTCTGCATGGATACTTACGTTAATTAAACAACATTTAATTTTGTTTCATAGTCCGCTGTCTGCAAACAGCGAAGGTTGGTTCGGAGTTAAGGACGGACGTAGTTCCTTATATCTTAATTCGTATGTCGTTATTAAAAGTGTAGTCATAATTAAAACGATTTACAACGAGCTACGATTTGCAAGTATTTTAAGATTTCTTCGACATTCCGCAAACATCGCGGCGCTGAGCGCTAACCTTCGCCCGGTTCAGCATACAAAGTTTCCTTGTTTCATTAATTAAATACAAAATTAATTATTTTGGGAACACTGAAACATTTTGCGGAATTTTACGTCTAATAAATAAATTTAAAGTCCCCTTATTTTGTGCGAGGAGACCGTTTAAGATCATGGTTGTGTTTTAATAATTATTATTTCGTAAAACGAGGGTAGGCTGTTGTGCGTATACAGCTTGTTGACGGTGGATTTGTAGGTTGTGAACATTAGGCTCCAAAACATTTTCCGGGTAATACAAAACACTGGATTATGTTTTCAATTTTTGCGGTTTGGAGGTATCTATACGACGCTGCTCTTACATGGATTGGGGCAAGGTTATACCACCAGAGCTAACCCTTGTACCACCTGGCAGCTAAACCGATCAGAATGTTTTATTTCAGCCGCTTGAAGGCTTTGTCACTTGAACCCATAGGCGGTTCGTTGCAAAACACAAGTCTCTCCCGACTCCGAGACCCGAAGCGGTTTTCACAAAATGAGCCTTTATTGCAATGCCTCGTTACAATCACCGACAAGGACCGCTATCTGACAATGAAAACAAAGACCGGTTGTTAAATGCACTTCTGAATAATGGTCTTTTTTAAATATGTAGTTTCGTTTTTGAAATGGAATTTGTTGTGTACTCCTCTGAACTATATGGATGATGTAATGATTTCCAAAGAAGTGATTACTGGACGGTTGATGGATTATGGAAAAAAAAATTATTTTATACTACTGAAGTACTACTGAGTAGTGAAGCGAAACTATAAATTATCCCTAAGATAATGCGGAGAATTTCTGCTTTGCTCAAACCTGGACATATTAGTAACCTCGTTTGACAATTCTTTCACAAAATGATAACGATGCGAATAAAACTGCCTATGCCAATAAAACTGCTAGAATGGCCAGTAAAAAATATGAATTAAATTATCTCTTTACATCGGATCGGCAATGTCTTCAAATATCAAAGAACACGTTACACGTATTCTTTCATAAAATCAACGTCCACCAAAGTGAACGAGTAAGTAACTTGAACATCAGAAATTCAATATAATATTGAACTTTTGTGCACATTGAATAGTTCGCCTCCATTGAAGTGTCGACAGAATTGGACGGAATACACTAAGTTGCTCGGTGAGTATAACAATTCACATTTCTCGGCATCTTTGAATTGTGCGATGTCGCCCAAGGCGCATTGTACTGCACTTTTGCCGCACAAGGAATTTTACCTTTCGCTCCTAATTTTATTTTGGTGTCGATGTAATAAGAGCCAGTTCAGTTCATTTAGTGGAGTTTAGTGAGGTATCACTTGTAGCCCTAAACTTTATGTCAATCGTAAGTGAGTAATAAATAAGTAAATTACCAAAATCAAGATAATAGTAAACGAATTGTGTGTATTACTATGCCTTGTTAAAATTTTAATAGGTGACAAAAGAGAAGAGAATAAGTTGTCACAGCTTCTCATGAATATGAAATTGGCGCGTCCAACACCTGCCGTCGACTAAGAAAATAACTGGTAGTACATTACAAATGAATAACTAATGAATAGAATTACGGGATTGACTTGTAGAAGGATTGTTGCTAGTCAAACAGCTTTAGAATCATACCAACGTGCACCTAGGTCGCTGAAAACACTTAATTCAAAATTAAATTAGGGAGTATATATAGCTTCAATTTTTTCATTCCCAATACAATCCTCGGAGTAGATTAAAATGCTGCGATGATATAATTGAATCCCAGATTCATTTTAGTTTTAGCTCCCGTGTGGCTGTTTCAATATTGCAGTGATAAATACGGTACAGCTGCATGAAATAAAATTGATTTACTAAAATGTTAGATTCTTTATTAGTTAAACTTCGTGCTATGCGTGTGCATGACTATTGATGAATAAAATAAAATAAATACATGTACTTATGTACACCTGTTAGAACTACTATTTTATTATTCTATTAAACATTCACATCTTTACAACGATACGAGTTTAGATTAAAACTATCTGGGGTGTATGATATTCCATCAGGCTACATCAATCTGCTCTCCACACAGATGCTGTCTCGCCTTTTGGAAATCTCTGAGCGTTAAAACCCCTATTGTAATTCCAACAGAAGTCATACTTAGTATTAGGGACTTTCACCTGCTTGTCTAACTATAAAGAATAAAATGAAGAAGTATATAATATAAAATAAATGATTTTAGAATGAAGCGTGAAATTTTTTACGTGGTGCATTTGCTGTGCCCTGCAGGTCATCATTGCGTCAGAGACGCGGTAATGCCCATGTGTTTTAATGTTAACAGCAAATGCCCTCGCATGCCCTTCGGAAAAACTGCAATTTTTTCGATTTTCCTCGTTCTGTGAATTTGAAATACATACATTGAGAATATATATAAATTAATATATATCATGATTTTTTATGATATATATCAAATTTTATATTATTGAGTAATTTTTGGCGTTTGTTACTGTATTTCTACTTCCCAAATATAGATGGTGTTGGAGTGGAGATAAAACATACTGCCTAATATAAGTTCTAATCCATAAATAGCAACACTTCTGCCGCTATTAATGCCGTCTGTCGTGTCAGAAAAATTTGTTTTTTAACACATATGCAAATAGTATAAATGAATAATACAATAAAATAATAATATGGATTTCATACAAAATGGATATATATCAAACTTTTGATATATATCGGATATATATCATAAATATCCGATATTTTGATATTTATAATAAATATCGGATACTTCCAAACCCTGATATTTTCACAGTCTATCGGGATTCAATAAAACTTTATAAAAAAAAATCGACTTCAAAAAGAAACCTGCAAAAAACGACCGAAAAGCGAAAATTAAAATATATATATATATTATATATATGCACATATATCTAATAATGTTTTTTTTTTATATATTTAAATGTTTTAAATTGGGGCCTAAATAGGTAATTGGTAATACGCCAGGTTCAATGTTGCATCATTGCACCAAATTATTAGTATTATATTCCGTTATTAGTTAAGGTGTTTGAATTGCTATGCCTTGCTGTGTGCGGCTAAGCGCCGACGTAATTATTTATTAAATATTTATTGTATCTTCTAAAAGGCGATTACAAAGGGCGGACTAATATGCCACTCTCTACTTGTCAACCCAAGTGTAGGCGACAGTTTCCGGCAGGTAGGGAGAACATATGACTTGATATAAAACAGTAACAATGACGTGTAAAGGATTTAAATATATAAAAAAAGTAATATTAGCTAAACATAAATAATAATATATTATACATATATGTATATATTGCAGCTGCTTACTCGTTTTAAAAGTACTTCCTTATTTTGAAGACAAAGTTAATCCATCCATACCCAAGTTTTGCCTATAATTGATTACACAGATGAATGCTACCCGAATCTATCAAAATAACTTTGAATAAACTATGAGTAGACCGCCACCGTGCTTCTGAATATCGATTCAAATTAAAATAGCTTTCAATTCATCAAATGCGTGATTCTAAAATTATTCAATTATTATACTCAATTTTAAACGAATTCATCTTTCCTTTTCTTCGTATCTTAACGATAAATTTCATTATCGCCGCACTACCCATGACAGAGTACGGACTCCGTTCTTCGGCGAATCTTAAAATAAACATTCCATCACTCAACACCTGTTTCTACTTCGCTTTTCAGCGAACACGCCTCGCTGCTAGATATTAGAAAAGCGTCTTCCAAGAGCTTAGTGTGATTACATTTTCAAACGAACATCGCCGTTAACAGATTAAATATATTTGTTTAAATGAGGAATCACGTCATTGGCTCACTGTTAGGGACAATCTTAAATTACATCTTAAAATTTTTAAAATATGTTGTATGTTTACGTATGCATATATTTAAAGTAAGATTATTTATTATATATTTTATATGAAAATAGAGTAAAATCCCTTACGTAATTGAAAAATATTAACATTCTATGACACTGCATTTGATAATTTAAGTAGTGAGCTGTTCGAAATCCTTGAATAAGAAAGCGACACTAGTCGTTCTATGTTCCCAACTTCCTTCAAACCGAAACATGTTTCGCGGTTTATTTCATTTTCAAGAACATTCACCGCTGTCTCAAACGCTATGCACTGAACCTTTACAAAGGTCTCACTACAAACGATCGAATTATGTCCTGGGATTGTCAACAGAGTGAGGAACCGAGACAATGTCATTAATTTTTTAGCGATGACGAAATACAAAATGTTCAAAATTAATAGCTGCAGAGTAAAAGCCATTTAATGTAATATAAAGCCATTTTTATTTTTTGCGATGGTTATTTATTGCTTGCAGTCCATATATACATCTGGGACATGTAGTTTTAAGGAGCTGTAGGGTAATGATTTGTTTTATCGCAGTAGTGATTTCATCTCGTGTTTCCGTTGGTGAGACAAATCCGGAACGAAATTCTACCTGTATGTTAGTGTAAGCTCCTATTTATTGTTTCATTTTGCCTGCAATATTGCATCGTCTATTGAATTACGCTAGTGTCTGCAATAAACACATCTTTTCTACATGCTAAAATTGAAATTGTTTCAGTTCATGTTGTAACGTTAAAATTAAAGATGTAGATATTTTAAGAAGATATAATGTATTTAAGATTTCCTGGCGGTTACAATGACTAAAATACAGTAGTTACAAGATTAAGAAACTAAAAAGAAGGTCACTTGTAAGTAAGAAGGTAGGCCCGTCGCTTCTCTGGCGGGCAGCGCACGGAGACCTCGGCGATTGGAGCGTGCATTTAGGGCGCACGAGACGACCGGAGTCCCCGGCGTTCAGCGCACGGAGACCTCGGCGACTGGAGCGTGCGTTAAGGGCGCACGAGACGTGTAGATTGTCTGGTGTTCCGCACACGGAGACCGCCTTAACCAGGCGTGCGTTAGGGCGCACGAAGTATGTAGATCAGCATGAGACTCCTTCAAGTTATCACTGTTGTGACCCACACGTGAGAGACTGTCAGCGTCGAGATCCAAGAGTTGCGACTCACACGCGAGGAAGACTGCTAGAGACTGGTAGTGTAGAGATCCAAGACTTGCGACCCACACGCGAGTAACTGCTTCAAGCTACCAGTGTTGTGACCAAGACGCGAGAGACTGAGAGACTGTTAGAGAGTCCGATAGAGAGTCACAGCTCGCCTTTTATATGTCGAATCTTCTGGAATGATCTTCTTATTATGTTCTATTTACGAATTTAAAATTAGTATTCAACGGGAATAGGAAAGGATAGAAATAATACAAATTAAAAACAAAGTAATGATGACAATAATTTAGGACGTTTGTCAAATATTTGACAACAATAACAAAACATTAAAACTAATAAAATATATAAAGAAATTACAGAATAAATGGATAAAAGATACAGGAAATTATAAAAGAAGTTAACAAAAGGAGTATTATAAGAGTTACAAACTATGCGAGTGCCAAAATACTAGATATAAAAACATGTAAGTATTGTAAATACTACAATGTTCAGTCTATCTTGAAAATCAATTGTGTTAAGTTTACAACCTATGATTATTTGGCTGGTTCGGTTGTTGATTACATCCATAATATATCGCTCAGTACTTTTAGTTTTATTTCTTTATTTATAAAACCTTCACCATAACTGCTATCTTTTGTATGCTCTCTACGTATGTTATTATCGGAGGTGTCCTGACTTTTATCTCAAAGAAAAAAAAACAGGTCAAATTGTATTACCTTAATCCAGTTTAACTTGCTATACAAATAGATGAAATATTGCTATTAATTACCTACTTGTATTTTTGACTTGTCATTATTTCCCACAAATGACATCACAGGCTATAAAAGCAAAATTCAATCTTTTAGATGTAAGTCGTACTGCTAATAAAGTATAGTGACAGTGAACTGAAATGTTTTAATATAGAAACGTCCCCTAAAATATATATAGCTTTTTCTTACATGTATGAAGTAGTGATTCTATTTTGTTTAATGGAGACGAGACACCATTGGCCGATATTTGAAATCATTTTTTAGGCTAAACTAATATGCTACCTGCTGGTCCTATGAGAGTAAAAGTAAAAAAAATCTGTCCGTTTCTTTTATTGTGTGAAAAAAAACACATTTTCGAAGCTATAATGAAAGCAAAATTCCAAACACAAGTATATTTCATACTCACACGGATTATTACCTTACAATACATTCGTTGTGAACATAACACGTTGGAATTATGAAAACTCAACAGCGACTTTACTTGTTTGAGCTGTGAGAACAATGGGCTCGGTTGCGGCTTATATTTTAGAGTCGAATGACATTGTGTTGTAACCTATTAACTTGATTTCATTTAATTTTACAATGACGTATGTATATATGTATGTGCTTTCTGCAAAAATTGGAAATTTTATTTTTGTACACGACATGATTATATATATAAACGTATTATATAAATATCATGAACATTGATAATGATATAAATGGTGCCACTATCATATTGTCTTCTAAGATGGAAACTACGGACCTGCGTCTTGATGAATCCCACTTCATAATACCGTGGGTGAACCGTTTCGGGAAATTTAATATACATAAAGAGGCTCAGTGCTTTAAATACAAGGAAGGTTAAAAATATGATTAAACTTTCGTAGAATATCTATAAAAGATTATAATTTTAATTCAAAAATAAAATAAAAAAAGTTTTAATTTGTGACGTCCATTACTTTAATAATTGATTTAATCTCATGGAAACGTTTCATGTCCTAAAAAAAATAGGAACCGAGGTATGATAATTTTTTATCCTCTTTCCAAAAGCAAGGTTTTGTAAGTCGAACCTTTTCATTTGTTACAATGAGACTATGAAAATGTCGTTGCTTACAATCGTTGGTGGTCGTCACTGCTACTCATTTCTAAACAACCTAGTCGGTTGAAACCTTATACTTGCAAAATATTTGTTTCACCGAGATAATGTTAATAATTATAGTAATAACAATAATGATATACATTTTATAAAATAATGTAATAATTCTGTTAACACAATAATATTTATTGTCAACCATAAATACGATGAGTGTTGCCATAATTTGTTAATATAAATTTATTTTAATTACAATATTTGTTAAAGGTGTGCCCTATGTCAAACTGTAATCCTGTGTCAGATGAAACCCATAAAGTGACATTAATTGATATTGCTTTACAATGTTTGATAGCTTTAGCAGTAGATATAGAACATTTTAAATATTCATACTTAACCAATTGAAATAAAAAGACTCAAATATTTCATAATCCCTCAGCTTTGGGTACGTTGGGTGCAGTCGGATTAGTGCGGACACACTCGTAAAACCTTCAATATATGATGCCGATTATTCTATTTGCATTATTGCTTTATTATCACTGCGTATGGAATTTCATACACCAGATTAACAGAAAATTATTCGATTCAAAATATTTCCTGTTGGTTGCTTGCTATCAGGGGGGATTACCTGAAAAGGTATTCTTTAATGGGAGTTACAGTTGTTTGAGTTTTATACTGAGGTGTTTGAGACAAAGGCGATATTTTTAAATTTAGTAAAAAATGGGTTTTAGGGCATAATGTTTATCAATAATTGATTTCAACTCAACCGCCCATCTTGGTATTCTGCTAAACAACTGACGAGGCAATAGCTTCTATTGGATATTACTAGGCTCTGTACCATCCTGTTTAATCTCGATGGTACTCGTGCTTGTTAGTAGGGCTCTTTAGGTGCCTTGCAAACTGTTTCCTTTGAAAACAGACTCTTTTAGGATACGAATGTCTATAGGCCGTGGTCACTACTTACCACTAGAAACTCGTCTGCTCGTTTGTCAGATGTTTACAAAAAAGTATCTTTTAAAGATTGGAAATTTAATTAAATTATTTCTCTTCATTGTAGAATCTTACAATATTGGTGTTTCTTGTATCTTCTACGGTCGCTCAAGAATAGCTGAGCACGGCTGGGCGTTTCACAGCTTATCCAAAATGCAGAGAAAATTGATATTGTCACATATAAAATTGTATTAACGACACTGGAAAAATTCAATTACCTACCCAAGAGGTACCTACCACTGTTATTATTCGTCAATTTGACAGTTTCATATAATTGTGAGTTTGTGTTGGTTCACAGATTCGTATTGTGAGTAAAAGTTTTAAATTGGACCTCATTAAAGGTTACAACATTAATATTCATACAATATGGAAAGTGTTTTCCTGACACATAATCTGGTAGCTTCAATTGCTGATAGAATAAATGAACTATTGGTTCACTACATTACTCTGAAAACCTCTCTGCTTTCACATAAGATACACGAGCATCCAAAGAGAATAATACGTCAGGAATATTGGCAGAAAGTCTTATATTTGATTTGGTAACTCTATTACCCATCCAGCTTCTCACTGCACTTTTCGCTCGAGTGGAGTTTTATAAATTGCGGAGTTATGAGCGTTTACATTTTACACGTATGTGACCATAAACAAGGAATTACAATTAGGTGCTTGTTCTTTATCCTAGTTTCTTAGGTGCTTGTTCTTTATCCTAGTTTCGTCACTTCCATATAGTTTGTTAACGCCAGAAGCCATGTCCAGTATACAACACTCCAGAAATTATAAGATATAATGACAAGGAGTTGAGAAACGAATGCCTGGTCGGTGAGAAGTGAAGACAGTATTGATCGTCTGATTCCATTATTTGTGTAACCGAATCGATGAAGGTAGGACTCTTATTATTCATTTAAATCACTATATGGTTAGAGACTTCTATTTGATGGTGATAAGTTTTTTTATATCTGTCTGGCTACCTATCACGTTCTGTTTAATACGAAGCATGGAATATTGTTATCGTGTTTTGGATGATGCTGTAAAACTAGGTAACATGCGATTCTCCGCTTATTTTTTGATCAGTAACGCGTCGGTGACGCCTCTGACGTGATAGACTTCCGCGGGCGGTGGTGCGGTGACATTTGCATATGAATATATCTTCGCGTCTGTCTACTATTAATACTAATAATAAGACATAGCTAAGTGAAACAGTGTGACTTTGTAGAATTAGTTACGATCTTCTGTAAAATATTATGGTCTTAAAACAGCACTCCAATTGATTTTAATAAAAACGACAGCTAAACTGCTGCATAGTGTCCATATTTGTATTCATACGACGCGTTCAGGTATTCATGGCAAGAGTTTGCTCCGAATATTTGACTAGCCCGTGCTCCACCATTAGGTATCCAGACAGCGTTGGTATTTTACAACGAAAGCGCTTTGCAAGATGCGATGCGACCGTCGTGAGCGTGTACTTATTAGGGATGTTATGGATATGAAATGATGGATTTGGATAAGGATACGGATATATTAATAATATTTTACCGGTTTCGGTTACGGTTACGGATATGAAATTATTTCGGATTATCCGATTGTTTCGGATAATTTCGGTTACGGATAATAGATGATTTACGAGTTGGAAGAAAAATATAACGTATTTATAAAGTTTGACTTTGTTTCTAACTATAATGTGGTATATCGTGATCACAGAAAAAACAAATTAAATAATAAAAACTGTTCAAAATGAAATGGCGCGGCTAATGTATCGGCTCGATCAGCGTAATCTTGTCATGACATGCTTTATTTAGACTCAGCCTCTATCCGAAATTATCTGAATCTTTTTTATCGGATTTGGTTCGGTTTCGGATATATTTTTATTTCGGATATCCGATAGTTTCGGTTACGGTTACGGAGCTCCATAGCATCCCTGGTACTAATATGATTATTGGTCTTGTGAGGAACACCGTCTCACCAATACTCTCCTTTATTTGCACACTTAAACACTTATTATTATTATTACTTATTAACTTATTACTGAAGCACAGCAGCGAATCAACTCTTCGGGCCAAATGTTCAACAAGAACTGACCGTCGACACGTTAATACTTGTAACATCGATTCCGTTGACTTAAACGCCATCTTGATTAACATGTTACTTTAGTCAAATCAGATACTCTTTACGTAGAGTTTAAAATTGTTAGGAAACACTAACAAATATTCAGTTAAAGTTGAAAATCATAACAGTCTAGTTTGACTAATCGAGTATTGTTTTAAATGTCTCTATTGAGTTGATTGTACACATTTTATGAAGATACAGGTATCTATCTACATGCATGCACAATGTATTATGGTATTATACTTTCTAGACTTGCGTAGCACGTCCTTCCATCCCACTAACGAAACATGCATGATAAATAAAACTATATACAAAGATATATATAACAAGAAAGACACATCAAAGACACGTTTTTGCTTCCCCCACTGAGTATTATCAGGGTAGGTAGACTCTAAGAGTGTTAGTCACAAAGTTCGCGGGCATTCAAAACAATGTATATTATACACCTATTTTTATACTGACAATTCTAATTTTAGCCATGAGAACTATCCATGATCGATTGATATAATAATCCGGAATAATGATTGGAGCTAGAACACCTTTGATCCCGTATCAAGGCAACATGACTGCAGTTATGTACAAAACAGTTGCTATTGATGGAATTGTCAGACCATTTAGAATAAACCATGGGCACTAATTTGTATTGGTCGACGATAATGCCCCGGGCACATCGAGCTCAACGAGATAATGCTGCTCTCAGTGAATACAACATCACAAGATTAGACTGGCGCCGGCTCGCCTGACTTAAATCCAATCGAGCATGCATGGGACGCTGTTAAGCGAGCTGTTTGGAACCGTCAGCCACTTCCTCAGACCGTGCCAGAGATCAGGGAAGCCGTTGTTCAAGAATGGGACAGGTTGCCGCAAGAAATGCTGGATAACTTGATCCTCAGCATGCCCAGAAGGATTTCCGCATGTCTTCGAGCCAGAGGAGGAGTGATATTATGCTAAATGAAAACCATTTCAAATAAATATAGTATATTTTTTGTATAATCCTCTTTTTTCTTTCAATCAAATTTCCTTCACATTCGCATTAGATTTGAGTAAGCTAATTTTTATTACCAAAAAATTATTAAAGGGTTTTTTTTCTAATTTCATAAACTGTATTTTTAGTTAAAAAGCATATTCTATAAACACTTTTTCTTGATAAAGTTACAATTATAAAAAATATATCTATTTTTCCTAGTGATCGCAAAGTTTTTTTGATGTGTGTATATTCAACTTGCATATCGTGAGTATTCGTTTCATATTTATTTTGTTACGGCTTGACGAACAAGCCGAAAGACAATTATATGCTAAGTGGCTAGCGTTGCCTACAGACATGTTTAACTCCAAAGGAGTTAGCAGCATATGGTTAACCATGTAGAAGCGCCTTGCATACGATGTTTTTGAAGAACTACATGGCATAGCGCTTCGGGAAAATCTGAGAAGAATGGTTCCGGTCGACGCGGACGGACCTTTATACTTTGGTGCAGGTATGACGACGAAAAGGTGACGTTGGCACAAATAAAAAAATGTAATTTTATTCTCCGGTGAAGGGTCCGACGATGGAAAGGTGACATTGGCAAAAATTGAAAAAGTTCCTTGCATCACTTGCCATTATAAAACTGATAGAACACCCATAAAAACCGAAACCTAAAGACTATCTATTTGTTATGATCAGGTTTAAATTATAGGTTTAAATAATTTTAAAATTTCACATATAAATATATATAGTACATATGACACGAGCCCCATAAGCGGGTTTTCTTCGTCCCGGGAATTTAGGTATTTATAAAGGACGTTCACGGGCGGCCATGGCCGTTTATAATCAGATGGCGATTCTGCTAGTTTATCCTTGGATATTGTAAAAGATATGTTAAAATCTTATATGTCTCAACAAGAAAATAACGATATTATCCTTGGCACGGCAGTGTACTGTACGGAGCAGTAAATCTGCAATTATAAGGATAAAGGTAACATGTGATTATGTGTAAGATCTTTGTGAGATGGCGTTGTACGTTAATTATTACAATTATGTCGATGTCATCCTGTAAGACGTCAAGGTGTAAAGGTGACCTTGCGCCTTTTTTGCTTTAGCTTTACTCCGCTAAGTAGCATTGTCAGACGTGTCATAAGGAACTTCACTATATTGTTAAATTTATTAATTTAATTAAAACTTATCATGATCACCACCGTTCATGGACACCGTAACATCAAAGTAATCGTCAATAACATGGGCCAAGAAGCAAACGGCGAACCAGCTAATTACCAACTCTTCGACTCTGCTACCAAAACAGGTTCAATACGTTACACTGTTGAACCTAGAAAAGTAGTAATTAACCAGACAGGTAAAAACTTCTACCACAGACCTTTAGTACCGTCAGAAGTAAAATTAATGATACAGAACACAATGACGGTGTACAGAAACAGACACCACGGACAGAGAAAATTAGCACCTTGGGTTTTCGTACGGACACAATATGACAAGTACGTATTTCGAATTATTGTTTAAAAAAATTAATTGTTATACTAGATGTCATTATAATTACAAACAGTTCTCGAAAAAGTCAGCTTAAAAATTCTCCTTAGCTTGTGTGAATTGTGCACTTGGTAGCGACGCCACGAGGATCGAGTTAATGAACGCCACTACGAAAGCGCAGTAGCACGGAGTGATGAGACACGAGTGGGCACGATGTGCGTTTTTAGCTCCTTCAATTTTTAATATTTTAGTATGTCAATGTGAGTGAAATAATCTATACTAATATTATAAAGAGAGCGCGCGAATTTTGCGAGTTTGTGTATATGCGGAAAATAATCTCTGAACAGGTACCTATTTCTTCCGGATGGACATAGGCTAAATATGAATGTATGTATATAATATAAGGCCGCTAGTTAAAAATAAAACTATATTTACTTAAGTATGAGTAATAAATATAAATATAGTATATAGTCCCTGTGTGTTGTGTTCATTCTTTCTTCGCCTCCACGTGAAAGCACTTTTCTAAACGGTAGTAAAAACAAAGAATAATGTTCATAAGTGTATTTACGAAATACCTAAGTGATTCAATAACATTAAATTTGAATTTGTGTCGTAGATGGCATGTAAATCAGATCTTACAAACGACTAAAATCCGAAAAATAAACATTTATCGTGTTACAAACTTCTGCCATGAGCGGAAATCCAAGCCAAGTATCTGTTTGACAGGCAAAATCACTACTGAACTAAAGGGCATTCAGTAATATCAAAACTCCATTAAACATCTTTGAAAATCTATCGAAATTTGACTATGACAAATATTTAGTAATTACTATTACCTTCTTATTTAGTATTTTTTCTTTTTTTTTTTTAATAGCTGACAAACGAGCAGAACAGCCAGGAAATGAGAAGAAGGTAAGAAACAGAACTGGCTCTCAAGCCCCCAGCCGGAACACGACGAGTCGTTTGGTGGCTGACTCAAGCAGGAGGGTGGTAGCTAGCCAGGCGGCAGGATTCACGGAAAGATAATAATACCACTAATAATATTAATGACTTAATAATAATACTGATAATATAATCTTTACCCGAAGCCCTACCACCAAGCAGGCTGGCTTCTGTCGCCTCTTACGACACCCTGTTTTGCCAGCATGGGATTGGGGGGAGTATTCTACGCCGCCTCAATATATTGTTATTGTTATGATTGACTTCAATAAATATCAAAAGTTTATGGTATAAAAAGACGTCCAATAAGGTATAATTATTCATGTAAGCTCGAGCTCAACGAGCTATTGATTCGTAACTCTATGGATTATGTATCGTGAGATGTAAACGCTGCCTATGTTAAACTTTGTTTACCAACCATTAAAATGATTAATTGTAACCCTAGCTAACTTAGACGCACTACCTAATACACCACAATAACACTGAGTGGTAATACTTGTAACTTGACTGTTTTCTAACGTTTTAAATAAATTTTCGATGTAAGTATCATAGTCAATTTATATAAGTATTAGCAACTCAAGCTAGTCTATGATTGGAAGGACAGTAAACATGAAGGTGTCGAGCTGCCTTTTATAGTTCTCAGAACAGGTCAAAGAGCATCAACAAAATTAAAAAAGATAAAAAAAATAATAAAGGTTGCATCTAATTAGTATAAAATTTAATTTACGTAAGTAAGAATAAAGCGTACTTAATTTACAGATAGAAAAATACATTGTTTTGTGTGACATTACACGTCATAGTAATTGTGTAATAGTATAAATAATATTTTTTAAGATACAATGAAATTGTTTTTTTAATTTATTTATGAGTAGCAAGATTAAGCCAAGGCTCAAAGACGGGAACACGACACATCTCCACATAGTGTAACATTTGTTAGTGATGACGAAATTTGAAATCAGAATGAACGGGGATGCCATATAAAGGACGCTCTAATTTACTACTAATGAAAACAATATATCTACGCTTATATCCAGACACTATTAGGAATATTTGTGATGCTGTTGGTACAATTTGGTATCATAAATCACCAAGACCCAAGTCCAAATATTTATCTGTCCCTCATGTCCAGCATGGCTGGTATCACACGCGGAAGGAGGATTAAGTTGAAATCAAATTAATACGGTGTTCTAATGCAATTAAACAATGCCTACTTGCCTCTGTGATTCACGAATGTAATAATAAAAGCAATATTTACTTGGAGAAATTTCACCGAATTTGTTAAAACCATGATGTAAACAGAACTGACGGCCATAGATCTGAGATGTATCCGTTGATAATCTGTCCCTTTTTATTATTTGTGACACAAAAGGAAACCGCCGGCAAATCCCCATTTTCAAATAAGCTGCCGCTTTTGCGCCCTTGCAATTTTTTCGGTACAATATAAATTTATTTGTTTTTATATATTAATAAGTCTACATGTTTCGACTTACTCTATGAAACTTATCTCATTTATAAGGAAACTGGAATTAGTGATTTATCGTCATACCCAATAGATTTTTTGTTTTCGTTTTCTGTCTTTCCTTATTTATTACTTCATTTGATTCTGAAGGATAAAAAAAATCATATCTATTAAATCACGAGTTTGCCATCTTTCAGGAGGACTATATTTTTTAAAGCCCGAATCGTCAGGAATTTCGAAAATATTTAGATTTATTTCAGTTTTGGATTAAACACTGAGATTGCAATAAAAAGTACTAGATTTCACTATTGAACATTTACATTAAAAAAAAATAGCTTGCAGTTTCAATTTCAATGGTCGTGATAAAGGCATTCGTTACACACTAAGGACATATTATACAACCAAATACATTGTCGATAATCACTTCTTTAATAGATATCTACTTCGTGAAGTATTTTAATGCTCTAGTTTCAACCGCTCAAAATGGTCATTGATAAAACACTTCATAAGGACAAAGTGTTTAAATAATATTACAAAGAACCTACCTTTGCTTCACTGCCGTAAATACTAACTTTATCAAATCGCACCCACATTCTAAACTATTCTTACTCACCAGGTAGCTTTGAATTTCCGAAAATAAACTTTTTTCCTATCCCGTGGAAATAGATCCATTTGTTGCGATACAAAGTTTTGTAAGCCGTTTTCATATGGTATCATAACAGACAATCAGACAGCAATATGTAATTTAAAGTTATATTTATTTTTATTTTAACAAGAAGTTTGATGTTATCTTAAATCTTAATAAAATGTTTTTGTTGAAGTAATTGAATGGTATATAAAGAGAGCGCTCATGAAATATCACAAAATCAAAATACAACCATATTTTTGGTCGAAATTTGCTAACTATTTACAAAAGCCAAAAGTTTTATTTTGAACTTTTAATATTGATTTAATTCACATTACATATCTCAGCTTCTAGTCGTAAAAAAGATTATTCGTTTCGCAACCGCGGAGGTCGCGCCCCAAAACTTTATCTTTCCAGTGAAAACACCCGCAAATTCTGCCTTGAAGGAGTTTCATTAAGAGAATATATATTTGGGGCATTAACTATCAATACTCAAATGTATGTGTATAATGTCAATACGAGTATTTCTGCCAGCAAGTTCAAATATTATATTTTATTAATTAATTTTCTATCATGAAATAACATCGTATTGTTGGTGTTCGTGCGTACGGGTCGGGCGAGCGGTCTACAGCAACGGCTTGGTCATCGCCATTGCGCCAGACGAACCGCGTTGGCCTGGAAGCAAACACGCGCCTCGTGATCTTATTTCCATTGCAACACAGCATTCCAGTCCAATAGTTTCATTTCCAATCCATTTCATTCCTACTTAGTTTCTAGTACCAATTTCTTTAGTATATTAACAGTTGGGCATCTGGGGATAATTGCATTGTATGTATGGAATTTACGATATTCTATCATTCTGTAATTTTCACATAATCCATCTTTTTTTTGCACACAATAAGTTAATGCTTGACAGCAATCCCACCTGATGGTAAGTGGTGATGAAGTCTAAGATGGTGAACGCACTCACTTATAACTATTCACTTTCCTCTTGAAGACGTTATAAAAAGGCGGAACAACGACGCGGGAAAGTTACACCGACGACGCAAACCCTCAAACCATGTCTTTGATCAAGCAGGGGGTTAGTAAACTTCATATTTTTACGAACAGTATGGAGAGCTCTCAGGTTTTCTTTCGATGTTTTCTTTTAACGAAGCAAGTGACAATCGGTTTTTAAGACACGCAAATTTGAATTTTTGCAGGTTTGTGTAGCTCTGTACTAGGATCCACGTGCAAAGAGCGCCGTTCAAACTTCTTGGCTATCACAGCTTCTGGATTTCTATAAGAATACTAAAATAGTTCTTTCAAATAACGATGTGTCGTAGAATCGTTTAGTCATACTGTAAGTAAAACTCCAAGATACCTGAAACTTGTTCCCTTTTAAGTTTCCAACTCGAGAAAACTAAACGTCTTGAGGTGAAAAACTTTAGCATCAGTTACAGGCAGCTCTGCAAAGAACAAAGACACTGTAATTTCTCATTCGTATTCGAAAACTTTAAATATAAGAACAAAGTTTAATCAATAAAGTGAAGGTTACGCTTCATTAGGTATACAAAGAAATGCAGGGGTTTTTAAAGATATGGAAATACCAACGGATTTGCCAAACGCTTGGCGTTGATCTATTTAAGCCCATGGACATTTGTAGACAATCTTAAAGAGATCTATCTCAGCTCCACTCACGGCTTATGGCAGAGTACGGATCTTACCTCATAATTGAGCAGGACTAAACAGTACTTAGCCACGTTCTGAGTGTGCCGAATAATGGTGATTGCCAACTCAAGTGTCGGAAATTCTTATGCCATCCAAAGGCGTCAGTCATGGCTTGACGACTGCTATCTAACCTGTTCAAAAAATTGCAATAGTTTAAATGATTAGTATATTTTAGACACTGTCTGTTCTACGTAAGGGAGGTAATTATATCGGGGGGGGGGGGGAGGTAGATATTCTACCAGGCAACGTGGTTAAATTTTTTCTAAGTTTGAAAATTTTCTATTCATGTTATAAGACTGTTTTATTTTGTATCTTAAAATAGGAACGTATACAGCAAAAGAAGTAAACTACATGGCCTGACACTTATGTTAAAACCTTTTTGATATCATTTCCAACACATGTAATGCAGAAAGCCTCGATGCCTTTTTATGTACATATATGGTGGCGCGATGTCTAATCCTTTAGTCGAAAATTATCACACTTCCATTACTAGAAAAATGGTGCCTAGATTCTCGGGTAGTTGAAGACAACATATTTTAATTGTAAATTTATTTAATCACTGAGGTATTTGTAAATACACTTAAGCACGTTGTATTTTACTTCTACTACAGTTTTGAAAAAGTGCTTTAAGGAAAAGAAAGGGTGACAAAAATCCTCATCGTTACGCAAAACACAATAAAAATTCAAGCACATGATTTACGAAAATATTGTTTAGGTAGAATGTCGTATGTATTTACATTCATAGTAAAGAGAATATTATTTGTTGTTCGAGAACATCTAGTGACGTCATCAAATTACCGCTCAGGGACAATTTTGATCAGTTTGATCATGCCCCTGTCATGGCGCTCAAAATCCGCTCAATATGTCCGATAGAAATGCCTTCAGCCTTTATGATCCACTATTTTTATGTAGGAGGTTTTTTTCTGTCCAAGCCATGTAAGTTGTTAATATTACTTGACAACGAGCATATGGGCCGCAAAAGTATGGTAGTAAGTGGTCTCAGTTATTCAAGGGCAGCATCGAAGTGTTTGCTAAAAAGTAAGCCGAGAATAAGCATTTTGATTGACTCTCTAAAACTAAAATCGAACGAAGTTAAAACATTAAAAGGCCAAGTATGAGGGACGGTTGCTAACTATATGTGAACCTTACCAAAAACCAACAGCGTCTTTAGTTGTTATGCACACTGCAAAGGATTGCAAAAGCTTGCTCTCTGTGGGAGTCTTGAAGAGGAGAGTGAATATTCTTTCTTACCTTCTCATTTCCTGGCCGAGTGATACCTTTGAGTACCTTTCAGTGATACCTTTGGTTCTGTTGATGTCCATGGGCGACGGTGACCACTTACCATCAGGTGGCTCGTCTGCTCGTTTGTCGGCTTTTAACATAAAAAATAAAAAAAGAAATAAGCTTTTACAAAACAATGCGTTCAACATCTTAGACTTCATCACCACTTACTATCAGGTTTGACTTTTGTCAAGTATTAACTTATTTTATTTTAAGATACCTTGGTTGCTACTGAGTTCACAGGCCTTTAAAAGAAAAACTAGGCGTCATAGCCTCGTCCATTGGTCAGCTAGATGTATCACGGGCATGGGATGTCAGAAGTCACCTACATCCCAATCCTGCTAATGTTTGAATAAAATATGTAGAAAGATAACTAATTAATTTATAACCTTTTTGAATATCACATTCAAACTGATTACGAAGCGATCATAACCACACGATTTAAAAAAAAGAGATTGACAGATTAAGCTACTTCGAGCACGGTCAATAATTAAATGGGTGACGGTTACTGTCAAATTATTTTTAAGTGGTTTAATATTTTAGGTATTATGATGTAGTATTTAGTTACTTAGAAGGTAAGAACGATAGAAAGAAAAAATATTTTTATTTCGCCATAAAATACAAAATACTACAACAATGCTGTATTAATGCAAAAAAGACAATGTATCCACAAAAATAAATTACAATGTTGCAGTACCCAATAAATGACGGTAAAAATGGGTTTCACTCAGCAGAGTAGCTGTTTCTCAGTACGTCCCATTGTGACGGGCAGAACAAACGGCTGGTGTAAAGTGCACTCCGTTTGTAATAATGTTTGGCACCCAGCGTGGGGCCAAACTGTAGTGATATAAGTTACAATATTTATAAAAAAAGTTACAAAGTATGTAAATATTCATTTAAGTACTATAATGATAAGCTAATGGCAGCAACTTAGTGTTATTGGAAGTTTGAAAATTGCTTTGAGAATTTCTATATTAATTATTTCTAAAATTAGGTAGTCTATTACAGAAATTATTCTTTCCAGAAATTATTTTCCAGAAGTTTGTTCTGCGCCGTGAGTGCCCCAATCAAGGCTTTAGTTACGAGAAAAACCAAGCTCAGGAGTGAATATTCGTCCATTTCTTTTTATCCTATCAATATAGATTAAATTTTAAAGCTTCCGAATTCAGGACCTTAAATCAGGATATGAAATATATTCTCTAAATATTATGGCGTGTACTTTACGACCTCTTATAACATTTCAAACTTTCAAAGACATCTCTCATAACCTTTCAAATTAGGTTAAAAAACACTCATCCTAACAATGCCCTGAACCTCTCCCCCTCCACGTTTTAATAGAATGAAGAGCGAAATCGACTTGCGTTAAAAAGGCGACATTTGCGGCGTTAATGAAATATAGCAACAAAAAGTGGGTAGATGGAGATCCTGCCCTACATTACATGGACGCTTAACCAAAGTAGAGAGACGTTCTTTTAAGTCATTTTACGGCCATAGAGCTAAGAAAAGAATCATTACAACAATGGTAGTTTGGATGCGGCAAATATTACAAAAAAAAATTCTATATAAATAATTTATATATTCACAGTTCAGAATCCATATATTGATAATTCTAATTCTACAGTTAGAACTTCAAAAATTCGCTAAGCTGATTTTTAAACTGTCTTAAAGTTTTCACTTTAATTTTTTTCTCTAAAGACACTGAAAAATCATTGTGGTTTAAGGGGTAGTAATCAACACGCAAATCAAACTCCCTTCTAGAACGTATAGGACAACAGAGTTGCTGGATTTACTATTATACTCAGGTTAATGGTACAATAGTGTGATTAACCAATCATTCACATACATAATGATTATTTCCCAGTAGTTAAATATTTAAATGTTGTACACAACTCTTTATTTTTGAGAGATACAAGAAGAAAGCAAATGGAAGAAAAATAATTATTACTTGATTCGATCTTGAAATGCATCTGAATATCTGAGAGTTCTCTGTAATATTCTGGGGATGTGTTAACCTAACACACTGTTTTCCTTTCAAAGTTACAGGGCACTCGAATCCAGGAGTTATGGCTTGGTATAGATATAATAAATTGTAAAACCTGTAAATATTAATTATTATAAAATGTGGTTGCCTAATAGATAAAATCATACAAAAATATTTAAAATTTTTGTCCCGTCTAAAGTGTAAATATGCAGGTAAGATCAAAGGTATAAAATTTACGTCAAAAATGAATAACGTAGAAAAACCTTGAAAATTTAATTACCGTAAGCGTTTCAAATTTAATTAAAATATTAATAATTCGTAGTTTGATAACATGCAAACTGCAATTGTTTTTCTACTATTATTTTGTAACGTGAGATGGAATTAAAAATGGCCCAGACTGGTGGCGAGGGAGATGTGTAGAGGATATATTTAGGTCCAAATTAAGTTAAAATCAACCTGGTCCCCTGCTTCCCTTCGCGGGTGAAAAATTTGTTTTTACCTTTTACCTCCTCCACACTGGTTCGCATCAAGCGATGTCGCGGTTCGTTACCCACGTCGCCGTTAACCTCCTCATGAAATTCCCACTTTATTTCCTCACCATTACCTACCAATGCTGCGTAATACACAAATATTATTTTTTGTACCTACATACGTCATGCTCCACGGTGCCCAAACTATCAAAAAAGATTGAGAAACTCTGCATAGTATGCTGATATTATTTAGTGTATTACAATTAAAAATAAGTCATTATGACTTTTTTTGGATTCCGGAGTCGCGTCTGCCTTTTATTCCTGTCACAGACGACATTTTATAATTTAAAGAGCCAAAAATCGATTAGAATGCCCACTTGAGGTCAAGAATGGGCCCTTGCAACCCAAAATTGTTATTATTTTAGACACAAAAAACGTTTGAAACACTTAGTTTTTCGGTGTTCGTGTGAATACGGAAATAAGAAAATTATCAACGAACATAGAATATACACATTCGATACTAAGTATAGTTTTAATTTGTAGTGTTTAGATCCTGGTGGTGATTTCGGGTTGATTATATCTGTAATAGCAAATAAATCTATATTAATATAATAAAGAGAGAGAGTGAATTTTGTGAGTATATGTGTGTGATCTCGGGAACAAGGACACCTATTTGAAAATCTTTTTTACAATTTAAAACATATATTATTCCCGATGGATCTGAGCTGTCTGATTTTTAGCAGTAGATAAGTATAGAAAGGCTTACACACTCACACCCGCTCACTAGGGTTCCCTGTATTGTCGGTGTCATGGACATACAAATAAGACATCACAATCACCCGTGGCCCGAGAGCAAAAATCTATCTGTTACATACATTGCCATTTAACACCATGTTAACACATCCGTTAATTAAACCTATGTTAATTAAAAACATAGCAGGGTTGACAGCCACTGGCTCCGCTGGATTTTGTTTGCCCGACAGATTATTGTTTGCGGGAAATATTCAAATGAGCGGCGGTTCCGCTAACGATCCCCTTTTTGTAATTCTTACTTGTTATAAGCTGTTGTTTCTATCGCGGCCATGTTTAACGTCTCTACATCACCCGGGATTAAATAATTTATACAGAATAGTTGTTCGCTTAATTATATTAAGTTTAATCATTAATGAAAAATTAATTAATCTAAAACTTTTTCGATTATAAGATTTCTTACAATGACTCCTTCTAAGAGAGACTCCTCTTCGGCAGGAGCCCGACCTGATAGAAGGCCGAAACGAATTTTTGACATTTAAAAGAAAACTACAAACATATATTTTACATTTACCAGCGAGGAATATTTATTATTGCCTAAATATAGTGTATATGTGTATATTTATAAACACCTCTAAACATGAAAGCGACGCGGCAAGTGTATGGGCTCAGACAGCGGAAACCTGCCATAACGTGTTTTATTTAGACTCTGCACGTATCTGAAATTATTCAAAAAAAGTTTATCGAATTCGGTTTTATTGTTACAGTTATGGAGCTCCATAACATCCCTGGAAGATACGTATGAGAATGCAGAGACAAGCACGTGAATTACGAACGACTTATTAATGGTAGCAACATCGACGTTATGTGTATTGTATGCAATGTTTTAAAGTTACCTTTACTTTATAAGTTTTCATAATCACGCCACTCACTTAAGGACATTCATGGATTGGACTCATGACGATAATGCGCGGTCCGAATTTTAAGACTCTTTTACTCATCATCATCATCCATCCATCCATCAGCCTTTGGAGGTCCACTGCTGGACATAGGCCTCCCCTAACTTGCGCCACTCTGACCGGTCCTGTGCCTCTTTTACTCAACATTTACAAATTGTGGAAGGAGCCTATTTTTGCTCTTCTTCTTCTTCTTCTGCTGAAGTTTTATATGGCGTTCTTAAAACCGGGCGTAAGAAGATCTGGTCTTCCGGATGTTGTGTCGATGATTCTGGTGGGATTGTCTGTGTTAATAGGACAGTCATTATTCAACACCACTTGGCCCGTCTACTTCTTCGTAGACGGAAGAACGGAAGATGCTCCAGGAGGAAAGTTCCAAAACATTTAGTCGTACTGAGGCCATCTGTGTGTCTGTCTGTCCGCCTACCTGCGCGAGAGAGTATCTCAGTATAATTATGTCATATGTTTGTTGAATTAAAAAATATTAGTGTTCTTTTACAAAATTATCAGGCAGGCGTCGAGACAGAAATAGCTTTTCTAAACGCCTGTTACAATGTGATAAGAAATGAGGATGAAACGTGAGACCTTGTGAGTGCGATTCGTCTTTCAGAGATGAATTGTACATAATTCCGGTCATGTAATCTAGATCCTCTTATGCAGCCATTACGAGAATAGGAAATTAAAGTTTCATGCGCGGCGATTAGAATGAACATTATAAAGGTTAACTAAGACGAATATCGAGATATCCTTTTTGTTAACAATGGATACCGAATAGGCATTTGTATTAAGTTATTTTTGTTATATTATGAGTCTTTTGGGAATGAACGTTACAATACAAATACAATAAAAATAAGTAGATGCTATTATTACTGATCATGTCACTTATACTGATTTACACGATGACAACATGATTTTACATGACATTACATTTATATCGTTATCACAAGTCATAGTAAAGATGATAGTTGTCCCACTACTGGGCTCGAACCTCATCCCGCAATGAGAGTTGTAAAAGGCTTTTTTAGAACATTATGAAGATCTGTCACGAAATGGTAGGAATACATTCTTAATAAAACGATCGATATTATCGAACGATAATAACGATCAACGTTCAGAACACTAGACAGTCACTGCTTTTTAATATAAACAGTATTCGCATTGTAAGGCTAAGGTTATGCAAAACCGCAGTCTTATGCTATAGGCTGCGCTGAAAATCAGCGCTGCGGTTCGTGACTGCGTAACACCGAACACAAATATTTTAAAGAGATATTGTAGATTTTAATGTAATTTGAAGCATGTATTTGTGTTTTCTTAATTAACCGCCCTCGCTTCGCATCGGTAAAGATAATTGTCCATTCATCATAATGTTAGCTGATTTAACAGAATTTTGATATTTGTTATAGGCGCTTACCTTAAACAGATAATTTTAGCTTCATTTGAATCATTGTCAGCGATTATTGAACAAATATGACAGGAATTCAAATATTTACTTATGATTAAACCATATCAATTTAATTAACTTTTGATGCAGCTCACAAAGCATGTTTTCGATTACTAGTATTATATACCTTCGTAATTCATGTCTGTCCATTTTTGATATTTGAACGAAGATGTTTTAAATAGTCCAGGTGAATTATGTATATTATCTCAAATAATTTAAAATTTAATTTGTTTTAATATTATACTTTAGTGCTTTAGTGATACATAACCCTTCAATATCATTTATTATTATATATCAGCAGCATATAAACAATAGTTTGAATAAAAAAATTGTGTCCCGGAGCTATAAAATTTTTAGCTTACCACAACTTAAACTTTAGTATTTCCGCGAGTTATACACGTATTTGCGATAAAGCTAGGAAATTTTTAGAGGTGTGCGAATAATGTTTTTATATACTGAACTACGTTTAATGATTTCAATCACATGTGAGTTTTAAATGGAATGATTGAATTGAAATATTTAGATTCCATGTATATTTTTTGATGTATGGTTTCAGTTTCCTTTGTAAGTATGACAAATTCATTCGAATGATATCCAACTCAGACACGGATATATTTGATAATGTAATATAATTAATGTAAGATAATATATTGAAAAAGTCCGGACGGATACGTAGCACAATTTAGTAAATATTAAAGCAATTCCATTGTAAACATGATTCAATTTAAATCAGATAGCAACGGGCGCGAATTAATTTCGTTTCACGATTTTCACCATACGGTAAGTGTTAATTTATTCAACTCTTTATAAAATTTACTGCGCCAGTACGTTATTGATAGTGTTTATTTGCAAACATAATATGTTGTAGCCAACCTCGAAACCTGGGTGGGACTGTGTAAGAAATGACTCACTTATAGACCACCGTATTGCTCAGTTGGAACCAACTCTGCTTGCGGTAAACAGGTTTTAGATTCTTGTTAAAAGCATACATTTATGTGTAAAATCATATACGCTTCAATTTCTTATGTCCTGTGACCAAGGTGTCCTAAAGTGGAAATGGAAGTGAGTCATTTATCGCCATTGTAAAAGAGGGAATTTTTCCTAGACTGGTGACAGTGAAACACGTTTCTCAGTTTATGCTATCTAAAGTGGTTGCAGGCTTATTTGCTGTGTTTCATTCATAAACTTCATTATGTTGTCTCGGCGTTTACAAAATACGTTTTGAGGGCTTTTAAAATGCGGAGTCTGCGAGCCACTCGTAAGAAGTGCATTAACGGTGAGAGAAATATTTATCAAGTTAGTTAATAATTCAAAACACTTCAGCATTTCAATTTTAGGTTTTTCTTTGTAATAATACAGATGATGACTGTATTGTTGCAGTTACAGTTCACTGGTAAGTGTATACTGAGACTATGATAATTTAACAGCGTTGAGATAAATAAGACTTATTTACATTTTACGTACTATTTTGTACATATCTCGCTACGGGTATTTTGTTAAACGTCCCAAATTATCTTAAATTATCATTCAGCGCATATCAATTGCAGTGAAACTGTACACACGGAAGGATAACGCCAATTTTGCCGCTTCTTCTGCCGGGACCACTCACCAGGGATTTGTAAAAGCGATGGCGTAGTTTGACGTTCGAAAAGTGTTTGTAAAAACCAACTTCGAACACATATTATTTCATTCATTCATTATTTTTTGCCATCCTTTGCTGTACAAAAAAACTGTGACATCTTTTTTTGATTTAAGCTGGAACCATCTGAATCTCCATATACCCGAATCACGGTATTGAAGTTTTCTTTAAATTTTCTAAATATAAAAGATGCGTAATGAGAAGAACCTTTGACCCCGAAGCTCAGTTGCAAGTAAATCTGCCTGCCGTCCGACGTGTCTCGGGTGGGATTTCCGGCCAGGACAATTACGTTACATGTAAATATTTCGTCTTCGGCGTAGATGATATTATATTAGTGTATGCCCTTGTGTGTCATCTGTAACACAGATATAGGGTACAGTGTAACTGTGGAAACGTTTGTTTATTTATTTTTTAAATTCGAGTATGGGTGCTTTTCACACTCAATCATTTAGTCTGATTGTACATCTCGTTTGGCAAAGAAAGTGTAAATACTACTTCAGGCTTAGGAGGGCACATTCAGTTTTGAATCCCTTTTGTTTGCGTTAAATAAAATCGTATTCACATCGCAGGCTGTCAGACGAATTTCTGAATAGGCAAAGCTTGTCGTCTACGAATTTTTATTTGAAGAGTGTTGTAGACCCTCCATTGTAGCGCCTTACCGATAAGCTCGTGTCCTGCAACGGCTCCGTAATAAACTGACGACAACGCATTCAAATCTTTTACGATCCTATGCACGATTCTATCTACGCAAGTCATTCCTTTTGGTGCAGTAGTTACATTTACATCGCAGGCATGCAGCACTCATGCATAATGTCACGTGTATTTGCATCCTGTATTGGTCTCGCGGAATTTGCAACTGATGTCTGTCGCATGTCGCATAAATGGTTCTTTGGTTAGATGAGTTTCTGTTCAGTGAGCTAACATACATAATTTTTAAAGTATTAGACTTCTGTACATGTAAAGAGCTCATGCTGCGAACGGGCATGTTAAACTTAGAGTCGATGTTGTTACTTTTAGAGATATCTAAATGACTGCTAGCGGTATCGACATGTCTTAATGATTACGGTAAAATTATGATGCCTTCGAGTGGCGTAATACGTTCTGATATTTGAGATCTGTAGGTACTGGGGCAGTGAGGTGGAGTACCCTCTTTGATTTTTAGACTACAAAAATAAGCCTATATCTTATAGTGGGCCACTAATGTTACAAATCAAATTCAAAAAGGTTCAAATTATTGTCAATACTATTTGTGTAAATAGATTTTTTTCTTTATAACTAATTAAAAGTAAGGAACATTTAATTTGTAATTCTTTTATTGGATCTGTGCCTTAAATTTCAGCCTTTGTTATTTCCCCCAACAAAATATATTTACGACATTAACTGACTTCGTTATTTTGTAATGAATTCAGGGTTTAGCATAACTACAGTTTGTTTTAATTTACGGTGTCTATGGTTTAAATTTTGCGGTATTAATATTTATAGAATTTAAGAGCCGCCGCAGTTATGGCTTATTGCTTAAAAATTTTAATCTTCTCTCGAAAAATTAATTCTCCAAAAGGTTGTCTGGGTGTGAGAATATTCATTGCAGTGAGAAATTACATTGCAGTGATTAATTACATTTTTCACCGATGACAAAAAGCTATTTTGCTACATCATGGTAAGTGGCTACTATCATTCGTAGAAAATTTTATAAAGTGTTTTATACTTCATGGTAATGGTTATTCAAAAACATTAAATATATCTGCCTGCAAAGAATGAAGCGTTACATTCGTTTGCCAAGTGAGTCTAGCACTGAAAATTAAACAAATAAAATCATATTTCCCTTTCAGAGGGTCGTAACTAGGTAACCTTAGGATCTTGCACAAGAATCGTCGGATTCAAACCGGGCGTAAAGAGTCCAGAGACCTCCAAAAGGAGGAACTTGCAACCACTGCCTCGTCCATTCTTCAGTAGGGTTTCTTCGTGAGCTTTGGTAACTCTGACTCAAGCATGGATGAATTGCCTTACACCCCAAGACATGTGTATTTCCTCAGTGTTATAGTTTTTGGGTCCTTCAAGAAGCTGATCCGTCGCTTCGACCTATAAAGCATTAGTGACGTCCTTGGCGGCGGCTACTTAAGAGCATTCGATTAATCTCCTCGTATGCGCTTAATGCTATATAATGATAAGCTAGCTTTGAACGTTTAACTACTTTTTTTCCAGTATCATATAGAAATAACGCTATCCAGATGGGCCTCGTAACAATACAGAAAACACCGATAGTTCACTCATCTAATCAAAACCTCCACCACACTGTATTATGCACTCTTCTGACTGGAATATAATAAAAATTTCGTCCTTTGAGGTCTTATAGTCCTCATTCATAACGACATTTATTGTCTGTGAGCCAGCGCTGAATGCGAAATAGACAACCGATGCCTGGACAAAGGTTCAGATTTTCAATTCTGCTTACGCTTCAAAGCGAGGAGACACGAAAAATTACAGCACTTTCCATTCAATTCACTTAAGCCTCTCACAATGGCGCGAAACGGAAGATATTGTTTTTTTAATAAAAAATTCGTTTACATTTGCCTTCGCGGCGTTATTATAATAAATTACGCAGTAATCCCTTTTTGGCTATTATGGCGATTACAAAAGAGGAACTTGTCGTTGAAAATGTAACGTAAACACTTTTTGTGAGGAGTGTGTCGGGGATTTTGTTTAGCGCAACGCGGCCCCAAAACAATGAGCGATGATTGAATTTTTTGTAACGAGATCATTTTGATTTATGAACGTAAATCCAGCGGTTAGCGCATTTTGTTTTGGACACTTTTGCAAATGATATCAGTTTCTAAAGCATCTGATCAGTTGAATAAAACAGTAGGAATGAGCATTGTGATATTTTTCAGGGTTGCCAACACATTTATAGAGCTGTATAGAAGCTGTTTATTCACTAAGTATTTGTACTGTAAAGATCATCTTTTCTATGATGATGTTACGCAACGCTTTTATAACGTGGCATTCTTCTTTTTCTTTTTGTTCTTCTTCTTCTTATTTATCTTTAGTGTTACGTTAAATGGGGGACAGTGGTCACTTACCATCAGTTGCCTCGTTTGCTTGTTTATTGGCTACTGACATAAAAAATTGAGAATAGATACTTTACCCGGCAGTAACCGGCAGTATGATTTTAAGTCTATGAGCGTTTCGTGTTTTCAATATCGACCTACTTGATCAATATGGACCTCTCGATGTATAGAAACAGTGTTTATTTAAATAAGACCCAGAAACATTTTGTTTGTACACAGTGTAAAAATTTGTAGTGTCCCATCCAACTGGCTAATGTATTTTCAATTAAAAATACTAACTTTTTAACATTTAATCATGACATATTTTAACTGCCACTTACAAAGTAAAAATTTTGAGATTCTGTATCTTCTTAGAAAAAAATATTAATGCCGCATCGATTTTTAATGTTTTGAAATACTACATCTTGTCTGTCTGAAAAGGGTAGTACTCATTACAACTATACAGACATTGAATCTTATAGGCAAAGTTACCACATGATAAAAAATAAATTTAAAACAAAATACAATACCGCGGATATTGAAAAATTTTTTAGAATCTCGACATTCTTCCCAGATCTCATAAGAGAGTTCTTGGAACTTCAAGGTATATCTTTACAGACGTCTTGGTTAGCCGATTGTAACAAAGCATTCATTAGGCTGTGGTATATGTAAAGGACCCTTGAAGGATTCGGGTCAGGTCACACGCCGGCCCTCATTTATGGGCGCCATCCGAATGAGACGAGCGACGATATTTCAATTCGACAGGCTTTTCTACCCATCCATCTACTCGTAAGCTAACGAGTAACATATCGAAGGAATTACGCATAAGTTTATATTTGGGCTCTGTAGTTCGGAACATCCTATATATCAAAGTTTGTCTCTTAGCGCTAGATTGTTCTAATCTCATTACTTAAATAAATATAGTCACAATTTGATAATAGTGTAATGAGAAAAACGTCATAATAGGGGCAAATGTGAGTTACGATTTATGTTAATTGACCAACTTTGTAACCAAAAGATATTTCAAAAATATTATTTAATAGTAGTATGTAACATGGACTTTTTAAATGCTTTTGCGGGTAGGTCCGAAAGATTATTAATATAATCTTTCGCATATAATATGCGAGTATGAAAGGGCGCTTTAAAGAAATTTATTTATTTACAATTTAATGAACGTAATATTACATTACAATATTAAAACTCTCTTGTGCGGGATATTTAAAACATTATGCATGAAGTTTAAACATTGGGCAAAATCTTTTCAGGTAGGTTCAGTATTATATTGGATGAAATATAGGCATAGCGAAAAAACACAAAAGCTCCGATTTTGTCAGCTGTTCTCCGACTTTTTAAACTTTGTATTTTCGTTACTTGGTCGATCGGTCATCGAAATTTTGTCGGTTCCTCTTATTTTTCGGCGTAGGGTAAAGGAAAATATTTTTTAAGGTATCTTCGCATGTATTATATTTTTCAAGAGGTTCTTAGCAGTAGTACCTAAATCCATACTCTTGAAAATGTGAAGATATGTTCGTGTTTGAATTATCACTCTTTTACTTTGGGAATATATCGCGAGGCTATACGTGACAGTTTTCTGTAATGTTTTCTTTATAAGTATGTGAAGTTTGTGAAATCGCACTCAACCACAGTATGGTGGGCTATGGCCTTATCCTACCACACTTTGAAGGGCGGCCCGAGTCCAGCAATAGGACGGTTATGGGTTTTGCTGATGGTGTTCTTACTTTAGAAAAAAATTTAAATTTCAAAATAAAAACAAGGACAACAACCACAACAGTAATGTGTTACGGTCAAATTATGACCCCTGGACGACTAATAGGTCATATTAAATGTTAGTACACTTTAAAAAGTACTTAGTACTAACTTACAATCTACTTTTCTTAGGCAGGTAATAAAGGTATAAAAGGATTTGTTATATCACTAAATCAGTATTTTGGTAGTGTGATAAAATTCGATTTTATCGAGTCGATCACAGAATGCGTCTATTACGAGTACATTCGGCGAAATCGATTTCCAAATATTTTTATTCCAATTTGATGAAATTTGATGAAAATACGAAAGTATATTTATGTGATTGAGTGTTGCAAATGTTTTTTTATTTAATTTGACTTGCGTATATCATTCATGGAACGTGCTTTGACGACACGATTTTATCATTTTGATCTTTTGGTTGTTTTCTTGTTTTTTTAAACGGAGATCTTCACGTAGGTGACAATAGTTGGCGAGCGGCCAATGATATACTGAGTTTCCAACTTCTGTATAGATGCAAATATACATAAGCAGTACTTAAAGTGTTCCATGATTATTACGAATTACTAAAAACAGATTATTCCATCTATAATTTCACAAATCCAGATAAATCTGTTTCAAGTTGGATTATTAAAACACTCATTACTAATATACCTCACAAAGAACCTCAAGTGAATGAGGAGTTTCTGCTGAGCCGTCCCTCCTTGAGATTCGAGGATTAGTGTCCTGTCGTAGCTAGCGGTACAGTTCTTCTTGGAATTCAAAGTGCAGCTGTTACTTTCAATATAATTTTATCATGTGAAACTGTTTTTAGTCAGGCGGTTAGATAAAATGAGTTTTTAAGATTTTATGAAATCCTAGTTCCAAGGTAAATGCAGAAAAATACTCTCTCTCTAAGCAAATAAAATCTAAAAATAAATTCAAATTTTGAGGAGTAAGTGAAATAGACAGTAAGTGTAACAGAAAATAGATTTTCAATAAAAATAGTAGTTTAAAAAACTAAAAACACACTTCTACCTATTCAGGCACATACTGTACGAAAAATAAAAAGTGTGAAAACATCTTTAAAATATCCTTTAAGTGACACATTTTTTTTTTACTCAGACTAAATTATGAAGCCTTTGAAGATCCATAGATTTACCTATTTAATTACGAAAAGGATGAACTGAAAAATGATAAAAAAAATAGCAAACGACTTGAAAGACCTTAGCTAACATGACATTATGTGGATCTTGTTAAACGCCAGTCTCCGAGAAGTTAATCTGCTCCAAGTAATTAAAGGTTGCAGCGAGACAGCGCACATCCGATGAACGTCGCGAGATCGGCGCTTAGATCAGTTGCGGTATTACTAAGAATTTTACTGAGAAATTTTACCTAGTTTAATCCGTGGAGTATGAAATGAGATGAAGTTGAGACTGATAAATATCACACACTTTGAACGGGTGGGATGTTGTTGCGGTCAACGATACTTAAAAATAAGGAGATAAATCACACATCCAGAAGTAACCAAATTAAATTCAATTTATTATTTCGTTTCAATAAATTAACATATTTAGGTTGATGGATATCCGAAGATAATATAAAAGCTAAATGATTGCGTGTTTGACTGTCTGTCCGTCTGTGACACCCGCTTTTTCCCGTATCTCTAAGACGGAAACTCAAATTTTGATACACATAAAGATTTCTGTTTTAATAATGAATCTTTTTTTTATGTTAATAACCGACAAACGAGTAAACGAGCCACCTGATGGTAAGTGGTCACCGTCGCCCATGGACATCAGCAAAAACAAAAATATCACATATCACTGATGCCTTGTCGGCCAGGAAATGAGAAGAAGGTTGGAAAGATAGAATTGGCTCTCAAGCCGTCACCCGGAACACGACTATTGGATGTGCAATCTGGTGAATTTGGAACACCTCGAAAAGTATTGAAATCTGCCAACTGCACTTGGCCATTCTTCTCATTGCGAGAAGCCACCTGAGTCCAATAGTTGGACGATATGAGTTGTACCTAATGATGATTACGATGATATAGTCATATCTGTCTGCGTTATTAAAAACTCGAAAATCGTAGTATTCTTACATTTACTTCGTGTTAAGGCCGATCGGAAGTTTAGACAAAAGACATTCGTAAAAACGACGCTGTACATAGTGAGAGTTCCAAATGCAAGGTACAAAAGGCATAATTTGGTTACGTCTTCATATCGTCTTCAAAAGGTTCTGAGTTCGTTTATGGGGCTTGGAGTTTCTTTTTACAATAATGTTCCTAAGTTGATACGTGAGTTGCCCATTAGAACTTTTAAGCGACGCATTAAAGTACAGCTTATAGGCAAAGGATATTATAGTCAAGATGAATAAATTAATGACAAGGACGCTTGGAAACAATAGTGTCGATACCAGTTCCGGACAGCTTTAAACTTTTGTAATTACCATGTGTTGTTTAAAAGATGTACCGAGGAGTTTCTTTCGCCGTTTCTTCTCCTCAATGTTAAAGCACTTTTTCGAAACGATAGTAGGAGCAAAAATGACGTGCCTAAGTGTATTTACTGAATACCTACATGATTATGTACTCATCTAATTCTATACCTTATTAATCCACTGGTTATTTCTGAACGAAATTATCCCATTGTCTGTATCCGTTAAATTACGCGACATCGGGATTAGAATGTGGCACTGCAGCTTAAGGGTTAGGAGCGTAATTTGTAGTGATGGGATTAGTTGCAACGTTACGATTGATGGCCGCCTATTCGACGTTCTCTCTAAACATTCAAAGCTTGATTCTGGATTAGTTTAAATTATTTCCAAAACGCGAGTACAACATGCGTGTTTTATCAAAAACATCGCTAATAAATATGTTTGAAAGTTAAATTGTTAATCTCTTTTGTAGTGATAGATCTTTTTAATTTACAAGTTACTTCTAGAAAAGTTTTTCTAGAGAAATTCTAGATGGGTGACATATTATGTTCTTAAAGATTTGTGAAGTTTCATTCCGCAAGTTACTCGTGTGGACAATCTGTTACTATGTGAGACCCCAGTCTAGTAGCGTGACAGTTAGGTGCTGTGATAAATATTTTTACTAAATGCTACATACCAGTAATTATGAATATCTGTTTAGGCATGCACAAAATTTATATTGTTAATGTTCAAAGTAGGAATTCCAACAACTGATCATTCGGTTAAACAGTTAAACAATTAATACAGTACGGTTTTTATAATGTAATTAATATGGTATGTATTTAGTATGGTATTTATAATGTAATTTGCCAAAAGTTTATACAAAATAACGAATTTATAATTTCAGCATTGCGACTATTCAATGTGATTACAGTTGCCGATTGGTGTCAGCAGTATTAAGTATATCACCAATCCAGAAAACAGTGATAAAACTACATCTTAACCGACTTTTTAACTCCCGGAATTGTACTCGGTTTTACGAAGTTTAGTGAACTGAATAGAAGGAAACAAATTACCCCGTTGTTTGACCCGCAGGTTGTACGTAGACAGGTAGGAGTGACCGATATGAATAGTGTTCCAAAATTATTCGCGGTATAATAGTTGCTTTGCCAAGTTTGGACTAGGCGTCTAGATATATAGTTCCAGTTGAAATTGGACAGTATAATCCGAACTGAAATTTAGCCATCCAGTCGAGTCATATGATCTAGTTAGGACATCAGTTAAGCTCATAGAGGAATATAGTTTGTATTTATAAGGAGATCTTCGTCCGCAAACGGTACAGGCTGCAATAAATATTTAGTACTGGTTCCTAAGTCATGTGTGTAACTAAGCCTCCCTTGAGCGCGGTTCAGAATTGCTCATACGATACAGTGTTTGTAAGTTAGTACAAAATATAATGAGTATTACCTATTAAGCAGTACTCACTTTTCTTTGCAAAATTTCATTCTTACGTCTCATATAATAATCGCAAACGAAGCAGCAGACAGTCTACCCTATGTGCCCTTTAACATTTTTTCGTGAGTCACTGTATTTATAGGTAAAATCGCATGAAAATCAGTGTAATAGTTTTTGTAATTATCGCGTTCGGATAAACATATACTTTATTTTGTATTGTTTGTATGTGAATGCAGTGAATATATTACTGGTATGTGATGATAAATGTTCATCATCGTCCATACCCACCGATCATCAACACAGTTACTTGTACTGTGTACAAAAGGATCCCATAATACGCAGGACCGTCTAATGCTTACTGAGAATAAATAGGCTTTGTGACTCTTAGAAATTGGGTACAATCAGTTTAGCTTTATTTCTGGCTTGGAAATACAGAAAAGAAACGTTAAGAAAAGTCCGAGAACAGCACAAATATTTTTCTATTAAAGTGTCTAACCCTGTCTAAGTTAAAATGCGAAACTCCTCGCTTTAAACGCAAAGTCAGGAAAAACTATTGTCATTCATTTTGTTTGTTAACATTTTTTGTACAATAGGTAAAAATGTTTTGTTCATTGACCTAAAAAGAAAATTTAAAAATTAATTAATTTAATAAAATGGAGACATATGTATATCAAAGTTTGTTCAATAAGCCGGCACTACCACTAGGAATACAGAAACAAACAGTTTATGAGAATTTTCTTCTTAAATATTTCTTAATTGTACCTACAAACTGTTAGAGGTCCCCTATATACTCTTACACAGATAACGGAGAGTAGGAGATTTAGTTACCGGTTACCTAAATAGTAATCAACGTTATTCCTACTATTCTGCCAGGCAATGTGTTGAATGGCAGGCAATTAATCCATGAGATCATTGTCTGTGAGATGGCTTGCTACATAATTAACGCTCGACACGCTGTGTGTTTGACTAAGGCTCCGAAACAAGATTACATTCTTGGGTTACTAGGCAGCTATGTGGCTTATTTGAGTTCTTCGGAGATTCTATTTTAGAGCTGTATGAAAAGTCCAAAATTTCATGTCAACGCTCACTTTTCGTGGCCATTTTGTTTATTATTGTTATTGCTAGCTGGACAATCGAGATCGAACTTTTCTATATTCCCAAAAGCCGAAATGAAATTTTGAGTGTGTATATTTGTTTTACTTTTAAATTATATTTTTTTATTATAATGATGTTGAAACGGTATGATGAATCTTGAACGTGATAAAGCTTTAAAGCTTCATTGGTTGTGTTGCCGGCATCTAATCCCAGCAATACTTAAGTTATAAACCTAAACATTTGATTTTTTGATTGCTCGTTCGTCTAAATTTACATGAAGCTACACTGTGAACAGCGAAAAGTTCACTAGTATATGCATAGTATAATATCTGTCTAGTTGGTTTTTTCGGGTGCTATTAGGAGTATGACGGGTGACCGCTAGAAGTAAAATTTCATGAATGATTTTGTATTTTGCAGATTATATTAGGATATCGGAACCAGTTGTTATAGCTAGACAGCAATCGATGCATCATGTAGTGGACATGGCAACTAACTTCTCCATCGATCTGCACCGGTATTTTGTGTACCAGTAAAACCTTAAATTTCATATAGTCATTCTCTATATTCTGTTCTTACTTCTTTCTATGTATTCATTTTCTAGTCATCTATTTTATATCTTACTAATTATTTTCGTTCTTGACCTATCTTCGACATAATTTAATTTTTGTAATGTATAAAGACAGGAATTACCAAAACATTCTTATTTCGTTTGGTGTACATATTTGTAACTGCAGCTCAACATTACAAATGATTTCAATATTGAAATATTATAAGTATCATAAAGTAGGTGAATGTAAAAAGTGAAATAAAGCACGAAATGTGATTTGCAAAGAACTTGCTTCAGCTTACTCATGCTTGCCC